>JACDJE010000026.1:2451818-2955996 GCA_016647715.1 Pavo muticus | reverse complement strand
CCTTTTTCCAGGCTGTAGCTGAGAGCTGTGAAAATCTCCACTTTTCATTTAAGAAAATAATAGAATCATAGAATGGCCTGGGTTGAAAAGGACCACAGCGATCACCTTTGTTTCAACCCCCCTGCTATGTACAGGGTTGCCAATCACCAGACCAGGCTGCCCAGAGCCACATCCAGCCTGGCCTTGAATGCCTCCTGGGATGGGGCATCCACAACCTCCTTGGGCAACCTGTTCCAGTGTGTAGGTTAGAGAAGAGCTTATACAGAATAAATAAATGAGGTTTTAATACAAACCTGAGATGTGATGGTGATCTGCCCTGGAGTTTGGATGCAAGGATGTTCATGCACTTATAATTAAAACCAGATTTCCTATAAGGTGTTTTAAAACAAAGAAAAAAACCCCCAACAACTCAGACTCTTTAAGAACACATTAAAAAAACTATCTGTTTTTAGGTACAAGTAATCATTTTCTTAAGAACTGTTTTGTATCAGTTAGTTTATTCATTCTGTCAGGGGCAAACGTTCCTAATAGATATTGAATAGCTATGGTCATTAACAAAATAGATCTCTCCCAATGTTGTTAACAACACTATGTGTGCTGTTCTGACTGGTGAAGGCATATCTGCAGGATGGAGCTAGCAGGATGGAACAGCTATAGCACTAGCTGACCAGGCAGCATCTTATTAAATCAACAGAAATGACTTGAAAACCTTAAGCAACAGAGCATATTTACACTCAGTGCCCACGCTGTCAGCATCATTTGGTGCTAACTGATGGCTTCTGGTAGCGGTCATGAAGGGTAAAGGTGGCAACAGCGCAGAGGCTGAACCATCCCTGCACTTCAAAAGCAGCATCCCGAGGCAGGATTCAGGCACCTGGCCCATGGACTGACTTTGCCACATGTGAATGCCTGCTCTCAGCCTACTGGGCTACAGCAAAATAGCAAAAGTGCAGTCGGTTTTTCTTTTGAAAGAGCAATCTGTTTCACTGAAGTAGTTTGAAGCAAACAATTAGGTGGTGCTGGGTTTTTTGAATGTTACCACCACTTTGAATTGATTTGCTTGTGCAGCTCCCCCAGCAGCTGCAGCTATTTGGGATGGGACAGGCTGAGTGCTCCCTTCTGTGAGTGCCGTGCACGTTGGAGCAATTCAATTGCACAAGGCCCCAGTAGATTTGATGTGCTGGTTTCACCTCACCCTGAGGAAGCCCCTGTTACTGTGGGAGGAAGAAAGGGACCAGAAAACAGCAGCTAAAGCCAAGGGGAAGATCCATCAAAGGCAGGTCACTCAGCAGCTGCAGTGCCAGCAGGTGTGACATCACCCCAGGGTGTGTGAAAAGCAGCTTTCTGAAAGCTGTGACACCTGAAAGCTCCAGTATGTACAGCAGGAGCTGGAGGGAGGAGAACTGTCTGAACCCTCACCTGGAGCAAATGGCCAATCAAAAGAGAAGGTGGCAAAGCCCTCTTTGTGCAAGAGGTGGGGATGGTGACATCTCCTTTAGACTAGCATCACACCGGGACGTTTCTGACGCAGAGCGGTTTCTGCAGAGGCTACTGCAAGGCCCTGGCTGCTGAAAGGAGTGAAGGCAGCTCTGAAACTGGAGAAGCCCTGTGCAGCATCAAGGGCACTGTGTGTGAGCCTCAGCAAGCAGGCAGCATGGGAACTGCTTCCCTTCTCTTCCTGAGAACTGGG
This sequence comes from Pavo muticus, assembly GCA_016647715.1. Taxonomy (NCBI): domain Eukaryota; kingdom Metazoa; phylum Chordata; class Aves; order Galliformes; family Phasianidae; genus Pavo; species Pavo muticus. Next base: position 2,954,306 of record JACDJE010000026.1, on the reverse strand, counting down.
GCTGCATAAGCACAAGGCACAGAAGTGCCTTAGGAAGAATCCCACTCGTGGTTGGATTGCTGGCCACTGGGCTGAGGCGTCTGGTCCCTAGCTTGCAATCCTGAGCCTTGTGACAAAACTAGTCAGGAATTACAAGCCAATATCTTATCGTGGTATCTTTATTATGTGTCTTATGTTTGAAGCTGAATCACAGTGTAACATTGACTTCTGGGCAATGATCCTCGAGTAGAATAAATGGTTTGATGTTACCTAACATCTATGGCTTGTACATGGAGAAAACTATGGAAAGTATTTCCTAGTAGAAATAATTTTTTCTTCCAAGACGAAGGCGTGATCACTTGAAAGGCACTGCATGATTGCAGTGTGATCATGAGGAGGTTAGGTGCAATTGGTTTTGTCTTGCTATTGCGAGTGACGTTTTTTATGATATCCTCTTATCTCTTCTTTCTTTTATGACACATGTGCACTAAGTATACTCTTGAAACCCAGAGGAAAAAAATCCCATTGACGTAAAAATGTTATCAGATGAGCTCTGACCAATTATTAATTCCTGGGTAGCAATTGAAATTATGTAATAATTTAGATTGAGTGGGAACTTTGAAGGCCATCTGACATAAACCTCTATGGAAAGCAGTGTTGCTTTTGTTTCCTCTTGGGTGAAAAAGACTGTAGTATCTGCCTAATGCTTTCCCAAATGTTGGGTTGTAATCACGCATTGTCTCTTGGCGATCATGGAGGAGGTTCTGGAGCACTTGGGCCTTCTGAAATAAATATCCACCTGCACCAGAAATAAATATTCCACCATTCCTTGTGGAAGCTACAGAAGGCTGAGCTCTCTCTGCATGACCTTTGCTCTGATGTAAGGATTTTGGTAGTGCTGCTCAGCACTGGCATTTGGGTAATGCATGGAGACTGCTGTCATACTCTGGAGTTGGAATGGCTTATTTAAGGGCTACATATAATCAGTGTATTTACTCTGAGTTGATCAGCATGAGAATACAAGCATGGGGCTTGTTTGCTATGAACAATCAAACTGACCTAAGCATCTTCAAAGTGTTTTGAAACCACAGTGCCACCCCAGAGCACCACCACATCTGGTTGGGTACATTCCTCCTGATCTTTGCCATTGATTAAAACATTTTCCTACCCCGGTTTTTGAATTGGTTTGGAAGGTTAAAGGGAGCTGTGGCTTAATTTAGTAATCTTTTCTCACATTTGTGACCCAAATCACAATTCAGGTTCTGACTGGTGAATGGGAAGGTTGTGCAGTTAGTTGTTTCTATTGAGCTATATGATGGAATTTCCTCCTTTGAATCTATTCTGTATTTGTTGTAGCAATATCAGTACTATACCAAATAAAGCAAGCCTCTATTTACAATGATAGCGTATGTAGTCCTCTGCTTTTTGTGTTTGTTTGTTTTTTTTAAGCAATTAGGATTTCCCTTGGATCCTACTTGTTTCACTGTAACATCTCCCTTCATGTTTTCTTCATGCAATCTGACTTTCACGTGTACCTGAATCTGACAGCTTGAACCTGGGGAATTCAGGTTATTACAGATCATGAAGTTTGACCCATGCTAGTCACCTGTTACGTTTTTCTCAAGATGCTCTCTTCAGTCAAGAAAGACAGGAAGCACTGAAGGTTTTTGCTTCTATATGTCAATAGAATACTTCCAAATTTGTTTTTTGTTGTTGTTGCAAAGGGATTGTTTCAAGAGTGATAATAAATAAAAGATAGTGGTCAAGTGTTTATCTTCCCGAAGCACTCCTAATAGGTAAAGGCATGAAGTGTTGATGTATATTTCTGTGTGAGTGACAGGTACAGGAAGAACCAGTGGTTGTACTTTCTATGCTGAGAAAAATCTCCAGAAGTGAAGAAAACATAATGTGTTTTGCCATAACAGAAGTTGCAATATATTTTCTTCTCTCTACCTTTGAAAGTATGACATGGAGTGGAATATGTGGTGCATTTTTTGTTTGCTCGTTCCTGTTTTCTTGTGCAAAAAGAGTGCAACTGCTCTTTTATTCTGAATAACCCATAAAGATGATAAAAGTGTATTGGCCTACAATTGTACTGAACCAAGACAGGATCTCTTTCTATTTCCACAGGAGCACAAAATGAGATATGGCTCCCGCGGTCAATGGAAAAATGTTGGGTGGTGTTTGGTTGTGATAAAGCTATAAATAAGCTAATTTACATGATGATTTACTCATGTTCAATGATAATGGTGTTTTTTGTTATTTTTTTTTTCTTCTTGAATCCTTGTAACCTTAAGGGCTGATGGGATATTTTGTAAGTCCTGCTGAAAACAGATAGCAGTTCAATGGGAAAAATAAATATATAGTCACGTTTCCTGAAATACAACTCTGAAAGAATTCAGGCACCATTCCAGAACCATCTTACAGAAATTTGTCTCTTTAGATATTATCATAATATTTCACTGGGAGTAGTGAGAGTGTGAAAAACAAGCTTTTTGAGCAATAGCACAGCTCAAACAAAGGATGATGTAATATACTCCACTTTCTAAATCTATCTTGGTTCAAATGTTCAGGAGTAATTTATCTGATGGCAGCAGGCGTCAATCTATTCCTTCCTTGGAGCAAAGTTTACTGAAAGTGTGAGCAATACGTTGTTAAATATGTAGAATTAAGAAAAGACTGAGCCTCATTTTTAAGACTGTATTGATAAGGAAACAATATTAACTGGGAAGATATCTACTTACTGGTGCCTATAGAGCTGCTGCTAGCATTTTGGTAATTTACAGTGGATTGTGTGGGGTGCCTTATGTGTGTTGGTTACTCTGAAAGTGTGGTTACAAACTCTGTGTTACGCACAAGTAACGTTACACACAAAGTACCTTACTTTTTTTTTGCTGTCTTTTATCTATAAAGACCAGAAACTGTGGTAACAGCACACAGGTTTACTAGTTGACATTCTCTTTTGTTCCTTTTTTCATGTAAGTAGTATTGATGGTTTACCTTTGGAGGCTTTTTACTTCTGTGCTGCACAAAATGACACAAATAATTATTGTTAGTAAAGGTGACGTGCTGGTAGCAATAGGAAACCTTAAATAAGCTTACTGATGCATGTGTTTTCTGTGACTTTTTGATGCATTTCTCCCAAAAAGCATCAGTTTTGTAAAAATAGTCTGAACCTACAGGGCTGTTATGGGTAAATAGTGGGAAGAAGTGCAGGCACAAGCTTGTGCAAAGAGGCTGCAGTGCAGAGCAGAGCTCCACATGAAGCTGATGCGTTCTCCATCAGCCCAGACCTGTAGGAGAACCCTGGGAGCAAGCTGGATCTGCCAGTGTATCAGATAGCAGGTTACTATAGCAAACACTCCTTTTAAAAGCCATGCTAACTGACCCAGGGCAGTAATCCTACAAACTAGGCCTCAACTGACCAAATGCGTTTTTCTTATGTGACCACAGCAGTATTCTCCTGGGGTTCCTTTTCTTTCATCACGGCTTCTTAGTGATGAAGTGGTTGGATGCCCAGACAGTGCTCTCTTAACTTTCAGTATTCTTAGAGAACATTTTAATGTTTGTGGTTCAGATTTTGAAGGAAAGACCGGTGGCTCCTGCAGCAGCCGTTAAGAGGAGAGCACTGGTTATTGCAGTAGGCTATCCCTCACTGAGTCACTACCATATTTATTTTCCACTCTGTTTGATTGATAAGAGCTTGAATCAAGGAATTCAACATTAAAATCATTCGATACGCTAATAATGTAGTTTGCACTCAGGAGGCTGCAAGAGAGTTTAAAGGAGAGTGTGTCTTAACATGGAATTGAAGTGGCCATGGGATGATATACTTGTGCTGGGAGATTTGTCATGTGGAGAGTGTAAACAAATCTCAAGAACGAGGCGAAAAACAGCTTATATTAATGGGACAGAGCAATGCAAAACATCGTGGCACTGAGCCTTGCGGTGACAGTGATATTAAAGAAGCTCAGATGAGCTGCAAGATGCATGAGTCTCCCGGTTAATGAATGACAGCGTTAATAACTCAAGGTGTAAAGGGCATAAGCGTATGTGTCTTAGCTGGATGTGTAAAAACTCTACCAGGTTTTGGAGCTGCTTCTAATAACTTCCAGCTATTGTACAAGATTCCAAACCCTATCCAGGAGCTTGGGGCCATGCTCACCAACCGCCCTCTGTGGCAGAGCCTCTCCCTAACCCCTACTTGACCCTGCCCTGATGCAGCTCCATTACCTGAACATTCACTACACTTTGCTGCCCTACCTGTATGCACTCTTTTATAGAGCTCATCTTCGAGGGGACACAGCTGTACGTCCAGTTTTGCATGAGTAAGTGTACCAGATGGCCCTTGAGATAATCTTGTTAGGAATAAATAATACAGGTTGAATGTAGTTAGGGGCTATCTAAATAGGTATATACAATTTCTGAAAATGCGTATTAGAGTACATGTAGAGACAACATCAGAATTCATGAAATATCATTTTGATCTAATCAGAAGAGTAATCAGAAACCATCTGTAATTTCTGTATATATACATATATTATTGCCAGTCACTGTGAAGAGGTGCTATGAAATGGTTTTGTCAGCTAATCAAATTATACCATGCCATGATATGCATATTAGAGTATACATCTTCTTGCCTCCAAATTCTTAAAAACAAATATGTTGAGAACATGGCATGTAGGGATACATGCACATTTTCATGTATGCTTAGTTCTGACTTAGCTAATCAGACCTTACGTTCTCACCTTCAAGTGTCATTATGTGAATAAAATTCACCTATAATTACCCTGGAAGGCAACAACACAGCAGCTGGGGACACATGCTAGGAGTTTGCACTAGTGAAAAAGGTATGATAAACAAAATTTCAATATACTTACACATTTCTATTTTCCAGCTCATTTATGGAGCCTGAATAAGCCAGCGTGGATACTGCAACAAAATATTACTAGTTGCTCTTACATATATTATTAGTTTGTCATGGTTTTTAAGTGGAAACCAGTAACTCTTACTTAGTATCTTTTTTTTTCTCTTTTTTTTTAGGTTTTATTATAGACTTAATATAGTTTAAATGTGTTCAGCTTTGGCACATTAGCATGCTGACTGTTAACCATGGCATCAAGATTGATATATATTCTGGTATAGATCCAAATTAATTTCAATGGGTGCAAGAATGCATATAATTAGTGTTGGACACTAAGAATAGGCAGAAAATGAAAAAGTAGCACTTTTATTAACTCTCTGGAATTATTTAAACTGCTTGTGAAAACAGCAGCAATTTTGTTAACTCAAAGGTACCGTACTGAAGCTAAAATTTGCCATGCCATCTGGTGCATGAGCACGCGAGTAGGCATGTATAGGCCATACTTGTCATGTTGCCAGCCTCGCCTATGCTAAAGCAGGCACAGAACTTGTATTCACATGGGAAAGTCACTACCATTATGTCAAAGCCTGTCAGCCGCACCTCTTGTGACCAGCTGGGATTGGTAATACTTTGCCAGTTCTGCTCTCTCAAAAAATTTACAGCATACCTTTTATGGTTGGAGCTTAATTCAACCCAAGATTTTTGTTTTGTTTTATTTTTAAAGACATAAGGCTCTAGTTAGCTGTCAGATCAACATATCTAACTATGCATGCACATTTTCAGGAGAGATCTGTAAGTGTACAGCAGATGAAATGGGTTTCACCCTAGGGGAGGTTGGGACAGGCAGCTGAGGGGGCAAAGCCAGGAAGCAGCACGGGTCTGTTGACCTCTGTCAAAGCCTTTGGATTCGCTCGCTGGTCTCAAAACAGGAAACTCCCAGTCAGATATTTCCTACTAGGACACGTACATCAGAAATCTCTAGTTTGAAGGGTGTCTGCACCCTGATGCTGCAGAAGGAGATGCTGGTGGAGCATTTCGTGCAGTCTGACAGGAGGACAGCTGCAGAAAATGCCCAAAGAAAGATACTGGTGCTCCAAAGGAATTGTGATGGCAATATCAGAAAATTCATTGGAAAGAGAATAACTTGGAAGACTTTATGCATTTGACCTGTAGGACTCCCTTCTGTTATTTTAACTCTATCAATCCCATCTCACAGAAAAAAACTTGGAAGCCTCTACTTTTTAAAAAATTCTGTAAAAGTTTGGGATGCTTTGAAGAAATAGAGCAGTGGTTTGGCTGATTACTGCAGCTATAAGTATTGAAGGCCTTGGGTGGCTGCTGACATGACAGCTGTGTTTACTGCTTTGTCAAGACCTGAAGTAACTCAGCTATTATTGTACTCACTTCTGCTGAGTGACAAAACAATAAAACATGTAGTGATTTTATTTCCTGGCCCAGACTTACAGGTTGCCATCTATTCAGTGAAACAGTTTACAGTTTGCTTGCAATTAGAATATTTTCCTTCCTTACATAGAAAAAAAATGACAGAATTTGCTGTCAATTTTTGTACATTTTTATTGCTGTCTTGTGTTATTTCCTCTTTTTTGGCTCAATAGCAGACTTTACAGGGGTGTAAAAGGAAAACAGTGACTTTTGATGTACACATTGCATGCATTGGGCTTTCCTTTTAGGAATTTATTCTCTCAGTTCCAAAACAGATGTCATAATCTGTTCCTTATTGACTAAGATCCCAACCTACTTCAGATAACATCTGATCTGATCGTATATCTGCGCTCTTTCATTTCCAGTGCAATGAGTAAGCAAAGAACAGATCTTAATAATCTGAAAGCCCTTGGTAATGATATTTCTGTGAGGAAGGAAAATACCTAGGCTACTTGAATTTTTGACTGAGAAGCTGTTAGAGTTGGTAACGTGCCATTGCTGTCAATGGAGGCACACCAACCTACTGGCCGTACAGGCAGGAGTGTCTGATAGCTCTGCTGTCAGCCAAGCTAGGTGCAATTCGAGTATTGTTTGCTGACAATAATTTAACAGTAGGAGCAATATTGCTTGATATTGTGTATCAAGTGTGAACCGAAATGTAGTGAAATTTTTCTGTTATTTAAAAAGAAAGTGAGATCTTAGCTCCCAGTTCTTTTAATATAATTTCTTTACATGTCAAACTTGAGCTGGGTGTCCCAGAGCATTGTTGAAGCAGGATAAACCAAGAGGAGGCTGAAAATGTTTGATAATACATTACAAAGAGATAAAAGGTACTAGAAAACTTACTATTTGTCTTGGAAGAAGTAATTACAGCAAATTAGTCTAGTTCAATTATTACAGTTATTTAAGTGACTTGTGTATTTTTGCTGTAATTATAGCATCACATAAGCTGCAAATCCTGAAAAATAAATAGTGCCTTATTGAAGGCAGCTGTTGAGGCAATTATTGTGGAGCTAGCATTGGAGAGCAGTGCAATTCAATCAGTGTAGCTTGCTAACTAGTATTTCAGTTCAGCGTTTTGTGATAACGATTCACAATATGAGTGCATGGCTGCGAAGGAGCTCCTGTAGGAAACCAGAGCAGCTCTGCATCTCCACACAGACCAGCAATGTCTGCTGCAGGGAAAGGTGCTGGTGTCCTTGGTGGAGCAGTTAGGAAGAGTGAATTTGTCTCAGCTCAGCTAACTTTTTATTTCCATAAAGCTGCTTTGGTTATCTTTGGGGGTATTTTGTGGCAATGGGCAGGGCATTATTTAAGAATCTGAATATCTTTTTCCTTATGTTGTTTGAGGATTTTTTCTGGCTGGTAAATTGGTTTCCCATCCTGCTGACTGGCAACCCATCTTTGGGGGCCCCAGAGGGTCTTGTTCTTGGTCATCAGCAAGCCATGGTCCCAACTCCCAGAAGCAAAGAAGGAAGCCAATTTTATTTATTTATTTATTTTCCAGAGGCCTTGGAGAAGGTTGTGATAGCCCTAACCAGGTGGTTACTATTTCCTTCCAGACTCTGACCCCAGAGCCTGGAGGTGCTTGTGATTCACAGAAAGGGCATGAGTGCATTAGGTTTCTTTCTCCATGTGGCTCGTCTATGCCATCTTGCCAGGTAGCTTGGTTTTTAACTCCTTTTCTACTTAGACCTCGTTTCTGATTTGGCAGGGATGAACAAGGCCCTCCAGCTTCAAAAGGATACAAATGCTAATCCCCAGATTGAACCTCTTCTGCTTATGAGAAAGCCTGATGTGATCAGGTTGAGAGGTCACCTAATGCCAAGACCCATTACCTGGTTTCTTCGCTGGATGCAACTGAATGCTATTACCTATATTCAAGGAACAAGGGTGAGCTGCAAACTTAATGGTTGTTAATGGCTGAGTCTTTACAATGCAAATGTAGAGAACAGCCTGAACATCACACAGTCCAGTCAGCCTCCAGAATGTACATTCCATGCAAGGTAGAAATGAAAAGAATTTGTTTGGCTCTTCATCAAATAAATAATAGTCCTTATTTCTACACTACCTCTGCTGCAAGCTTCCCCCTCACCTGAGAGGTTTTATGCCTACAGAGGGGCTGCTCTGGGATTTAGATCACGTGAAGCAAGCGTATTCGAAGTTTGCTAAATGCTCTTAAAGGAGTGAAACTGACCTTGGTGTTTGAAGCTCTAATTTTCTGTAATTATACAAAAAGTGAGAAAATGGAACAGTCTAGTATGACTCCGGAGTAGAAGTCAGGAATTTAGATACTTTACACATTTGCCACCATCAGATACTGTATTTCTTTAAGGAAAGAAAAAGAAAATAGTTGGCTAAATGTAGGCCTGTGCTGGCTAAGAGCTGTACTGTAGAAAGCTGTAAAACTAGATAAGTGGAAAAATAAAAATTGAAACAGTACGTAGATTTCAGTTCAAGCTTCAGGTCTTGCAGAGTAGAGCTATTTTTATGCCACGTGTCTAATGAATTAGAGTCTCCTTTTCAAAAACTGTGTTCTTTATCTTGCCATAGCACACCTTTTGATTGGATTTTAAAGCCTTTAAAAATGCAGATTCAGGGTTATCGTGTTGCTTCCAGCCTTACCCAATTTGCCAGGGTATCGTTCAGTACACTGAATAAAGATTGGAAGTGCTCCCTGACATCAGTCATTAGTGCCTGGGTCTCTTTTGGCAAGTTCTGAGTGCTGCCCTGCAGAAGAGAGGGAAAGGAATTATGTACACTGGATGTGTTGTGCCTTCAGGACAACTTGCATGAAACATTTTCTCCAGTACTCCCCACAGGTTTTTCTCATCTTCCCCTTTTCTAGTTTCTCTCTTTGGGATGATATACCTACTGTTTTTACTGTTGCATAGCCCTTAATGAAGAGCAAATAAATGGAGGTGCTGTTGTGTCATTGACTCACAGAGTATCCTAAGTTGGAAGGGACCAACAGGGTTCACCAAGTGATCCCATCAATTTGTAAGACTTCCACCAGATATTTGAGTTCCCTGACACTGATGTTGTAAAATTAAACTTGAAGTTTCAGGGTTAACTAATAAATATTGGTCTTGAAGTTTTACTTCACTGAAGGAATTGTTGTTGTGTGTTTACTATAGTGGTGATTCCTGGTAACGGCTTTCTGTATCCCAAGAGTGCAGCATTTGATCTAAACAGCTTGGTAAAGTGTGTCTACAATTAAATTTGATGGGAATAAACTGCTGTCAGAGGTAGTAGTAATCTCTAGTGACTGTGCTTAAAAATCATCTAAAAGCTGCTCTTTGCTTTGAAATTCTGTAGTAAAACAGCCAAGTAGCCAACATCTCGTAGGAGGATCAGCGTCCATACAGGACTGAATTTAATGCAATCTCCCTGTAAAATAAGGAAATTGGAAATACAGGGTAAAAAATACCATGTAAGTCCAAATCAGTCTTATTTATAAATATCTTAGTCCAAAAGAACAAGCTCCACTCTCTCTCTAGAGCTAGTGATGACCAGCTGCATAAGTAAGGCAGGCTGCCTGGAAGCCAGTTAAGGTTTGCCCACCACACAGCCTTGATTTTGACAGTTTGAGTCTGGGGATTTTCAGCTCACAGCACAGGAACTTACAGATCAACGTATTTGTTTGACTCACACTAATGGCCCATTATGTTTCCTCAAGGTGCTGCCTGTAGTTCAGAAAGGCAGGAAGTACTGAAATCTTTTGCTTCTGTACTTCAGTGAAATGCTTTCAAATTGAATTCTTTTTATTGCAATGGAATTGTTTCAGGAGCAATAAGGGCTAAAACAGAAAACTCAGATCAAATGTTTTTCCTCCTGAAGCACTGCTCACAGTTGAGCACTAAATTATTATTATTTCATTGAGTTACTAACGTGCACAGGCAGAAACAGCGGCTATAGCTGAGTGTTTTACTTCTAACTTAGAAGATAATTGTGGATTTGGAATGTCTTTCTTTAATAAACACAGCCATTTTGTCTTTTTTTTGTATGCCTAACTATGGAAGAATCATGTTATGTGGTCAAATATCCAAGGACAAACAGTTTTGCTCTTAAAAAAGAGAATTAAATGAATGAATATTAGGGCAGTGTGTTTTTGTTAAGTGCTATTTTTGACAAAAAGTTTTGATAAATAGGCAAACTCACGTGATGATTTACTCGTGTTTAATTGTAGTTTTTCTTTAATCGTTGTTTCTTTGAGGTCTGCCTGGTTATTTTGGACGTTCTGCTGGAAACATATGGTAGTTGAAAGAAAAAGTGAATATGCTGTCAGGTGTTTCCTTGGTTATAGACCTCAAAGAACTTAGGCAGCATTCTAGGACTATTTTACATAAACATTTCTCTTCAGATATTACAATAAAAGTTAATGGGGTGGTGTGGTACCTGGCATAACAACAAGCTTTGTGAGCAATACCTGAGACGTTCTCTTGTGGATGAATAATCATTTTTCCTTTCTAGTGTCACACCAATCCTGGCATTTTACTTATTATTCTGCCATCGACATTACTTTCCATTCCTTTTGGATAGTTATCGCCACCTGCACTTCTTCCACTACATCTTTTCACTTAACGAGGTTCTTGTCAAAGAATCTCCAAACTTCTGTCCTTACCTTTTCTTTTCACTCTTCCAGTGACACAGCATTAGGGTGAAACTATTAGAATGGATAAACTATAAACTTGGTAACACTGGGAGGATCTTCTCCCGCATCATTTTGGTGATGCTTCGGGGGATATAAAGGTCATGTTATGTTCCTAATCTTGAAAGACTTTCTGGTAAAATTGCCCCTTGCCCTTCATTACAGGAAATGAGATTTCAATAATCGTTACAAAATAGCCTTCTTGGAATAAAATTAGGTAAAATTGCCTCTTTGTCACAAGATGTAATGTGCAGAATTCATTAGCTTTGATATTTTCTTCGTGATAAATTGGGAGCGCTATGCAAAGTTTTGTATTACTATAGCAACAACTTCATTTGCTTTAATATCAATATATTTTTTTTAATGAGTTTGAGATAATTATATCTGTACACAAAATTATCACTGAAAAGAATTTTTTTCAACTGTCATAAACTTTATGGACAGTACAAGGTTGCACTGGCAGTCAAGTCATTCCCTCACTTGAGCAAAGTTTGCTGAACGCATGAGATACACTGTTAAGTCTGTAGTTGGTAAGCGACCAATTCTTTATCAATACTTCATTAATAACAAAGTTCAATATTAATTGTAAGATCTACTATTTGCCAAGTCTTGGCAGAGGACATGCTCATGTTTTGGTATTTTAAGATAGTTTCCTTAGGGTGGTGGTCACTAGGAAAGTATTTCCCAGCTTAACTTGGCTCTGGCATAACCCCTAACTCTCCTATTCTTTCAAGGACAGAGGCAGAAGAAGCAATCAGTGTGAAAGTAAATGCTGTGAAGCATTTGTTGGGCTGCCTTTTCTCTTGGTGATGTTTATTTCTCAGCGCTCTGACATCATGGGTGCAGCTAACAGCCCAAAAAGATGGTTAAGGTACGACAGCTGGAAATTATTAGAAGCAGCTCCAAAACCTGGTAGAGTTTTTACACATTCAGCTAAGACACATACGCTTATGCCCTTTACACCTTGAGGTATTAATGCTGTCATTCATTAACCAGGAGACTCATGCATCTTGCAGCTCATCTGAGCTTCTTTAATATCACTGTCACCGCAAGGCTCAGTGCCACGATGTTTTGCATTGCTCTGTCCCATTAATATAAGCTGTTTTTCGCCTCGTTCTTAAGATTTGTTTACACTCTCCACATGACAAATCTCCCAGCACAAGTATATCATCCCATGGCCACTTTATTTCCCTTTTTTTTCATTTATTTCCATAAGACGCGCTCTCCTTTAAACACTCTTGCAGCCTCCTGAGTGCAAGCTACATTATTAGCGTATCAAATCTTTTTAACATTGAATTTCTTGACACTGGCTGTCATTAATATCAATCAACAGAGTGGAAGATACGATAGTGACTCAGTGTGGGATAGCCTACTGCAATAACCAGTGCTCTCCTCTTCAAATGCAGCTGGGGAGAGCTGAGCTCCCATCCCGCCTCCAGCTAAATGCTCCTGGCCCTTAATGGACTCCATGCTGCATGTGAAGGCCTGAACAGAGTCATGATCTAGGGAGAACTGAATAGCCACATGTCCCATAAGATCAGCTGTAGACAATGCCTCTTAAAAGAGAAAAGACAGGTAAAACACAGAGAGAGAATGGAAGGGCAGGAGGAGGGGATCCAGCCAAGCCAAGGAAGAACCTGGTCCCATCATTTTCATGGTAGCATTGCCAGCCCCCAAAGGTTTGTTCCAAGTCTTGCAATATTCGATGTTTTCATTTAGACTCCCACACAAGATTGCAAGTGACTATAGGGATTTAATGTTTTTGGCTTTTTTTAAAGCCAACTGTGGTGATTAGAGAGAAAACCTTAAGACTAATTTGAACAGAAACTTTAAGGGTCTGTAAGGATGTGAGCTGAGCTAAATACCATATCAAAACAGGAGCTGAAGAAATTGAGATTCTGGGCAGTCATGTTATGCACGTTTTTCAGTTTTTCTTATTAATAATTTGCCCTTTTAAGAGAAAGCTCCTGAGCCTTTAACAGTTTTGTTTCTTACTATGGACATCTATAATTTTTACTGAAAAAAACAACACCTGCAAAGGGTATAATAATATGTCTAAATAAGTAAAAAAGCTGGCTAGGAATCAGCATATAATATATAGTATTATAGTATTTTATATAATAATATAAATAGTGTACCTAAATTTGATATAACTATATACTGTACTATATAAGTATGTATAGTATAGTATATAATGATGGCTTTGCTTTGTTTCCTGCTCAGTAGCAGCAAGAAACACAGATGCTGGCTGGAGGATCACCTGCAGGAAGGGCAAGGAAAGTCATAGAAACAGTGAGCAGGCAAGTTTTGACTGGAAACAGAAATATTCAGAGGGTCCAAAACAGTGATTTCATTCAGTGGTTGCTTTGAGAATTATATTTTCCTCACTATAAAGGCAGGGAGACTGTCTGTCATTTCAGCTTCTGTTCAGTAATGACCTGGAGTTCTGTTTACCAGCTGAAGTCCTTTATTGCTGTTTTTGTCAGTATTGCATCTTAATTTCATAATCAGAGATTTGGTTTGTTTTAACGTTTTATTCTTTTTAATTAAATGATGTTATCAATATCCCTTTAAAGAAAATAATGAGAGTTTCTGGCATACACAACTTCAGCATCTGAGAAAGTTTGAAAGAAGTCCCCAAGTTTTTGCTTTTTTTTATTGACTTTTTGCTGTTTTGTTTGTTTTAAAGTTGCATTAGAAATTCAGAGCCAGCAGACCCTTGGGCTTCTGAGTGGTCTGCACATGTGCATCTTTAGACTGCCACAAGTAAGCGCCCATAAAACTATTAATTTTAATGAATGTGCATATTGATTGCCAAAATGCAGAATGGGCTGACTGGGGGTCTTAAATCCAAACCTCAGATTCGCCTTCGTTTGACTTTCTAGACTGTACATCCTTTAGTTAAGCTCATACGTGTATTTATCATATTCTAGGGAGAAAAACATAATGATGTGCACCAGGAGGCGAAAGAAACAGTTTCCTTCTCCTGTAGGGATTCAGGAGAGGGAGAAAGACTTGCTTTTGAAGAGATTTAATACAATACATGCATTTTTCTTTTGTGAAGCTAGTCCTTCTGTTCCTCACCGATTAGATTTCATATGAAGCCATGTGCTTTTTTATTCAAAGCCATAATCTGCAATTTGAATGTTAACCTTGATGTGCTCGTGCTCAGTCTCCAGATCTGTTAACAGGAGTGAAGTTTCTTTCTGTTGGTACGTTTGAGATAGGAAGGAGTACAGAAAAATCACATGAGGGGAAGAACTGGAGTGAACAAATTCTTGAGAGTAAAACTAAGAGCTGCTCCCAGTAAATAGACTCCAGAAGAAGCAGCTGCAGTAGGCTCAGTCTGTCAGCTCATAGCATGGCTCATGAGTAAATCTGACCCAACGTACTGCCAAGCTTCTACCTTTCAATAATGCCTTCATTTTATGAGCAGACAGCATTTCTTGAAAAAGTATCTAATCTGGATTAGGTTGGTCTTGCTCTGTGACTCACTCTGTGGATTCAGATATTTGAGGAGAGGTGGGGGACCTGAAGAAGTTGGAGGGCATAATGGCACAGGGGCAGCTGTTGAGCCTTGTGTGCCCGTGAAAACCCTCAGTTATCCCCTTTGGAGCATCCCAGGGATGAAAGCAGAGCTGCTTGGATGTGGTTGAACTTTTGACTTTTACGTGCCATCAGGATCTAGCAATTAGCTGGAAACATTGATCCTCCTTTTTTTCATCTCCATTTATAGGTGGCAAAGGGTATCCTAAAATTCATATTCCAGCTACAAATGACCAGTTCGAATCATTTGCCTGTAGGACGGTTTGCATTTCTAAATATCCCTAATGCAATCCCATTACTGTTGAAAGAATAAAGAAGACAATAGGTTTTGACCACATAACTATGTAAAACATATTTTGGTATTTCCATGTTTTGAAGCATGAGAAAATATGCTTTCCTTCAGGCAAGGTTATAATTCCTTTCTCAGCTGCAAGGGTATATAATAAACATTGACAACGTGTAAGATTTGGCTCTTCTAGGACGTACCACTTACTAGCTTGAAGAACAGCAGTTACTAATTCACAGATATACCTAAGTGATTGATATTAATGATTATGGTTCACACTGTCGTGATGCTTGCTCATTCTACACTGGTTTTTTTTTTTTTTTTTCTTTTTTTTTTTTTTTATTTTGGAAAAAAAAAAAAAGAAGCATTGTTAAAATACTTTGTCTCTGATTTGAGGTCTTATCAGCTATCAGATCATGGCACATGAGAAATTTACTGCTCTGACTACAGTAAAACATTCAGCAGTGATTGCTATATTGCTGTAATTCAGAGATCCACAGCAAGTTATTTCCTCGGTTGCAGTAAGAAATGCAGAATTTCTTCCTCTTTCTACAGTGTACGTTCAGTTCAAGCACTATCATTGAAGTCACCATTATGGCTTTTACTGGGCTGGAACTTGAAATAACAACTCATAATTATAACACTTGGATTCAGCTTCAGGGTACGTTCGTTGTCTTTGTCATGTTTTGTTGGCTCAGAGGTGTTATTGAACCAGGATTATGACCCACGGTTTAGGCACGCAGAGACTTACTTAGCTATGAAAGGGTAGAGTTTATACAATGTCTAATTGCATTGCTCTTAGAATTAGACATACTTTGAAAAATGAACTTCAAGCACATTCTGCTTTTCCATGACAGTGCAATTATTCTATTGAAGTTATTTCTCTATCTGGTTAATAAACAAAGTCAAAATCTTTTGGCTGCCAAATGCTATAAAACGAAAACTACTTCTGTTTGAGACTAAGTTCACATGATGTTATCTTGAACTGTGATGCGCTTTGGCAAAAGGAGACAGCTCTGAAGGAATTCATGTCTGTTCTCTTCAAATTCCCACTGAGAAAATAAATGTTTGCAATGCATTTCCTGAGGCTTTCTCAGTTCTTTCCCTTGACCAGATTTATACTAATCTCAGTTCAGTACATGAGGAACATTCCAGGGCAAGTATACTTTATTTTTTATTCTTTCTAGTGAAATTTTTCTTGCTCGGTTTGTCTTCAAAATTGGTTATATTTTTATTGTTGTTACTATCATTTTGTTCTAAATATATGATTTTTTTTTTGTCCTTTTTGGAAACCTGTAACAAGTTGCACAGCTTAACTGTGGCATGCCTTCATGCTCAGGTCTGCAGCTGCAATAACAATCTCCTAGGGAGCCCAGGTAAGACTTCTGCCTAGGATTTCCATAAAAGAGCTGTCTCACACAGGCTTTCAAAGTCTCTGCTGAATATTGTGTTCACTGAAGCTTTAAAGAGGAAAAAGATGTCTATGTTGTGGCAAGCATTTGCTTTCTTATGGACATTAATGAACTTTCTGAAAGTATTTTCTCTGCCATCCCTCTCCTTACAGAACTCAGGGCTGCCAGTAGAGCACCAGAGGGTGGTGGTGCAGTAGGCAAACTGTACAGTGAACAGATCAGTTGTTCCATGCCTTCACTGATGTCTTAGCAAAGTGCTGAAGAACTGATTAAGGCATGCAGTTTGTTTGGTAGTTTTGAGAAAAGATTGAGGCCTTTATCCAGATTTCCATATCCTCATCTGATAAAGACAATAAAGTACAGTACATAAAAAGTGAAGAGTTATCAACCTAACTTTTCCTCTACTCTCATTTAAACACTGCCCAGGTCATTTAATCATTCCATACCTATCAAGCCAGAGAGAGCATGCAATGACTTCGTCTCAAAGTCTACGATACTGTAGTCTAAACAGGGTGTGCTGGTCTCCACCTTCTGCTTCAGCACTGTGCATTTATTCACTGTTGATGCAAAATAAAGAGGTAACCCATAGAGCCCCCTATCTTCTCTCTCTTCTCTACAATAGTTGTACATGTGCAGTAGTATTTCTCTTAGCACGCTCTGTGGGTTGGGCCTGTTATATTGGAATTTCTAAAGTCTTTTAAAGTGTGAAGAGGATTTGTGTTTCTATTTATATATATATGTGTGTGTGTGTGTATATATATATATATATATTTCATTTGAACACTGCAATAAGTCTTTTGTGATTTCAATGCCAAATAAGATGATTGGGGGGGAAGGAGGGGGAGGGGGCAGGAATATCATCCATGTGATCTGCTTGTTAATTGATGGTTGAATTTTATTGCGGGTTCCCAGGAGTCCTCGAAGAGCTGTGCTGAATTTGGATGGGTTTTCTGCTTGTGTGCATCTGCCTCATTAGTTTGCCAACGTGTCCTGAAATTCTTGGGAGGAAAGTCATCATCAGTACAAGCTGACTTACTGCAGCAGAGTTACAGCAGGAACAGGTTGGGTCTCCTGCCAACAAACCTTGCTGTCATGTCACATAGAATCTGAGACTCTCTCCAAAATGTTGCATTTGACCAAATTATTTGTCTTTTGCTCAACTAGGATATCTGTTTTTTGTTTTTTTTCCCCTCAAGAAAAAGTTAGCTATTACTCTATGTAAGCAAGATCTGTAGTGTTCATATACATGCAGAAATATTTAGATAGTAACAATAGCATATCTGTGCCTGTACTGTTTGGAGATGCCCTGCATGTGATCTCTATGTCTCTGTTCCTGAGAAAGAAGCTCAAGCATGGGGGCATCTATGGGGCACTCCAACCATAAGTCTCCATGGAATAGCAATACAGTGTTTGTTTGGTAAGGCCAGACCCTATGCAGTTCTCTTCGTAAAAAGCTGCACACATTGCTAATCAAACCATTCTAGGCATCTGCAGAATCATCATCTTCATCATCCATATGGAAGAAAAAAACATGAAGCATGCAGATGATGAATGCAGGCTAATCACCACCTGACATCCAGCTAATAAGTAACTGAGCTGGCAGCGGAGAACAGACCTATGGGTCTTTGCTCTGAACAGGCATGTGCACTTCAGTACACAGAGCAGTGATAAGGACTGATATCTCCTACTGAAGGAAGAGAGTTGTATCTTTCAGATCTCCTTTCAGAGAAGGGAGGAGATGCAGCTGGCAACTGCCTTATAACGTGCAGGATGTAAATCAAGCAAGTTTCTTTTTCCCAGGCTTGAGGGATGAGTCTTTGAGAATGGAATTCACCACAACTGCTTCTAAAAAGTGTTTGGCCTTCTTTTTGACTTGAGCGTGACCATGACTTCACTGAAGAGCTTCCATCTTGCTGAAGTGATATCTCAGAGTGGTTTCACCCATGCAAACATTACATGCAGGGAATACAGGAGAACCAGCATGTTCCTCTTGGATCTTTGATAGATGTCTTTCCATGACAGTTCTTGCTTCTTGGAGTTCAATACTACATCTTGACCTGAAAGCTCTGTTGTTGGTATCGATTGTAGACAAATCAAAACACATTCGGCTGGGAAACCTGCTTGGTTAACCCTCTTTGAGACCTTTTTGTTCAGTGCTTTTATGCTCTCAAATTGCATAGAAATTGTGTACTAGTTGATTGATAATATGAGATTGCAGCACTATGAATTCAGGAAAGCACTTAAACAAATGGCTATGTAGATGGCTGTGTGATTGCAGACATGTTTAAATGAAACACATGGCCATATGCTTTGCTGAACTAAGTACTTTCCTGGAACAACTAAATTAAACTTGGAAAACAGAGATGAGCAAACAAAACCTCCAGAATCATTGCTGTCTTCGTAATCCATGTGACACTGTTGTGTCTCAACGTGCACTCATAAAGCAGTATGTCTTGCAATATTAAGAGGGATGTTAGAATTACATTTCTAGAGCTTGTTTGCACATGTGCAGACATGCGTGATGTTGTTACAGTGGAATGGAGAGGCTAAGATACCTAAATACCAGGCTGCACTTCAAAAACAGTCATTGAGAGTGGTGGCATTCATCTGTGTAGAGGAGAATGATTCCAGAAGATTGATTCTGAGCCTTTTAAGAACCGACTTGGAAAAAAAAGAACCATTCCTTTTGTGCTCAGAGGGGTCACTTCTCTTACCTGCACCTGCCAGAGGGAGGGGAAATAATATTCAGGAAACTGAGTAAATTTATGTTGCAGGAGACACCCAGCACTTACACAGTTCTAATGATATAGCAGCAGTTGGATTTATTATGGTAAGTAAACTGATACCATTAATTCATTATGATGACAAGAGTCACATTAGTCTACTGCATATTCAAGCTGCTAAATCTTAAAATAAATTGGGTACCTTTAGAAATTAAAGTTTTGCTTGCCAACAGGGGTAGTTAGTGAGGATGTCTCAACCTTGAGGAATAACCTTGAAAGAAGTCTCAGCCCAACAGGAGATCACTGCTTTGCATCCTACCTCTTCATTCAGGAGAGTTCACGTGAGGCTCTCTGTCTGCTGTAAGGTAAAGTGATTGACTCATCTTCACGTTTAGAATTCTTATCATATTGCTCTCAACTTCTGATGCAATTTGTTATTTTCCCATAAGGAATTTCAGTGGCCACCTGCTTTATCTAGCATTGTACCCCTCTTTGTGGTCATGGCCATGAGCTCTGGTGCTCTACTATCACTGAGCCGTCCAGTTCAAGGAACGGTCATGCTGAGGCTTACAAAGGTTCACCAGCCTGAGCAAGACTTAGGTCAAGTGCAGGATTTGAGGGTATCCATCACAATTTGTGAACGATTCAAATCTATCTCAGCCACCTCCAGTTTACTGAAAAATAATTTCTAACTACTCTTAACAGTACGAACCAAAATGTTTAGTTTGGAAAGTAGAGATTTAATGTCACTATTATATCTGTTGTAACAAAAAGTTAAAGTTCAATTAAATATTAAGGCTGCATACTATAATTGAAGATTCTTCCCTGTAAACTCTCTTCTGTGCTAATCTTTCATCTTTCTGTTGTGCTTTTGACATTTACTGCTACGATCCCATCAAATCTGTTTATATTAATATTAGCATTAATTATTCATTGTTCATTGCTGAAAATGTTAAATGATCATAAATTTGATTATCTATTAACAATTATTTTAGTAAGTCTTTTACCTCATTTGAGAACCTCTAATGACTTCATACAGTGATTAAAGCAGAAATGATAGACAAGGAATGTGAAGGTTGCACGAAGCATCCCGTAACAACGATATGGACAAAGAACAGTAAAGCCATTAAATCATGCAATATGGTCAAACTTATTGGCATTTTATTGCTGCTTTTCTTTCATTTACAGAACCTGCTGAGTGGTACAGAACCAAAATATTATTAATTAACCAGCTATTCCTTGGCTACAATAACCACAGTAACTAATTTTAGCTCAGAAAGTTTCTGCAGCCTGCCTGTAATTATGTATGTGCCTGCCATTGGTAGATTGGTTAGCAAACAATGCAATGAACTGATAACAGCAGAGAATAAAACATTGGTTTTGAGACTGAGCTTTACAACCAGGATCAGCAGATGAAGGAAGCAGAGGGGCTTTAAGGTACGTCATCCCATTTATTCCATCTGTGTTACTGCAGACCTTCTCTTTGCTGCTGAGCCCAAGTCGCACAGCAGAAGTTGCATTTATGAATTATGAATTATAAATCCTTGTTTTAGAAGCCTCAGGTTGTGGAGGAGACCTTGAGAATGAAAAAGCTGAAATACAATGCTACGGATGTTTGCAGGGTGGCGGGGAGAGTTGGACGAAAAGAATTTTAATATACTTCTTTATTCTTAATATTTAATATTTTAGTTTTCAGAAAAATAAAGGTTACTTGTTAGGGCTCTCAGCTGATGAGTATTCTGACAATGCTACAGGAAACTCAGAGGAGGAACTGCTGGGATATAATTTCCTCATTGTAGAAACAGGCTTTAAATATGTGCTTTTAAATATACAGTGTAGTGGTAGGTTTTAAATGTGTTGCTTCCCTTAGGAGGTAACTATAATCATAAAAATAGCTACTAATTTTGATATTAATGGAGAAAATGTGAATAGCACTATGTTATTTAAAAAAGCTTAGATAATAATCACTGTAGAATCATTGGCGGGATTGGGTTGTAAGGGATCTTAAAGCCCATCCAGTTCCAAGCACCTGCCAGCAGCTCAGGCTGCCCAGGGCCCTGTCCGGCCTGGTCCTGAGCACACCCACAGCACTCTGGGCACCAGTGCCAGGGCCTCGCTACCCTCATAATAAAGATTTATTTTTCCTAATATCTAAATAAATTTACCCCCTTTTAGCTTAAAGCCGTTATCCTTTGCCCCATCACTACACACCTTTGTAAAAAAATCCCACTCCAGCTTTCTTGTAGGATCTCTTTTAAGTGCTGGAAGGCTGCAGTAAGGTGTCCCCAGGCTGAACAGACCCAGCTCTCAGCTTGTCTTCATGGGAGAGGTGCTCCAGCCCTCTGAGCATCTTTGTGGCCCTCCATACAGGAGGGTGCATTTATCTAAATATCAGCTTTACTGTTCTGGGGATTTCTGGCATTCAGTTATTGCTTTTATTCTCTATTCATTCTGGTGGCTGTGGGATTTCCAGGAATAAGGCTGATGCTGAGGTAATAAGCTATACTTGTAGGAAATGGTCGGCAACGAGGGAAGTGCAGTAGATTTACAGTGTTATTTCACCAAATCAAACCAACCAACAAACAAAAAAGACAAAAACCCACCCCAGAAGTTTTTCTAAATTATTTTTCTTTTGGGTTCTCACAAAAGCACTTGAGAGTGTGTTCACATGCTAGTGCACTGCGCACACATTGCTGCATTTTCTTACTTGGGCTAAAAAGAAGCTGTTTCTCTGTATTTAATGCTGTTTTATAAGGTTAAATATTCTTAACCAAATGTGAAATGCAGTTGCTGCTGCCAATGTATATTGATCTGCATGATGGAGATCAGTTTTAATTAGTTTTACTGCTGGTGTGCAGTTCAACGTTAATGGTCCTGTGTTGTTCTTTCTGGTGTTTCAGTAAAATGTAAGAAACTTCATAAATAACCTCAGGAGAAAATTCTTATTTGTGTATTTCGAGTTGGTTTAGTGGGAACAAAACACATTTCTCAGTGGTTGACCATGAGTGTAATAATGCAGTAATCTGTGTGAATTATCTGGAATAGGAGATTTATTTTTAATCCTAGGATTAGGGGATATGCTTTAAAACCTAAATAACGTATGAAAATATAAGAACTGAAAATGAATACTGTAACTTATAGAGTTTTCCAAGCTATTTCTTTTGTTTTCCTCATGCCAATGGTGTTCCTCTTGACCTAGATGGGCAAGAGGAAGTTCAGTGGCCTGGAAATCACTCTCATTGTCCTCTTCTGCCTGGTGGTGGCGGTGGCCATTGTCCTCATTGTGCTTTTAGCAACAGGAGTACCTGCAGTCAAAACTACAGGTAAGTACTTCCCACTTCCAGGACCAGAAGCAAAACCCTCAATGGGGACTGCTCAGCTCTGCTTGCTGAGATGTTCATGAGTCCCATAGCACTCCTGTTGGAACTGCCTGTTGGCATCATTTAAGTAATTGTTGAGATGAGACTTTTCAAAGAATATGAATGTTCAAGTGGGGGAAAAAGAGTTTTTTTTCTTAATCCAATTATTTTCTATTACTTTCAGTGTTACATTTATATAATAGAATTATAGAATGGCCTGGGTTGAAAAGGACCTGAAAGATCATCTAGTTCCAACCCCCTGCTATGTGCAGGGTCGCCAACCACCAGACCAGGCTGCCCAGGGCCACATCCAGCCTGGGCTTGAATGCCTGCAGGGATGGGGCATCCACAGCCTCCTTGGGCAACCTGTTCCAGTGCATCACCACCCTCTGTGTGTGAAACTTCCTCCTAATATCTATCCTAAACCTCCCCTGTCTCAGTTTAAAACCATTCCCCCTTGTCCTATCACTACCAACCGTGTAAACAGTCATTCCCCCTCCTGTTTATACTCTTAAAGGTGCGTTTATCTGATGCTGTAACTCAAGCTCCTTTGGATGAGCAGTATTTCATGGGAAGGAGCGCTCATAAGAGCAGTTACACAGCACTATTCAGACGAAAGAAAGCCCTTCTGATTTTAATTCAGCATAAATTTTTAAAGAAGCAGCACAGACTCGGTTACAAGACTTACTGAAAACTGAATTACTATATATCTTCACAATTAAAAGAATTTATGTCACCCATTTTGTGCAAAAAATCGAAAGTGAAGCTCTCCTACCTTTAACTGGAATAGTTCTGTGAGCTTTTCAAGGGTAAGGTAAATCACAGTAGCAGTAGTTCAAACTCATTTGAGTCTGTATTCATCGTTAGAGGATCAAGGTGGTGAGAAAGAGTCAGCAGAACCAGTTAATGATAATCCAGATATTAATATATTTTGGAAATAACCCATTAATTTATTTCCCTAACAGAATTTACACCAGAATGTCCGGACATATTAACAGTGGAGAGAATTGACTGCATCCCGGATCAAACAGCAACAAAGGTCTGAGAACATTATAGTAAAAACAATTAGAAAATAGGCTTTTTCACATAAAATCCTATGTTTAATTATGAAAATTTACCTTTTCTCTAACATACTGATGGTTCTCATAACTTTATTTGTCTGTGAATGCCTGAATACTTAGCAGAGAAATATAACTCCTGTACAACCACTTTTAGCCCATTGTCAGAAGGCCACTTTTTTCTAGCCACTGTAGCAGTTTATTGTCATGGGTTGAAGACCTCTGCCAATATAATCCCCAGCAATTTGGCTTGTTGTTAAGAGAGAACAAAATTAGGCAAACAAGTAGCGGTTAGAAATGCATACTGTTTTTATCAGCTTTGCCTAAGCAATTTCTTTTTGTCTGATGGCCAACTGCTAGCATTTACAGCAAAGCATATTTC
Organism: Pavo muticus; assembly: GCA_016647715.1. Taxonomy (NCBI): domain Eukaryota; kingdom Metazoa; phylum Chordata; class Aves; order Galliformes; family Phasianidae; genus Pavo; species Pavo muticus. Next base: position 2,930,603 of record JACDJE010000026.1, on the reverse strand, counting down.
AGAAATAGCACACTGAGATTCACTTTACTCAAGTACATGAGATTTTTATAATGCAATGAATGCTGTCAGTTTCCTCTCTGAACTGGTCTGAATCTCACTATCTCACCTGCTCTCTTTCTTGACCGTTGTCTCGCATCTGAGCAAGCACAGATCATTCTTATGTTGTTTGCTATAGAAAGGTTATTTTTGTTATTTTTCTAATCATCATTAATATTCATTTTAATAATGGGTGTTTTCATTTTCTGATGGAAGCTGATGGGTGCCTGGCCTCTTTTTTTCTTAGTGGGGTGCAGCTTGAGAAAAAAGATAGTGAGTATATTATGATGTGTGATGCTAATGCCATTCACAGAGAGATAAAAATGATTAACCAACCTTCTCTATCTCTCTGTGAATTCCCAATCTAATTGCAGAAGCGACAGTTGTTAATGATGCTGTCATCCCATGAGTTGTATTATGATATATAGTTCAATATAGTCTTGCAGAGTAGTAAAGGCTCAACTCACAGCATGTTTCTCTTCTCTTTGGTTCCTTGCTCCAGGAGCAAGCACACCATGTTAGGTGTCATGCAGATCACTTTAATCTTTAATTACTACCTTGGGATTAGCCACCCCACATTAAGCACTGCACTTATCACAAGTGAAGAAAATAGTTTTGCTCTTGTTGCAACTGCAAGCCGTACCATAAATCTGCTCTTCCATTTTTCCCTTCATGATCAGGAGTAATTAAAAGCAATCAAAATAAAGTCACCACCAAAAAAAAAAGAGGGCTATAGATGCAGGTTTGAACACTGAGATTCTTGCTCTGGAATTAGAGGTAAAATAAATGATTCCTAAATCTGCTCTTTCCTTAGTGAATTTTGGGCAGCAGATTTCAGAAGATTAGAGATAAACATCACCTTTAATCTTTGCCCTGAAGAAAGCTGCTAGGTGCATGCGTCTCACAATCCAGAGTCCTGTTTTCTTCTGCAAGCACTTTTGTTGCCCTTCTTTAGGTTTATTCTAATATTACATCTGGCAGAGCTCTAAAACTACAGCTGTTTGATAAGGAAAGGACTCTGTAGTGGTTTCCAATAGTGGTTTTCAGAATAAAAAGCATCTGGGAGCATGATGCTTTGCCTGAGCTCAGGCAGCATCTTAGTGTCTCTCTTGATGTCTTTATTTGCTGAAGTATTCTAGGTGAAGTCTGGGCTTGCAGAGGATAGAAGCACGGAAAGCAAAGAGGTATTTATTAACCAATCACAGGATTGCCAGAGATAAAAATCCTGAGAGAGGTCAGGCTTTTATTAACTAGTCACTGCCGTGGAAAGTTGTTTGGCTTTATAAGACAAGAAGAATACACTAGTGAAAACTAAACTACCATGAGCAGAGCTAGTGCTGGACTGGACCTTTGAAAGCTTGAAGGGAGACTTTGTTTGTTGTTTGGTTTGTTGTTATTGTTTTTGAAAATACCTTGTTGGCAAAAGTTTGTTTCGATGCTAAGAAGAGAAACATTGCAGTTTGACACATAGCCAAGCAACTCTTTCAGTCCTTGGTACTGAGTTCAGCATTCAGAAGCTATCTCATTTTGTATCCCACCTTACGCTGTTTCCTTATTTCCAGTGTTATTTCTAAAGAAGCTTTGACACTTCCTTTGACTTTGCTGTGTGTTGGTATCTATTACATTACTTTAATAGTTCAGAGGCTGTGACCACCTCCTATCTTTATTTACACTAAATGATAGCTTCTGTAACAGCCTTGACAATACCTCTGAATGAACTCTGCTCTTTTCGGTGTCAAGCATAACCGATCTTGCACTTGTGCACTTACTTCCTCATGCAGCGAGCTCCATGTGCCACAAAAACACAGATCTACAGCTTACAAATTCACTAGAATAAAATCTATCGTGTAGAGTATCAGTGCCCTGTAAAGTAATTGGTGAAAATATTCAACAAGCATACATGAGAAGTAGCTGGGAAAAAGAAAAGCATGTTTAGGAAGTTGGGAAAAGAGATGCTTGAAGTGTTAGGCATCAGGATAAACTGTTGTTCAAGCTGTTGGGATAGTCACTGGTCTGGGAAGGGATAAGAAGATTGAGGTCGTAACTGTATTGTTGATACATAGTTTACTTGCTGTGCTTGGCCCAATCACTGCAGAATAAATGCATGAAAATATCTTGAGCTAATAGCTCTGTGAATTTCCTCTGTGCCCTCCTTTGGCACTTACACTATTTCTGGGCTAGAGCTTTCCCTGCTCAGAGAATGAGGCAAGTGTTTGACCTGAATTTTCTAGGTTGGGCTCTATAACCCGCACCAGTAGCAGTCGATTTTGGCCTGTCTTCCTCTATACCTGTGGACTGTTTTAAACAAACATGGCACAAGCAACAAAAATATTTGAGCACAAAGAGCTTCTGGTAGTGTGCGGGTGGAAGGAGAGGTCTGGAAGATCTGAGTGTTGGATTTGGGTTCCCAGGATCACTGAGATCATGGTCTTTTGCCCTCAGTGGTGCTTCTTGTATCGCTACTGCCCTTTGTTCCCAGATAATTGGTTTTTAACATGGGAAAATGTGTGGATGTTTACAGTGATGTGTTACGCAAGTGTTGTCTTCAGACAAGTTGTGCAGACAACTTGTGAATAAGTTAATTTCTAACAGTAAGGCAAACATATTCCTGTTTATTGGAGTATTGAGAGGTAGATTAAAGGTTGATGCCTCTGTACTGAGTTATATGCTTTGAATAGTGGGTTTAATTGCTTGGGTGGTTTTTGTTTGTTTTTATAGAAAAAAAGCTATATCTGAATCTAAGGTTCTATAGAAACAACCTTAACATTTCTGATACTAGGAAATGACATTGAAATGTAGTTCCCATACATAATGATAAATGATGCATATGTGATGTTTTCCAGCCAGATGTTTACTAGATGTTAAGCCAACCATAAATGTTATCCAGTCTCCAGTGTGTGGGTGTTGGTTAGTCTCTAGTGCATCTGTCACAGCTCAAATGTTTCCTTAATTTTTTAAGGGTTCATTCTTCCTGTGGATCTTCAGGTTTTAGGAAAAAGTCATTGTCTATGCGTCTACTCTGAATCAAGGAAAAAAAACCCCACCTTGTTTATATTCGAATTGATTAAATAGATTTTCAGTGAAAGAGTTTATCTGATAGCAAGTGTTACTACGTTTTCTGGTGTTTGGGGTAAAAAAAATACTTCGTGTGCATTTCAATTGTTGCCGTGTAGAATGTTTATTGTGTAAAATCAATTGATGTGAGTCCCTCCTGTCCTTTAATCAGAGCGTCTGTGACTTGCGTGGCTGCTGCTGGAGTCCCCAGAGTGATACCAGTGTACCCTGGTGCTTTTTCTCTAAAAACCATGGGTACAAAGTGGATGGCTCAACAAGATCAACTCAAACAGGTAAGCTGGGAGCTGAGGAACCTGGTTTTAATGCACATCTAGATGTCTGATTTGAAACAGTAATGTTTCCATTTGTGTGTTTTCTTTAGGATTTGAGGCCACGTTAACAAGGCTGTCATCACCTTCTCTCTTTGGGAAAGATATCAACACTGTCCTCCTCACTGGAGAGTATCAGACAGCAAATCGCTTCCGGTTCAAGGTTAATCTTTTTCATCTCTTGTTTTAAGGTTTATGTTCTGTACATGGTTTTAGGCTGGCCATTTCTGTGCAGTGAGTTTAGGAGGGCTCCATTAAACCTTCAGCTGGGGTTGAAACTAGATGATCATCGTGTTCCTTTTCAACCCGTGCTATTCTATGATCATGCCTCCCACTGAAAAGTGATCAGCCCTTCATTTCTTTGTCTCTGGTGGTGCAATGCATATGGTTAATGAGGGTTTAGCACAGTGGGATTTCCTCATGGAGAAATTGAGACCTTTAAAAACTCATCTTTTACAGTATCTACTTCTTTTCCTCATTGTAGGAAAAGATTCTGGGGCTGAATGTTTTATTTATTTCCTCTTTATTTATGGCCTAACCATATCTCTTAATCAATTTATCAGACATATTTAGCTCTTCTGAAGCTTTATGGAAAGTTCAGCAGTCTGTGTAGTGACTGTGGGGTATTGGTGGTTTCTGGGGTTGAGCAGGGCTGCTTCTGTTGGAAGCGTGCCTCCTTTGGTGGGTTTCTCTGGATACCAGGGAAAAACAAGGTCAGATATAAGTAGGGAAATAATTAAAAACGAGTGATGAAAATGGAAAGAGAATGATAATGAAAATGGAAGGAGGATACTTTGATAGGGACAGGAAGATGCTAAATCAGATCTATCTGTTAATGCTGGAAAATGTTTCAATGTTTTCAAGTGTTTTTAAATATGTGCAGATTACTGATCCTGCAACACAAAGATTTGAAGTCCCCCATGAGCATGTGGGCGCTTTCAATGGACCTGCAGCCTCCAATTTAAACTATAGAGTGGAAGTGAGGTCAAATCCCTTTGGTATCGTGGTGACCAGAGTGAGCAACGGGAATGTGCTGTAAGTAACACTGGTGTTTTTTTTCTGATGAACACTGATGTCACTGGTTTTCTCTGAAGGCCTATGTTGCCACACAGAAAATCTGTTGCTGTGTGAATAACGTATGCCTAAGATGCAATGTGTGAGGTACACTCTTGGATATGTTACCTACTTCTGGTCTTTTGACTGATGGATGTTCTGCAAGGACTCTTGTGAGGCCTTTTGAAATGCTGCTGTATGAAGAGATGTTGTAAAGGCCCTTCTCTTTATGGCCACTTTGTTCAAGGACTATTTGTTATCTGAGGACCTTCCCAGTGCTTCAAATCACAAAAAACTCTTCATTCCATCTTTTATCTTAGCTTTTACAATCACGCCTTAGCTCTGAATCACTAAACACAAGTTGCTCTTTAGACCTATGATAGAAGAGTAGTTGTTGCCAGCCAGTGATAAGCTGGTCATGTAGTGCTGTAAAATATTTGAAGTATTGTATATTGATTTCTTTCCTCCCGTTTTTCCCCTAAAAATAAAGAAACAAACATAGAATTGAACTCGCTGCATATCTTTGAGAGCCATTGAAAGGGAGGAAGTGTCAGGATGTACATGCTTATTAAATCAAAGAATGATTACCTGTCAGAGTTCTGGGACAGTTGTATTATCAATGCTTCAAGTTTAATTAAATAGCTATTATTTTCATGCTGTTGTTAGCATTGTTTTCTTACTTAGAATCTTCTGTAATGATTGATTTGCAATTACAGAGAACACAAAAGATGGACTTATTATTCGGTAGTCCATGACTGATTAAACAGGTGTATGAAGGCGAGAATAAACAATCTAGTTCAATAGATCCATGCTGAAGCAGTGCTCTGGAAGACTGAGAAATAGCTGTATCACTCTCTTTCATATGAATATAATGACTGTTAAATACCACAGTCTCCCACAAAAATACAATCTTTGAAAGTTTGTAATTAAAACTATATAAGGTGAGTAGATCAATGAATATTACTTTGAAACTGCATGATGTTAAAACATATTGGTGTGGTTTTCTATCTCAAAGTAAGTCATTTTCTCTGCTTTTGGTGAAAGACTGAGTTTCTGCTGATCCATGTAAGCTCTTGTTTTAATAAAGCTGAAAGTAACCTTCAGATCTTGGGATCAGCTTCATTCCAATTGCTTTGTGATTTAAATCTGGTTTAACTCATAATTACTTTCTCGTTGCGATTGTTTCATTTAAAGAAAAACAATGACTGATGGAAGGTAAATCTACTTCTGGGTGGGGCCAATTTTCATGCATTTGCTGTGTGGAGATGTTGAAAGCCTCAGCTATAAAAAAGGGAAATGAATATGATTAAGATCAATATTAATGAACTTAAGTCTTTTGACTGATTAAAGGACCACTGTCTGGCTGTAGAAATTGCCCTGCTGCTCACTCTCTCTGCCTCAGTACTACTCAGATTTCCTCCCAGTTGCCTGAGTCCCGCGTGAGCAAACAAGGAATGAACTTAGCTTTAGATTCAGTCTCTAAATCTCCCCTAATCCTTGTTTAGGAGAGGCACAGTTTATAATGAAAGAGATTGGTGAAACGTACAAAATTAAATTAACAGAAGGAACTTCAGTAATGAAGTGGACTTTTACTGTATGGATTCGCTATCCAGTGCCACAGATGCTTAGGTGGGAAGCTTTGCAGGAAGAGGTGATTGTGAATGTAACCTTGAAAGCAGAGGCCATTTATGTGCAAAGTTTCTATAGCACTGAGAGGTACTGCCTGTCTCCTAATCCATGCAAGGGCCTCTCTATCTACTGCAGCTGCTCACCGTCCTCCTCTGCATCCCTCCCTTCAGGTCTCTGGATGGAGACCTGACCCTGCTATATCCAGCTTAGCTAAAAGGAGTAGAAACAATCACTGCCACGATTCCTGTTGTAATCCTTTTTTCTTTCCTTCCTATTTTTCTTTCAGTTTTGATACTACCATAGGACCACTGCAGTACGCTGACCAGTTTTTACAGCTATCAATCAAACTACCTAGCAGCAACATTTATGGTGTGGGTGAGCATGTGCATCAGCAGTACCGACATGATCTCAACTGGAAAACCTGGCCTATATTCAGCAGGGATGCTGGTCCTTCTGATGTAAGGATCTATTTCTTTTGTGTTTTATTCTTTGCAGATGAATTCTGGAATCCAAACCTAGTATGTAGTAGCACATTAATAGCATCCACTACTCGGGATACTACTTGCACAGATGATAGGACAAGAGGGAATGGTTCTGAGCTCAAGAAGAGAAGGTTTAGATTGGATGTCAGAGGGAAGTTCTACACAGAGAGAGTGGAGAGGTGCTGGAACAGCTGCCCAGAGAGGTTGTGCATGCTCCGTTCCTGGAGGTGTTCAAGGCCAGTTGGGTTGGAGGGGACCTGGGCAACCTGGTCTAGTACCAGATCTGGAGGTTTGTGGCCCTGCCTGTGGCAGGGGTTTTGGAACTTGTGATCCTTGGGGTCCCTTCTGACCCAAGCTATTCTATGATTTTATGATCCACCTAGGTTTTCCACTAAAACTTGTTAGGCACCACATGCTATTGCTAAAAGCTATGTGGTAATGATGAAAGTTTTCAGAGGGATAGCTTTTAGAAACATTTTAATTTTTCTGTGATGTGAAGTTCAAATTAAGTTGAACTTATTAGCATGTGAGTCCTCAGCCTCTATGAATAAACAATAAGTAACAGTATGTCCTAATGGCCATGACCTATGACATAGGCATGTTCAGCTAATGGCCTTGTTGTTTAGCAGATGTTGACAAAGTTCTCTTTAACAGCTCTTTCTTTAAGAGATGAAACATGTCTGTCAGCAATTATTTGTGTCCATACTCTTTTTCCGAGATGATTTCCAGAGCACCCATCTTTTTTGACAATAACAAAAAAGTAACTTTACATTTGCACTGAGGATTCTGTAGGATTTGTTCCAAGTTCTCCTTATCACTGGTGCACACAGGCACATGGTGTTGTTCTGTCAGTTCCTCCTTGCAGTGATTTGCTGACAGCATTATAATTTATGAGCATACATGGATTAAAATCAAGTTAGTTGCTGATTCAAACAACAGTAGTCATTCTTTGCTTTTTGCTTCTTCCAACTTGACCTTCTTCAGACGATCCTTTTTTTGTACCTGGGGGATGTAAACAATCAAATGTTATTTCTATGTTCATTAATATCCTTTGCTTTGACTAGGGGAATACTTGCTAAAGTTTGTCAGCAATTAGTTGTCCTAATGCTATGAACAAAAAAACCAAACTCGACACTTTTAAAACCCTACCTGTCTAGTACAGAATCAACACACAAGCCATTCTATGATCATGTATATTGTGGAGACATTAAACAGCACAGTGCATGAGTGAAGGAATGCTTTTTAATGTGATTTTTTAAAATTACTGTTGTTCCTAATGTACTTTATTTATAACTAGCTAATGAGCCTCCGTTTGTCGGTGTTACTTCAGTGTAAGAAAGCAACTATCCTTATGATTGAAATATCCCCCAAACATATACTGGTAGCAGATTTTAAAAGCTCTATTTCTTTTTTTTTTTCCCCTTGAAGCAAATGCATAACTTATATGGAGTTCAGACTTTCTTCATGTGTTTGGAAGACAGCAGTGGAGCCTCTTTTGGTGTTTTCCTGATGAACAGCAATGCCATGGGTAAGATAGCTTTCTCTGTAGCTCCAGTTATTGCAGCTAAATATCTTTTAAAATGATCTGTGGGATTGAGATCAAAACTGGGGTAATGTAAATATCCATTTTTAAATACTGCTGCATATAAAGTCTTAACATTACCTTCAATTATCTGATGGCAGTCATTGTAAGCATTTAGTAGCGCTCAGTGTACGCAATGTAAGCAGTGCTTGGCACAGAATTAACATGCAGCTTGTGTAAGAAACCTATTGGAAGCCTTGTGCGGCTTTGTGCAGATGTTTAGGACAGCAGTCAAAGTATAAATCTGGAGTGAGCATCACTTGAAAGTAAATGCCCTTTGGTCTCTAGGTGTAGGCCTACCTATACATATGCTATTGTATGCTATTCGTTTCTCTCGAGTCTGGAAAGTTGCACTGAAAATTTGAAGAGGAAAGGTTATGTCACTGGATTTGTTTTCTGATTATCTTTGTTGGATGTAAAGAAATGCAAATATGGACATTTAAAAGAATCATGTCAATACGTTTCTCCTTCCTCGCAAATTCAAATGATGGCTGTGTGTTCCTTGGATATTTCTGGTTTGTGCTGGTTCTTTTTTCTTAAAATAAATTTTCTACTTTTCAATATCAGTACGACAAAGTTACTTTAGATTTAGCTGATATTCAGAATCGGTCCTGTGCATGCTTTGTCTGGCAGAGTTTGCAGTGCAGCCTGCTCCAGCAGTGACCTACAGAACCATTGGTGGCATCCTTGATTTCTATATCCTCTTGGGGAACACTCCAGAGCAAGTAGTCCAAGAGTATTTGCAGGTACCTTTATTTAAAGAGACTACACATCGAGCAGATCCTTAAAACCACCTGTTTTCTTCTTTTTTTAATTTCTTTTCCTTCTTTATGTGACAGTATGTCTTTGCTATACTGTCTAGCGTGAGTCGCTACGTGTTTATCTAAGAACAGTTGTTAACATGTCAGCAATGTAATGGGTAGCTGGGATTAAGTTGGGGTGTAGATGTTTTTATCTGGCCTGCTACAGGCAGCAGCACCTAGAGCACTAGTTTTGCTGGAGATGCACATCCAGAGGGGATGCAACAGTTCTCAGACTGTGTACATCCTGACTTGAGCTAGAGGTGGTCTAAGTAGAATGACTTTTGCTTCCTTGCTCTTGATATATGGACAAATTCTGATTCATATGGCAATGTTATATATTATACATATGCCCAAATATATGCCCATAAATATTATATGTTCATATGGTAATATTATAGTAAGCAATATTACTGATATGTCATCATCTTCCAGCTGTAAGCTGTCACAGATGTTTGTACTTCTTTACTGTTTATTTATTTGTTATTTTTACTGGTCTGATCAGCTTTCAGTGATAACTTGAAGAAAAGAATGGGCGCTGAGGTAAGATACACAGCGTCCACTATTAGTACCACTAATGATTTCTGCTCTCAACGTGCAGTTTGTGGGACTCCCTTTGCTGCCTTCCTACTGGAGTCTGGGCTTCCAGCTCAGCCGCTGGAATTACGGCTCTCTGGATGAGGTGAAGGCTGTTGTGGACAGGAACCGTCTGATTGGGCTCCCTTATGTAAGTTCAGGGTTTGAGGAGGGCAACAACCCCATCAAGGCAGAGTCCTGTGGGAGAAACCCCCCAGATATCATGACTGTGATATTACAAACCTCACTCATTTCACGTCAGTTTAAATTAGTGAATTTCTAATAAATTATTATGTATAGCCTTCTGGTGTAAGAAGACTTTGCACCTTTTAATGCAGTGCCATTATCAGAATGGGACACCAGGGGAGGCTTAATCACAACAAGATTCACTTGCCCAATTTATTGTATTAATTTTTCAGTTATACTTTCCAATTATATTGATTTATTTTCTAGTGTTACCTAGTCCACTGAAATATTTTTTCAGTGTCACGTGGACAATTATGGAACCACAGATTATTCTTAATTGATAAGCAAAGGCAAATTACACATAATTTTTAAATACACTTCAAATTGCTTTAGAAGAATGGCTTAAAAAGTATGAATATACCCTGATTTTATGCTAAGAGTTGAGGAAGGAATGTTTGTATTTAAATGGGTGTTCTTAGAAGTTGGGCAACTACAAAGAAACATACACATGTCCAAGGTCTAATAAAAAGAATGCCAATACACATATTCATTTGGATTCTGCTAATGTGAAATGTTCCTTTTAGATACAAAAGATATTTCAGTATAATTCATTTAGATAGTGAGGACAAACAGGAATTGTCATAAGAAACTTCATTAGATAAATATACAAAATCTTTACTTACTACTTCTCTTGTTTAAGCTGAAATCTCCTGTCTTTCAGGATGTTCAGATCACTGATATTGATTACATGGAGGAAAAGAAAGATTTTACTTATGACAATGTGCTGTTTAGTGATCTTCCTAATTTTGCAACTTATATGCATAACAGTGGACAAAAATATGTTATCATATTGGTAAGTAATTCTTTTTGCCTTGTAAATACTATCATTATAACTTTTCATAATTATCTTATGCATTTTTTTATATAATTATTACACTTCCTGCCTAACATTCCAGTAGTCTGTAAAAACTGATGGAGCATTTCCTGGTTTCTAACTATTTTTTATTTTAACTTTTTTTTAGGATCCTGCTATTAGCACACAACCTCTAGTTGATGGTAGTCAATATGGCAGCTACGTCAGGGGGGAGAATAGGAAAGTCTGGGTCAATGAATCAGATGGAGTAACAACATTAGTTGGAGAGGTAAATGCATTTCTATGAAGTTTAAATGTGGTTGGTTTGGTTCAGTTTATTTGGGGGGCTCATTTCTAAGTCGCTTCTTCCAGTACTAACCAGTGAGAACTAAGATAATAAGGCCTCATTTAGTATGTGATGCATTTCAATCTTTGATGTTGTTTTTTGAATTTTTTACACTGTGTGTTTCTATTTTTGGTAAAATCCTGTTTGATATTAATGTAAGTTTTATGGAAAAGTAAATGTAGATGTTTCGTATAGCAGATGAGAAAGAATACCTTCATCCCTTCTCACCCATTGAAAGCTGATGCAAGAAAAATGATATTCTACTATGCCACCACTGCTTTTGATGATTCACATTTATCAGAAGATTTAAGAATTTTTGAACAAAATTATGAACTTCAGTGAAAGTAAATCTGGGATCTGGAGGTGGTGGCTGACAGTAGTGTCAGTATGGGCCAGTAGCTCAACTTGGTAGTCAAGAGGGCAACGGACTTGATTCAAATTATTATTAAGGGGGAAAAAACCACCAGTGGAACTCATATTATACATTCTCATCTTATTCCAGTGCAATTAGTAGTATATTCTATTATTTCCCTTTGAATGCTCTAGGTATGGCCGGGGGAAGCCGTGTTCCCAGACTTCACCAACCCAGAGTGCACCAGTTGGTGGGTGGAAGAATGCAGACTGTTTTATAACACAGTGCCATACGATGGGATCTGGATTGTAAGTGATTCAGGAGAAAAACTGACAAGGATAGATGTTTATCAAATTGAATTAACTTTGCATTTGAAAGGGATGTTTCCTATTATTAGTAACTTGAAATCAGTGCAGGATGTGCGTGTCTTTTGCTGTTGGATTTACAATTCAAATGTGAATTTCAATTTTAAATTTGAATTAGAATCGCTTATTGTGGCATTTAGAAGCTCAGTGTGGTGTTTGCTGCATGATCAGTGGTGGTCTGAAATGCTTCAGTGGATGAACCATTGATAAAGGCAAATGCTTTCACACTCCTGGACTCAGAATGGCAGTATTTGGAAACCTGCATATACTGACAGAAGATGTGTCTTAAACAGGTCCTGAACACAGGGTATAATGCATCACATCTATAAATCTGTGCTTCAGGTAGCTCATGGATTTTCAAGGTAGCACACTGGCAATCATTGTCTCAGATTAGGATCTGGAAAAATCAGAGTAGGCAGAAGCCACAGCACATCTTGCTGGTTCCACTTTTCTCTCCAAACACGAGCTCCCTACTCAGGGTGTTCTCTTGTGATGTGTGGAGCCAATCATGGGTAAGGACAGCATATATACACAAGCACCTCCTGCAGCTTCAGTCTCTGAAGGGATAAGGTGTAACTCTTAACGTGATGCTCACCTGCATACTGAAGTCTGTCCAAAATAGAGGCGTGTATTAATACAGGAATGGACCAGGTCTGTGCCCAAGTGGTATCATTTGTACCTAAAAGTGTGGTGCTAGCTCTAAGTAAATACTCCTTAAAGGGTAGTAGAACAGAACATGAGATTGGGTTAGGAACATGTACTTGAGGAAACTTTATTATAATCTACATCTCACCGTCTGTATCTTGCCTTTTCAGGATATGAATGAAGTGTCCAACTTTGTTCAAGGTTCAAATAAAGGCTGTGAGCAGAATGACTTAAACTATCCTCCATTCACTCCCAGTAAGTCCACCTCCTTTAACCATTGAACAAATTATCAGAAAGCACGTTAATTATTGTACCATTGTCTACAAGGATGCAAAGTGAATTTCCTGTTGTTTTCATGGATGAGATTTGAATATTAAGTACTGACTTTAAGAAACCTTTGCCATCACATTGTCCAAAAATGATTCAGAAATTAGGCTATAGGTGTACAGTGCATCCTTGCATGGGTGAACAGTTTCTTGTAGAAGAAATCCAGATTGCCTGCAGTTGAAACGCAGTCACTTACAGCCAGTACTTGATGTGTTGTTTTAACATCAAATTTGGTAGTAAAATTGTTATTTCCTTTGGCCTCAAACACAGATTTGCCTGAAAGGTACAACTTTAAACAGTGAGTTAGCTTTGGGGGGCTTTCTGAGAATTAACAGGCCATTAAGTAGGTCCACTGAGGAAATATGGCTCAGTGGAGACCTTACATGCTTAGTCTGCAACTTTACAGTAAATCAAGTAACCAATATAAAGAAAAGAGATTCTTCTTACACCATCTTATGCTTCCAAGATTATGCTTGTTCTTGTGATAAAGCCAACAGTGAGTACATTTCTGCTAAGGCTTAATAAGAGAGGTACCCGAAAGCATCGGAGCTGAATGGAGCCTGTGATTACCACTTAATCACATCTAGGCAAGGACAGACTATTTGAGTTAACCATTTTATGTTATGCACTGAACAAATTGACGCACATTATCCATCAGTTTACTAAATTCCACTGCCTTAACAAAGCTGCATTTATAGCGCTGTTAGCAGTAATGAATGGATTCTTTTGATATTTGTGTGTTGATTGTCATGAGGTATCCAAAGCTCAATAGCAGAAAATAGCACAGATGGAGCCAAGATGAGTAAAACTAGCAGCCAAGGGAAGCATTTCATTCTTGTAGTAGTAACAGTGGCCTTTAATGTAAGCACTAAAGAGGGAAAAGGGCTTGAATGTCAAGAGTGTACATGACAAAAAAAAAGGATTGGAAGTATTCAGAATCAAAATGCACTTTAAAACTAATGTCTGTTTTTCTTTATTGAAGATATTGTCGATCAACTCATGTTTTCCAAGACACTTTGTATGGATGCAGTGCAGAAATGGGGCAAGCACTACGATGTCCACAGTCTTTATGGATATTCCATGGCCATAGCAACAAGACAGTAAGGAACTCATCCTAATATCTTTACAGAAAGTTTTCAGAAGAGTACATGGTCTGCATTTTTCAAAACAGCCCAGAGATTGCCCTTCTAAACAAACCTATTTTCTGGACAATGTTATATTGTATTTAAGATAATGTAGCAAACAGAAAATCTACTAAATTCTAGGTCAGTCGTTGTCAATCAGAGATTTATAGAAAGGTTGTTTAAAGTGAATGTCTTGAACTTCTCTAAAAGACACCTATTTAACTGTGAAGGAGCCCAGGTCCTGGAGATAATCAATTGTTGAAAATGAGTCAGTATAATTCTGCCTTATATCATTTTTCTGTTGCATAGTTCCAGTCTTGCTTTGTTTTCAGAGCCATCGAAACGGTGTTTCCAGGAAAAAGAAGCTTCCTTCTTTCAAGGTCTACTTTTGTTGGATCGGGAAAGCACACAGGACACTGGTTGGGAGATAATACAGCAACATGGGAGCAGCTAAGATGGTCAATACCTGGAATGCTGGAATTCAGCCTCTTTGGATTTCCTTATGTAAGAAATATTAGTTTTTTACCTCCATTCAGAACAAGCGGACAAACATTGCCTTTTTATCTCTGTGATAATGGGTTACCTAATCAAACGCTGTCTATAGAACCATATTATCTTTTCAATTCTAAGTTAATTCCCTTCAGTGATCTGGTTTTAACGTTTTTTCCAATGACTGATTTTTTTTTTAATTAGAAAATTTGTTTTGATTTCTGCTACTGTATGTTTATGGTGAGACACGTGTGGGCAACAGGCATTATCTTATTTATGCCAAACCTCTAGTACTATTTTATTTGTTAGCAATGGATGTGAAATACATTGGGTTTTTCCTATTCATTTCCACATGAAATAGAAAAATCCATTTGTAAGTGACATGACCAGATTCCTCTTAAATATTTATATTTGTATGAGTTTGAGCTGTTTTCCTAGTGTTGGGCTATTAGCACCAAAAAGGAAGGTATAAGTTTGGAAGAAAAAGGATGATAGGCAGCCTTAGGAAGCAGTTGGTTTCTTTTTTTTTTTGTATAGCATCTAGTTGAAAGAAGAAGAGTAGAAATGTGTTGAATGGCTTAGCCACCCTGGCGAGAAATGAAAGATGAATTGATACATCCCTTAAATTTTAGATTTTGTGTAGGGATTAGAGGTGCAGTATGCTGTCTGTCCAACACATTCTGCTTTTATTTAAAGATTGGGGCAGATATCTGTGGCTTTGTTTTTGACACGACAGAAGAACTCTGCAGACGATGGATGCAATTAGGAGCATTTTATCCATTTTCCCGGAATCACAATGCTGAAGGATACATAGTAAGTTGTTCCATCTCTTACAGTTTTGGTTTTGTACCACATTTCCTTTTATGGTATCACTAATAAACATTACTATCACTAAATATTAGATAGCTGACCAGTTTGAATATGGAAGAACCTTGAGATCTCTTTATGAAAACTTACCTCCAAGAGGTTCAGCTCTCAGGGATGTGGTGTTTTCACATTGATAGCTAATCTGCACAGGACTGCTCACTCGCTCCCTCTCCTCAAAAAAACAATAGGAGAAGGAAGTATGATAGCAAAAAAAAAAGACTCATGGATTGACGTAAGGACAGTTTAATGAAATGAAGAGAGGAAAAAAAATTTTAAAAAGGCCACGTAGGAACAAGGAGAGAAAACTCTAAACATTAGTCTCCATGTCAGCAAGTGATGTTTGGCCACATCTTCAGAAGAGAGCCTCAACGCTTGCAGTAGTTGTTTGAAAAAGGCAGATGCTTTCATAACAGAAGTCCCACTGTTTCTTCCACTCCATCACCTTTTCTTGTTTAGTGTGGCACCATATAACTTGGAATATCCCCTTCATCAGTTTAGATCAGCTGCCCTAGTGATGTTCCCCCTCCATCCACCCCCAGCTCTGAGCCAACGGTCAATTTTCACAATTGACAGGATATTTCCTGCACCATGAAAATAATCTTCTAATATTTATTTTCAGCCTCAGGATCCGGCTGTGTTTGGAGCTGATTCAGTTTTGGTGCAGACCTCCAAGCACTACCTGACCATTCGCTACACCTTGCTGCCCTACTTATACACGCTCTTTTATAGAGCTCATACTCGAGGGGACACAGTTGTACGTCCAGTTTTGCATGAGTAAGTGTACCAGATGACCTTTGTGATAATCTTATTAGGAATAAATAATACAGGTTGAATGTAGATAGGGACTATCTAAATAGGTATATACATTTTCTGAAAGTGCCTATTGGAATATATGTAGTGACAACATCAGAATTCATGAAATACCATTTTGATCTAATCAGAAGAGTAATCAGAAACCATCTGTAATTTCTGTATATATGCATGCATTATTGCCAGTCACTCTGAAGAGCTGCTGTGAAATGGTATTGCCAGCTAATCAAATTACACCATGCCATGATGTGTATATTAAAATATACATTTCCTTGCTTCCTTATTCTTGAAAACAAGAACGCTGAGAACATATGCATGCGTGTGAATACACACACTTTCATATATGCATAATCAATACTGAGCTAATCAGACCTTACCTTCTGACCTTCAGATGGCCTCAGATTTAAAAAAAATAATTAAAAATTTTTGCATGACACTTTTCAGTCACAATTCTAGGCAATCAGTTCTTGGAAATACTAGGATCAATGATGATGGTGTAGCTCTTCAAAGCCAGTTACTACTCTGTCCTTTCTCCAGGTTCTACTCTGATGAAGGGACATGGGGAATTGATAGGCAGTTCCTGTGGGGTCCTGGGCTGCTTATTTCTGCTGTAATTGATGAGGTAGGTTTGCCTATTTTCATGCCTGTCTCAAAAAGACTTACTGGGGAACAGAGACACCTGAAGTCACCAGTTCCAGCTCTTTTCTCTACAGGTGGGAAACTGCAGCATAAAATCCCCAAATTCACTATTCATATCTCTCCTTTATTCTTCTGGTTAGAAAGTACCTTTCAGTTTTTCTCATTCATGTGACAATTTTGTTATTAAGCTTGAAGATTATAGCACTGAAGGTTATAGCACCTTTACTATGTATGTATTTCCTTCTGAAATCACATTCCCTCTCCCTTTTAGTATTGAAAAATCTGAACCACAAAAATAGGCTCATTCATTTCCTGTAGGATCCCAGGAAATTTATTGTCGTCCTATCCTAGTCCGAACTCTTCTGTCTTGAGCAGGTGTTAAGCAAAGTCATTTGGCAAAGAGAATGCAGATGACCTTGTCTACTACTGCTGTGCATTAGCACAGTTCTTTCTTCAAGGGAACTATGGTTTTTGCTAGATTTTGTTAGAAACTTTTGTTTTTCATTGATACATAACATTGGTGACTAATGACCTCTCTTTGGAATCCTAAAAGACTAGATTTATTTTAATTTTTTTATCCCACTCTTCACTTATTGCTTTCAGTGGGAGAGCCCACGACATGTTTTGGTCGCTGTCAATATGGGAAGTATTTCACTTAGTGCTATAAAATACAACTCCTATTTTCCAGACCTCTACGGAACCAAAGCAATCTGATCTGATATTCTGATTCAGCTCATCTTTGTATCATCTCAGAATGTCATCCAGAATCAACTTCTCTCATGCTATTTTAGCTTGTCTATGACATAACAAGCAAATGTTGTTTATTAATTGCCTTGCTTTCAAATACATATTTCTTTCTTCATTCTCCTTTCAGGGTGCGGATGTAATTGATGCATATATTCCTGATGCAGTATGGTATGAGTATGAAACGGTAAGTAAATGCATAGGTTACTAAGGGGTGTTTTTCTAATGGTCTTAGTGATGGAAAAAAAAGATTGTCAGCCATGCTTCAATGGCAGAGACCTAAAGCAAAGCCTACAACAACCAAACGGTGAGACAAGGGGTTGGGGTGGTAGGGTAAATGCATGAACCAAAGCCTCAAGAAAAGGAGATGGAGGTGTGAAATATAGTGCATGAGATGGGGAGATGGATTTAATTGAAACTTTACTTTTCTTCACATGTGAGCTTTGCTAAAATATTACAATACACGAGTGTGTGCAATTAACTTTTACTAGCCTTGTTTCTGCAAAGAAGTTTCCCAATATTGTGATGATCTTTTGATGGATGTGAAAAGACATTGCTCGTATTTGGTGTCCCAACAGGACTTGCTGTCTGTGTTGACTGAGAAAAACACAATGCTGAAATGTGTTGATTTATAACATTAAAGTATATTAATAAATTGATGTGTTATTTTTTGTGCCCATTGGTGCACAGGTATTTTCCTAGTTTAAACATCTCCTCTAAAAGAGTGATTTGAGAAGAATGTTGTCTTAAATCCCAAATTTCACAGCAGTGATTAATGCTACAAACCCATTCTCTTTTATGTGGCTGTCAATTAGGGAGCAAGGATCTCAGAGAGAAAACAATGGACCAGGATGCACCTGCCAGCTGACAAAATGGGGCTCCACTTGAGAGGAGGCTATATTTATCCTATTCAACAACCAGCTACTACAACAGTTGAAAGGTATGCTTCCAAACCAAATGCTTTTATGACTAGGTTAGTGTAAATTCGAGAATGGGCTTAGGACTGTCAGGTTACAAATCAGTAGTAGCCCATCAAATTTAATGCTCTGGCTTTGAGACTTGGGAATAACTGTAAACCACAACTCTCTTCTGCTTCTATTTACATTAAATATGTAGCGATTAATTAAAGGTTTATTTGCATGGCATTTTGTCAGTTTGCCGTGTATTTTAATACATTTGCATGAAAATGAATGACAGCAAAGGACTAACCTAAGACAAAGTTTTGCAACCCTGCAGAGTGTCACATTCTTAACACGAACAAAAAGGATTTGTTAAAACTGTCTAGCAAGTGGTTCTATATGTAAGACAAAGACTTTCTTTTAATAGCCGCCAGAATCCACTGGGACTTATAATTGCCCTGGATGAGAGCAATACAGCTTCTGGGGAGTTATTCTGGGATGACGGAGAATCTACAGGTGAGTTATTACTGGTGAAATAAAATAGATAAACAAAACAGTATGCTTACAGACTTCTATTCTCCAGTTCATTTTATAGAGCAAGAATGAGCCATTGAGGACATGGTAACAAACAACTCGTAGTGGCTCTTAAGTCACTGGTTGTTCATCATTTTTATGTGGAATAGAGTAACTGTTATTTAGCTTGTCTGTCTCTCTTTTTTTTTCTTTTTTTTCCATGTGTTCATGTTGAAACATAACCTTCAGTATGTACAGCTTTGGCACATTAGCATGCTGACTGTTAAACCACGGTGTCAAGATTGATATATATTCTGGTATAGATCCAAATTAATTTCAGCGGGTGCAAGAATGCATATAATTAGTGTTGGACACTAAGAATAGGCAGAAAATGAAAAAGTAGCACTTTTATTAACTCTCTGGAATTATTTAAATTGCTTGTGAAAACAGTAGCAGTTTTCTTAACTCAAAGGTACTGTACTAAAGCCAAAATTTGCCATGCCATCTGGTGCATGAGCACGCGAGTAGGCATGTATAGGCCATACTTGTCTTGTTGCCAGCCTCCATAGTATTTCTGAAGATTTAGATGGGTATCCAGTTTCCGTGAAATTAAAATTACTTGAAGTACTTCAATTCCTTAGGCTGTTTTTGTCCTATATTATGTACATTTTAGAGAAATCAGCAAGCAGTTTGAAAATATATCTTCTCTAATTCTTGTCCTATTGTGTCAGCAGTTGGTGTTGAGAACTGCATCCCCCTTACCTAATTTAATATTTACTTTGCCCTGTGACAGAGGTCACTGTCTTTGCATGAGCAGCAGCTGGAGGGAAGTTGTGATCATATTCCCTTCCCTGTGCTCAGCTGACACTGTCAGGTTTCACCCTGGGGAGGCTGGGACGGGCAGCTGCAGGGAGCAAGGCCAGGAAGCAGCACAGCTCTGTTGAGCCCTGTCAAAGCCTTTAGATTCACTCACTGGTCTCCTTGAAGTGGAGAACTCCCAGTCAGATATTTCCTACTAGGACGTGTACATCAGAAATCCTAGCTCACAAATCTCTAGTTTGATGGTTTTCTGCACCCTGATGCTGCAGAAGGAGATGCCGGTGGAGCATTTCGTGCAGTCTGACAGGAGGACAGCTGCCCAAAGAAAGATACTGGTTCTCCAGAGGAATTGTGATGGCAATATGAAAAAATTCACTGGAAAGAGAATGACTTGGAAGATTTTATGCATTCGATCTGTAGGGCTGTCTTTTTTTATTTTAACTCTATCAATCTCATCTCACAGAAAAAAACTTGGAAGCCTCTACTTTTTAAAAAGTTCTGTAAAAGTTTGGGATGCTTTGAAGAAACAGAGCAGTGGTTTGGCTGATTACTGCAGCGATAAGTATTGAAGGCCTTGGGTGGCTGCTGACGTGACAGCTGTGTGTACTGCTTTGTCAAGACCTGAAGTAACTCAGCTATTATTGTACTCACTTCTGCTGAGTTACAAAACAATAAAACATGTAGTGATTTTATTTCCTGGCCCAGACTTACAGGTTGCTGTCTTTTTAGAGAAGTAGTTTACAGTTTGCCTGCAACAAAATAATTTTCCTTGTATTGTAAGGAAAAAAAAAAAGACAGTGCAGTCAATTTTTGTATCTCTTCTTCTTTTTGTATAATCATTTTCTTTATGAATCGCTTATTTTGATTATTTAGAAGGTTTAGCTTTGAAATATGGATGTACGTTCAAGAGGATCTAGGAGAACATAAGAAAAAAAATAAAAAATAGCCTACATTTTAGGAGGAGTAATTTAAATAATGTTTTGGAAAATTTTGGAAAATTCCTGGCCTGACAAAGAAAAAGTAGTTTAGGAGAACTTTCTAATGTTCAAAGAGAAGATGGTAAGAGTAAAATATAAACCTGCCTGATGGAAATTACAGTGATTACTTAACCTGTCTAACTCATAAGCTTGCTTTTTACCTGCAAAGTGAAAACATATGGAGAGAGCAAAGCACATCATGTCACTTTGGTCTATATTTAGCCTTAATCCATGTTAATTTACATCTAGTTTACATTCCTTCATTTCTGCAGAAAGCAGATTGCTGGCCAGGATACCAGTTCTTAAGGTTATAGCAGAAGTGCTGTGAATAATCACTCTTCTTAACTTTGCTGGGCCTCAGCTAGCAAGTTCAACCTGCCTACAGATTTCACTCCTCTGGACAAATATAGATAAATAAAAGACCAGAAGACATTGGCAAGATCAGTTTCAGGTCTTGTAGTTATGTCTCCTGGGAAAAAGTTGTGTGATCTAAATGGGAAAATAACAGGAAATATTACAGGTATTTGAAAGTCCAAAAATACTGTTTCAATGGCAGATAACCTTCCGCATGTCCAAGTAGAGAATGGTTTAATTGCTTCCTTTTAGAAATGGGAAGTCCTCTACAGCAAGGGTTAAGATAAGGGTTCAGATGATCTTAAGCTCTGAGCTCTACGTGGTCTTTAAGAAGAACACAAAATAAGAGTTGAGATTACCAGTAGTTTGCACACAATCTGCTCAGAGCAGCTTCTGAATGCCATAATGATAATGATGAGTAGTTGCTTGGTGACAAAGCCCTGTTTTTTATTTGTTCTTTTCTGTACTGCAAGTTTAACTTCTTTCTTTACCTTATAGGAACAATTGAGAATAACAACTACATTTACTATGAGTTTACTGTTTCCAATGTAAGTATTCTCTTTTAAATGATCTTATTCTCAGGTTTTATCAAGTGTATAATGAAAGGGCATTCTTTTCTTCCTCCTTACTCTCCTCCATTATCTACTGAGGAGCAAAGTTTAATACTGTCAAGAGGAGTCATTTTCAAAATGCTGTCAGTTAAGTGGGATAAAAGTCTTTTATTTGTCTTCTCTTAATTGTAGTATCTAAAGAACTCTCTTTTCATTTCATAAACTCAGCTGCAGTGTTTGAGTGAGAGAACTATGAAGCATTAGAATCTTTATAATGCCAGAAAGAAGGTGGGTGTAGTGTTTGTTAGTCTGAAGGAATTGTTAAACTGAAAAAACTTTTTGCACCTTTACTGAAAAAGCGTCTCCACAGAGGGAGTGGAAAACCTACATCATGTTTGAACCCACAGCATCTGCTTCGTGATTCGTTTTCTGCTCTAGGGCAGAGCAGAAAACCACAACATCTAGGACAAAGATGGCAAGTGAAATGATAACCTTATTTTTCAGAACCGCCTACAAATGAATGTCGTCAGCGGCAGTTATGTTGATCCAAACAACTTAAAATTTGAAGAAATCAAAATCCTGGGAGCGCTCCAGGAAATAACAGATGTGACTGTCTTCCTGGACAATGCACAGCAAATGTATTCAACTAATATCACCTACTATCCTACAGAGAAGGTAAGTTAGTAACAGGCAAATGTGATTCTTTGAAATCCTCTCACCTTGGTTTTATATATTTCAAAGGAAGTGCAATTGCATTAAATATATAACGTGCTGCTGCTAAAGGGAAGTATTGAAGGAAATGCTTTCCCACGCTAAAGGTAGCACGGAGGTTGCTTTGAACTTGTTATGAATGTGCATTGTACACTCTCTTTAATTATAAGCACCTGATTATCTCAGTTACTGACTCAAAATCAAAATGTTTAACTTCTTCTGACCACTTGTGCTCTGTGCCTTTACTGCTGCGTGCTTCAATACACTGCTGTGGTGTGGGATTTAGTAGCTAATTGTTTATTATTTGTAGGTTGCTCATATAACAGGGCTTCAGCTTGAACTGGGAAGATCTTACACGGTAGAATGGACTCAACAGCAGAGTATCAACGAAAGGTTTGATTGTTATCCCGGCATAGATCCAACACAAGAAAAATGTGAACAACTTGGCTGCGTCTGGGATGTAAGCAACAATTATTTTCCTAAACTGATGTGTCTGGAACATTTCCAGAATCACAGTTTTCCTTCTACATTGGGTCTAGAGGAAGAAGTAGCCAGGCAGATTGGTCCAACTTATTTCACATGGGGGCACAGCCATCAGCTGACCTGTACTAGTAGATTTTATTTACTTCATTGAAACTAAGGTAGTTGACAACAGCATGCTCTTCCAGAAACTGAGGACAAATGTGGTATTCTTTGCAAGGTAGTAAGAAATAATTATAGAACTGGGAAAAATAGAATAGAGTTGATCAGCATCTTCAACTGCCTCTTGTGCTTCAAAGGTACCTCAGCCTTAAAGGCTTAACCCCCACTTTCCTAGTCACAGAAGCACAATTTAAGTCAAACTAACTCCTTTGGATTGCTGCTTGAGAAGTAATCCCCAAATCCATTGGAAATCGTCTCACGTGCAAACTAAATTGTTCCTCTCTCTATTGATAGCTGTACATCCAATTGATAATTCCTGGATGTATATCCTAGATATGAACAAAAAAATCTCTATTAGCTACTCCTGAGACAGCAGCATTCAAAATACTGAATGGAGTACGCTGAATTTGTTGCACCATTAAGAAGATTTGGTGTGATCTTGGATCTTTGGGCATGTCTTTTCATGTAGAAACAAACTCTGGTCCTGTTATGGACTGAGTACGTCTTAAATGTTGGCTCAAATTGGAAGATGCTTTAATTTTGATGACAACAGACTAATTAATGCTCATTAGCAGCTCAGATGTAAGGAGCAGGCATAGTTTAGTTTGAACAACTAGACAGGACTGATGGTATGCAAAGTTGGAAGGAAGACTAGTGTGTTAACCTACATCAGCTCATCTAATCTTAGAATAATTAGTTTAGGTTGAATTATAGCAGGAAACTGTATAATTCTGATCTTGGTCTCAGGAGATCTTAGCTAAATTAGATGTAATTCTCAGTGGGTATTTTAAGGGTAAATCTTGTGAATAAAAACATATTCAAGCTAATTGAAAGGTCTAGTCTGGGTCTGCCTTGAGTATCTCATGAGTTTTGGTATATTCCTGAAGGCAGATGGAGGAGAACAGGATTAGCGAGGAAGTGAGTTCTGTGGAGTTCAGCAAACAAAAACCCAGCTGCGTTGTGGGATTGAATTGAAGACGACAGATAAGGGGAATTTAAATCTGTCTTCATTGTGCCACTTGTCGATTTCTTGACTGAACTATTGGCACGATCTTGACCAAACTGTATATAACTGAATTTTAGTACAGAGATCTCTGGGTTCTGCATAGCTTTTTTTGTTCACTAATTGCCATGAGTGTTTCCCAACTTTCAACGTGTGACAGCCATCAGATAAAATGGGAGCTTTGGATTTCATGCTAGTAGCATAAAATACAGCTTCCCAGCATAGCTCTCTACCTTGCAACCTATTTCCATTTACAGCAGGCGCCATCAGACCCGAATAGTCCATCATGCTATTTCAGCTCTGACAACGTTTATTCTGTTGAAGAAGTAGAATACTCCTCATCAGGTTTGGCAGCCAACCTGATCTTAAACAGTACCAATACCAGAGCTAATGACAATTACACCGCACCAATTGGTACGCTACGCTTGGAGGTTAAATATCATACCAACAGCATGCTGCAATTTAAGGTAATGTTATTGAAAGACTGCAGTTTGTAATATCTTGTTGTTAAAAATGGTTCTATTAGTGTTATTTTTCAGTTTTTGTAGACATCATTGTATGGTATGGACAATAGCACTGTCTCCTTTTAACCACACGGTTGTTATTTCTCTTAGGCCGCATCTGTGGGTTTTTTTTGCCCTAGTTTGTACTAGATTTTACAATGAAGTAATACGAATCAGAGGTATATTGCTAATGTATATGTGTAATGTCACCTAGAAACACTGGAACTAAAGATATTTTCTTAGTGTTCAAGTAAATTGTTCTGTAAGCATTATCATGATTGTAATGTTTATTTTTCCATTAACCAATCCACCTGCATTCTAGAATTTTAATACACTATTGGTTAGACCATCGTTTGTTACTGTGCATTTGATAAGACTGAGATGAATGTGATGAGATAAGATGCACAAAGAGTCAGGTATCAAGAACTAATCCATGTCAGCTTGGAGGATTTGGAAAACTTAAAATAGACCACTCAACAACAAATGTATATATATATATAAAAGAGTTGACTGCAAGATTAATCAGAAAGGTATTTAACACATAGGCATATATCTGTATTTAAAAAAATAAGTAAAATATTTATGAAATTTCAAATAAAAGTACATACTTTGAATTCACATACTTGAATAATTAAACAAGTCATTCCTGATTCACATTTACATCTTTAAGGGTTATTTCCCAACCCAAGTACTGTGATAGAATTGGAGAAAAGATACGTATTGGAAGAAAATATTCATCTTGGCAAAAATATCCAACAGTTTATTTCATTTTAACTAATTCTGGTTTCTGACAGAGTAGATAAGTTTTCAAACATTTCCTTGACGTGATTTGCTTGTTGGGTTTTTTTTCCCATAGATTTATGATTACCAGAATGCACGATATGAGGTTCCTATACAATTAAATCTCCCAACCTCCCCAACAAGTACATCTGAGGGGCGACTCTATGACGTGTCAGTTCAGAAAAAACCATTTGGCATACAGATTCGACGCAAAAGCACAGGGACAGTTGTGTAAGTTGTAGCCCCCCCCCTCGCCCTTTTTTTCCTTTTCGTTTTTTTTCCAACTTTGTCCAAGCCAAAACTTCTTATTGCATGTTTTTTTAAAGTATCTCAAGACCAGTTTTGGTATCCTTTCCGTAAAAGACACTGTTAAATGCCTGGTGGAGCTTCATCAGAGATGGCTTTACAGTTGCACTGTGTGAGAACACTGACTAGAGGAAGGATAGGGAATGTATCCTGAGCAATACCCTTTTTCTCACAGTTATCTGAGCTTTTTTCCCCTTTCACTTGCTGAAAGTCCTGTGGAAAATGGGAAAATGCAGAATGTAGACATCTACAAGGACCTCTTAATAGGCAGCTCCCAAGTCTCTGGCAGGCATGGTATTCTACACGTTCTTAGATTTTCCTTAGGTGTTCACAGCTGTTCATTTGGTTGGGTCTTGGAAACAGTGTAGGAAAGAAGTAAAAAAAAAAAAAAAAAAAAGTAATGTCTCAGCAACTTTTGCAGATGGATTTTGGTAAAGTGGTAATTCATAAATTTGAGAGGAGCTGCTTACTTTACTATGAAGATAGTCAAACACTGGAACAGGCTTCCTAGTAAGGGGGCTGGTGCCCCAGGGCTGTCAGTGTTCAAGAGACATTTGGATAGTGCCCCCAGTGATAAATATGCTTTAACTTCTGTTTCAGCTGGGATTCACAGCTGCCTACCTTCACATTCAGCGACATGTTCATTCAGATTTCTACCCGCTTGCCATCCCAGTATATATATGGATTTGGAGAAACTGAGCATGCCACGTATCGACGTAACATGACCTGGAACACCTGGGGAATGTTCACAAGGGATCAGTCTCCTGCTGTAAGTAGAAATGAATCTAATGCATAGAATTGTTGAGCAGGACTTGAGAGTCCAGAAGGTGTTTGCTGGTTCTAGACACTTACTGACTATGATCATATTTATTGAAGCTTATTATTTGAATGGCGTCTCAGTGACAATGGTTTTCTCTAATGTTTTGTTTGGGGCCAGCAAAACAAATTGTGTGGCACTCAAACTCTGACTTATATGCCAGGTGATAACCAATGGCTTATAAATCACAGCCCTTTGCTCCTTTTTTTGTGCTTCTCAATGAGCTACTCTGAAAGTTAGGTATGAGTCAGAGACTCGCACTACTTAGCGATTCAATGTGTACTTGGAGAGGTAAATCAGAAACCTTATGTCTATGCATATACAATGTTTGCAGTTTTCAGAGAATGACCCGTAGTGGTTTATTACAGCTATGACTTCTGATGTAGATTTCACAATATCGAAATATACTGGAACAACAGTAGAATATCACTAGCATCTCCTGATCATATGGATACCTGCTACTGTTGGGGGGGGGTGGAGGGAAATAGGCAAGTTCTGTCTTGGGGAAGCTCTTTCTTATTAGCAAATTTTGAAGATTTCCTATCTACCTGATTACTCTTAACAAGACTGGCTCCAACTGTCAAGCTGAAAGTAGGTGTATTTTGTGGGCATGTAGATTATTAGTATATACTTTTGAAGCTTGTTTGTTGTAGGTCTTTTATTAAATTTATTAATAGATGTAAATAGGTCGTTGCTTATGCTGTTTCCACCGTAGACAGCATTTTATTTTTGTTTTGCAGGACCACTTGAATTCCTATGGTTATCAGCCCTTTTACATGGCTCTCGAAGAAGATAGCAATGCCCACGGAGTTCTCTTGCTTAACAGCAATGCGATGGGTAAGAAAACCCTCACTTTATTTTCTCGGTGCATTTTATTTTTACGTTCAGTGCTTTGCAGTAGGTGTTAATCTAGGCATCTTTTTCTCGTTTCACTTTCCCCATTTCCAGATGTGACCCTTCAGCCAACCCCTGCCCTGACTTACCGCACCATTGGAGGAATTCTCGACTTCTACATGGTTTTGGGCCCAACGCCAGAACTTGTTGTTCAAGAGTACACTGAAGTAGGATTCTTACCCATTACCAATTTGCTCTCCTTGGTTGGCTGGTTTTCACCTACTCACCACAAATACCCTCTCATTTTCAGCTAATTGGACGACCAGTGATGCCACCCTACTGGTCCTTGGGATTCCAATTGTGCCGCTATGGATACAGGAATGATTCTGAAGTCGCCCAGCTGGTGGAGGAGATGAAGGCAACTCAAATTCCCTATGTAAGCTGGTTGCATTTAATGTTTGAGCTCACGGCTGAACTCCTGGCTTCAGAATATTAAGACCCTTCAGAAACAAAAAGCAAAACAAAAAACACCTCTATCCCTTTGCCATGGTAGATCTCTTTCTGCTGAGCTGCTCTTCAGCATCTTGTCTTCTAGGCTGCACTTGTGTACAGCATTACTCTGTCCAGACAGTTTAAACTGAAAGTGACTCTTTGGAAGACGATCTATAAATATATACTTTGAAACTGAAATTTGTGTTTATTGTTTTTTGAATTGCAGGATGTCCAATATGTAGATATTGACCATATGGAACGGCAACTGGATTTCACTCTTAGCGCACACTTTGCTGGGTTACCGGATCTAATTAACAAAATAAAAGGAGAAGGAATGAGATTTGTCATTATACTGGTTAGTTTTGAATACTGGTTTTCAATTGCAAATTATCAATGCACAATGTATTTAATAGCATTTCTAATCCTGTTTGACCATAATTTAAAAGGGTATTGCATTCAATTTTAGGATCCAACCATCTCTGGAAATGAAACTGATTATCCTACCTTCTCAAGAGGTGTGGAAAATGATGTCTTCATGAAGCGGCCAAACAGTGATGAGATTATATATTCCAGGGTACTGTTCTTAAAAAGTATATGATAGTAAAGATATATTGCATCCAAGTGAGCACTGTGCCAGCCTTGAATTCATTGCTATCCATAGGCGCAGTGCAGTCTGCTAATCATAGAATTGCTCGCTACATTCATGCCTGAATGTAAATGCATTGAACACATATTGTAAGTTGAACTGTTTTCAGTTTGCATTGTCATTCATAGATGTAGCAGTGAAGAACGGTTTTTTCTCTCTGTTGCTGTTGTTCTGTTTATATGCTGGGTGTTCTGATTGTTTCAAAATATCCTTTGTCCTGTAGGTCTGGCCGTTTCTTCCCAATGTTCAAGTCAACGAGTCACTCCCTGAGCAAACCCAAATAGCGGTAAATATTGGTACAGTTTGGCTATTGACTCAAATATAGAGGGAGAAGTCAAGTACGTTATTTAAGAAAAATGGCAGAAAACTTGTTGATAAAATCTTGTCTGGAATAAGATGCAGAAAGTGGCTAGCTCTCCGTTAGAGACAGAAAAGAAAGCAAGTGATTATTTTGTGTTTCAACAAAAGTTTTGGCATCCCAGCAGTGGGGGATGCTTTCACTTCTGTATCTTCTATTTTCCTACTATTTTTACAGCTCTATGGAGCACATGCAGCTTTCCCAGACTTCTTCCGCAATTCCACAGTAGAGTGGTGGAAGAGAGAAATCGTGGAGTTCTACGACAATCCCACTGATCCCTCAAAAAGTATCAAGTTCGATGGCCTGTGGATTGTAAGTGGAGAAATACATTTTATTTCTGGGTTTTTTTTTCTCTGCCAGACACTAGCAGGTATCAGCACATTTCACAGCGTGTGTTCAAGTTCAGAAGGTACCTGGTGCTAAATTGCCATTAAATAAAACAAAGAACTAGGCTGGAGGGGCAGGAAGCGGAGTACCAGGCAGAACCTGAGCTACCAGCTGAAGGCACCAGTTTAGCCTCTAGGCTGTACATTTGCACTGCTTCAGTCATGACTTCTTTCTTTTGCTGTGACACTGAACGGATGCAACCAAACTCAGACTGGCTTTTCTTCTTACGCTTTGCTGCTCCCTGTCCCTGCGCTGTGCCTGGTGCGAATATGTGTCAAGCAAGTGTGGAGATGCAAACTGAGATTGCAGCTGCAAGGTTCCCAAGGGCACCCGCAGTTCTGCTTGTTGCAATTTAGAATTTAGTGTGTTTTGTATGATGGAAGCAAATGCAATCAAGTTTTGCTCTCCATTTTTTAGGACATGAATGAACCGGCAACTTTTATGAATGCTGCATTTGGTGGCTGTAGAGATGAGATCCTAAATAACCCACCTTATATGCCTCGTAAGTCTGATCGTTCCTTAAAACAGTTTTAGGACATTCTGACTAATATGAAATCTCTTATATGGTATATGCAGTGTAAATGTCTGAAGTTAGGTATATAAAACCACAACCACACCACTAACTTAGTGTCCCTCCTCTTCCAAGAATTAGTGCACTTAAATCCCATCTGTTTCAGCTGATAGCAGTAGCTATGTGGCACTTTTAAAAACTGAAGTTATTTTTAACTACTTGCCTGCATATGGATTTTGATACCTGCTTTCTGTATACATGCGTGATGAGGCAGATTTACAAAGATTTGCAATATTTTAGAATTTAGGGTATACCTTACTTACTCTTTGAGCCTTTCCAGCTATTAACACGCTTACAGACCCCGATGCCTACGCAGAAAGATTGGAGATATTCCATTTCATGAAAATGGAAATGCTTCTTTTGTAAGAAGCAAGAGACGTCAGTATAGATGTCTAAAAGAGAGCAAACACAACAGAGAGATCATGAGAACTAACAAAAAGTAACTCAATTTGGTAGTGAGTCTTCCTTATTAAAAGGCAAGTATTGTTGTTCCCTTTCTGTTAGATTTGGGATTCCGGTCAGAAGGCTTAACTTACAAAAGTCCATGCATGGAAGGTCAGCAGTACCTCCCAGACGGTACCCCGGTTAGACACTATGATGTCCACAGCCTTTATGGATGGGCTCAAACAAGACCTACCCTCGAGTAAGTGAGATTTGCACACTTTCTTGCTATTTCCAAAATATGTTGCAAGTGAATAATGGGTGACTTCATTCTGATACCCCCAAATTTTCATGAGTTTACTATGCCTGAGAAATCTTTCTTTTAATCCAAGTAAGTAGCTTTGATTCTTCACTTGAGTTCAAAGTGGAGTTCAGTGTTTAAAGTTTCAGCACCAATGCTGTATTTATTCCTGTTAGTTGGTAAGAAGGGTGGGAGAAACCTGAGCTGCTGGAAAGGATGTGCAGGAGAAGGCAAGGTGTGTCTGCACAGCTCTGAGCTGAGGCCATGCTCCCATTGTTTTGCTATGTAAAGGCATTCTGCTATTGGATCCAGTTAGAAATATTTAACTCAAGTATGTCCGCACTTGCAGTGCATCACTCACTGTCTCAGCATGGGCAGGCCATGGCTTCATTTCAAGTGTGGTGGCTTTAAAATCACTGATCCTAAGCAGATGTAGTTTTCAAGGTACTTTTTAAAGACAGTTTACCCTGTCCGATATTAAAGAAACTTACTCCTCACCACAAAGCAGTTCTTTGTTTGTCAGTCAAAGGATTCCATCCATATAAATTTTACATTAGGCAAGTTTAACTGCTTACCTGTGTTATGATCATGGTGCCATTTCTCACATAGTTTAATGAGAGTGCAATTACTCACCACCAAGCGTTCTCCTGTCCCACTGCATTCACTCACACCCCATTGCTTT
Organism: Pavo muticus; assembly: GCA_016647715.1. Classification (NCBI taxonomy): domain Eukaryota; kingdom Metazoa; phylum Chordata; class Aves; order Galliformes; family Phasianidae; genus Pavo; species Pavo muticus. The sequence goes on along the minus strand of JACDJE010000026.1, from coordinate 2,899,788 downwards.
TCCAGCAGAGGTTTCTGTTACAAGACCACCAGGGCTGTCCTGGGGCAGTGCATTGCAAATGGGAGCTCTCAATCCCAAGGCAACGCTGTGCTCTTCCCTTACAAGGCAAAAGGAAGGATAGGTCTGAACATTTGCATCAGTTCTTGTTAACACTAATTACTCATGGTAGTCTCACCTAATTGCTGTAATTAAAATATAAACCATTTTTTTTGTTTCTAGGTAGTGCTAGGACAGCCTGTTTTATTTCTAGCACTGATGATGTTCTAGCCTTACGCTACATGTCCACTGATGGAGAATGAATAGAGTTTCTAAGAATGTTAATTTAAGGAAGGCTCTATTATATCCCTTATTGAAAATAGTTTGAATAGCATTATGGCTTGCTTCCGTGTATCAAGTGTGAACTGAAATGTAGTGAAACATTTCTGTTTTGAGAGATATTGTTAACAGAGGTGACTACCATAAATTACACAGCTTATATCGACATTCTCACACTTGAAACTTACGTAAAATTATTAAAAAAAAAAGAAAAAGAATCTCGGTTCCCAATTTATTCTTTGATGCTAACCAAAGTAGTAACTGTGACACTGAATATATATGGTACTAATAGTTTACCTTCATACTACACCATCTGAACAGGAAGACTTTTTGCATCCAAAAGCCCTCCAGGCCTGTAATGTAAAAGCAAGCAACAGATTGTTACCTAACAATATAATTTCATTCCTCCATTAGTTAGACAGAGGAAGTTCCTGCATTTTAGCTCAAGGCTGTTCTTCGTACTGAGGCTTTTGCTTCAGCCAGAACCTTTAATAGTGAATCCAGTAACCACTTTGAGGTGTAACTAAGGCTTGGTAACATGAGGAATTGCTTTTCAGGAATGCAGTTTTGGTTCAGTCCTGAAGCAGAGAGCTGAGTCAGCAAAACACTGAGCACTCATCCTTGAGAAGCTCTGTGCATGACATATACCTTCTTTACATGCCAAACTTTAGCTGGATGTCCCAGAGCAGTGTTGAAGCAGGGTAAACCAAACTGAAAATGCATTACAGAGAAATAAAAGGTACCGGAACACTTACTATTTGTCTTGGAAGAAGTATTTACAGCAAATCAGTCTAGTTTAATTATTACAGTCATTTAAGTGACTTGTGTATTTTTTTTTTTGCAGTAATTGCAGCATCACTAAAGCTGCAAATCCCATAGAAAAATAAATAGTGCCTTATTGAAAGCAGCTGTTGAGACAGTTATTGTGGAGCTAGCATTGGAGAGCAGTGCAATTCAATCAGTGTAGCTTGCTAACTAGTATTTCAGTTCAGCATTTTGTGATAATGATTCACAATATGAGTGCACGGCTGCGAAGGAGCTCCTGTAGGAAACCAGAGCAGCTCTGCGTCTCCACACGGACCAGCAATGTGTGCTGCAGGGAAAGATGCTGGTGTCCTTGGTGCAGCAGTTAGAGTGAATTCATCTCAGCTCAGCTAACTTTTTTGTTTATTTCCATAAAGCTGTTTGGTTACCTTTGGTGGTATTTTGTGGCAATGGCACGTTTAAGAATGGCATTATTTATGTTGTTTGAGAAATTTTTCTGGCTGGTGAATTGGTTTCCCATCCTGCTGACTTGCAACCCAACTTTGGGAGCCCCAGGAGAGCTCTTTCCCCTAGTCACTAGCAAGCCAAGGCATGATCCATTTCTGCTTATGCCTTGCTTTTGTTTTGGGAGAGAAGAACAAGTTTCACCATCTTCAGAAGGAAACTAATGCAAATCCTCAATTGAAATCTCTTCTATTTATGAGAAAGCCAGATGAGGTCAGATTGAGAGGTCACCTAATGCCAAGGCAGTCACCTCCAATGGTCCTGCTTGCGCTGCAAGGCCCCAGTACCTGGTGTGAGATGAAAATGACTGCTTTAATACATGTGCTTCTGGACAAGTCCATGTTGGTCATTTCACATCAATCTTTGAAGGCAGCTTGGTGTTTCTGATCTGATCAGAGCTCCATTGCTTGTATTTTGTTCTGATACCTTTTTGGAAACTGAACCTATGCTGCCACATTTAGTATTCTAAATCCCTTTTTATCTTCTTGGTTGTAGTTTTAAGATTATTTTCAACCAGTGCTGCAAGTTTTCAGGTTCTGCAATAAATTAATGATGTGCCCTATATACCACATCGTGTAGACCTATTACATGTGCAAATTAGGCTACATTTGTGTTTTCCCACAGAGTAATTATCTTCAAATGAAAGTCTGCATTTTAGTACCTCTTTGTTTTGCTGGTTTGCTCACTAACCAAAGGTTGGCTGACACTTGCATCTGATTTTCCACATATATCTGAATCTCAATGAATTGTCATAAAAAGCACATCTGGATTGGATGCATACATATTCCTGCACTTTGATGTGAAAATATAAGCCCCTATGTTTATTTTCAAAGAAGACCTTAAGTAATAAGTTCTCAGATAATGTATTTCTTCATCTATTTTCAATGTCAGAGCATTGCAGAGTGTCACAAGGGAACGTGGGATTGTCATCACCCGTTCAACATATCCCAGCAGTGGAAGGTGGGCAGGACATTGGCTGGGTGATAACGTGGCAGCTTGGGATCAATTGTCGAAGTCTATCATTGGTATGTAGAAGGAAGAGGATCTGCAGCAGTTTATTTAGTGCAGTAATTCCTTTTCCTTGATTTACTTTTAGAACCCACTGATTTTAGCTGAAATAAGCTCTTCTGTTTGGCAACCAGAATTCACAGTCAGTTCCCTGTTGTCCTGTTCTTCTTTGCTTCTCCACTGGGTCTTGGGATCTCTTTTATTCCCCCACCATCTTCCTGCTCTCTGTTCTGCCACCTCCTTTCTTGTCACCTCCTGGTGCTGCTGCCCAACATCTCTGACTGCTTCTGACAATTCAGCTCCCATATCTTTATGTAGAAGAGAAAACATGACGCATCAGAGAAATAGTGAAACCTTTTCTTCCTGTTTCTCATTCAGCATTATATTATATATTATCTAGCATATGAAAGGGGAAAGAAAAACAGCTGGTAACATTGAATTATTTTTCCTTTCAGGTATGATGGAGTTCAGTCTCTTTGGGATATCATATGTAAGCTAAGGAGTTATTACCTAATATTTAATTTTCTAGATACTGTATAAGAATTTATGGTATTCCAACTGGATTATTTGTCACCTTTCAGACAGGAGCTGATATCTGTGGCTTCTTTAATGACTCGGAGTATGAGTTGTGTCTTCGTTGGATGCAGCTGGGTTCATTCTACCCATATGCAAGGAACCACAATCAGAAAGGAACGAGGGTGAGTTGCAAATTCTTAATGGCTGTTGATGGCTGGGCAGTGCAACTGTAGAGACCAGCATGAACATTACATAATCCATCCAGCCTTGAAAAAATACATTCCAAGCAAAACAGAAATGAAAACAACATGTTTGACTCTTCATCAAATAAATAATAATCTTTATTTTTATATTAGCTCTGTTATAAACCTCTCCTAAACCTGGGAAGTTTTGTCCCTGCAGAGGGGCTGCTCTTGGATTAAGATCACTTGAAAGAAGAGTATTCTAATTTTGACTTGAGCGAATACAACTCCTACATGTTTTTCTCTGCTGGCTATTTTTATTTAAACTCACTGCACAAGAAAGACTGAAATAGACTGCTTATCATGGCAAATATTGTTAAAGGAGCAAAACTGGCCTTGGTGTTTGAAGCTCTAATTTTCTGTAATTATACAAAAAGCGAGAAAATGGAACAGTGTGGTATGACTCTGGAGTAAAAGTCAGGAATTTAGATACTTTACACATTTGCCACCATCAGATACTCTATTTCTTTAAGAAAAAAAAAGAAAATAGTTGGCTAAATGTAGGCCTGTGCTGGCTAAGAGCTGTACTATAGAAAGCTGTAAAACTAGATAAGTGGAAAAATAAAAATTGAAACAGTACGTAGATTTCAGTTCAAGCTCCAGGTCTTGCAGAGTAGAGCTATTTTTATGGCACGTGTCTAACAAATTAGAGTCTCCTTTTCAAAAACTGTGTTCTTTATCTTGCCACAGCACACCTTTTGATTGGATTTTAAAGCCTTTAAAAATGCAGATTCAGGGTTATCGTGTTGCTTCCAGCCTTACCCAATTTGCCAGGGTATCGTTCAGTACACTGAATAAAGACTGGAAGTGCTCCCTGACATCAGTCATTAGTGCCTGGGTCTCTTTTGGCAAGTTCTGAGTGCTGCCCTGCAGAAGAGAGGGAAAGGAATTACGTACACTGGATGTGTTGTGCCTTCAGGACAACTTGTATGACACATTTTCTCCAGTACTCCTCACAGGTTTTTCTCATCTTCCTCCTTTCTAGTTTCCCTCTTTGGGATGATGTACCTACTGTTTTTACTGTTGCATAGCCTTTAATGAAGAGCAAATAAGTGGAGGTGCTCTATTTCAGAGACAGAGGAATTTGCAAAGACCTCTAGGATTTCCTCAGCTCTATCTTGCTATGCTGATTTTGACACATCTTCGGTAATTACCACTGCTACTAATAGGTTATATGAAGTCAAGAGAGTAGGAGAATGGAAGAGATACTAGATATGAAGTCCCTTGTAAATATCAGCAAATTCTTTGACCCATTCTTTTCTTTAATAGCTGTTCTAAACACAATAATCCACTTTGAATAACAACAGTTTCCTCTCTTTTAGAGGCAAGATCCTGCTTCCTGGAACTCAACATTTGTGGACATTTCCCGACATGTGATGAATATCAGATACACTCTGTTACCCTACTTGTACACCTTACTGCATGAGGCCCATGTCCATGGCAGTACTGTGGTCCGCCCCGTGCTCCATGAGTAAGTGCAGCTCCTTTCCCCTCCTCATCAGGAATTTCCACTACAACTTCTGGAGTTAGGGTCCTCTTAACAGCAGTTTTGTATTAGTTAAAGCCCTTTTCTTTTTTTTTCTTCTATTAAAAAAAATGCATGAAATGTGAGTATGAGCTTCTGTTGTTGAGCGTCACTTGAACAGAAGTAGTTCTCTGTTTTAAGCCATGCATAATCAAATATTTAGGAGGAATTCATTACAGTTGGACTGGATGGTCCTGTAGGTCTTTTCCAACCTTGGTGATTCTATGATTCTATTTGTACTTCTTAAAGCTCACCCTTAGCCTCCTGAGGGAAAGCAACAAAAAAGTTTTACCTGATGGTAGACAGACATAGAATAAAAAACTGGACAAAAACTTTAAGTATACAGAGAGTTTTGCTATAAGCCAGAGGTATGCATGGAAAAGCTTTATTTTTTTACTGTCCAAACTGATAGAGTGAATAAAAAAATATATTTTATTAGACACAAAACTTTCTTTGTTCCTGATCAGGAGGAGCAGTACCTGTAAAAGGTCCAACTCGACACTACATATATTAGATGTGATTTAGTATACATATGCTTCTCTTGGATGAGAAACATCAAGTTGGATACATGCATTGTCTTGATTTTTCCAAACCACGTGCCCAAGATGAAGATGTTAAAAATTTGAAAGTGATTTCCAGACTGCTCACTATTGCTGATACCTCCTCAGCAAAACTGATCTTCTGAATGTTGTGATCTAGATAGAATGAAAAATCTGTTTGCCAAACTAATAGGGGAAAAAAAAATAAGCTAAGTAGTAGCCTGCATTTCTCTAATGGTTTTCACATTAGGATCTTTATGCATACTTGGCAAAGATTAATTATGTATTTAAAAGGAAATAGATAAATAAACGATACATATTTAATCACCTCTCAGTTACTGCTAATACTAGAATAAATACAGATGAGGAAATAGTAGGTACTGAGAATAGTAGATTAAATTACCAGAAATAAATGTCTTGAAGAGGGAACACTTCGGAAAAGTTCAGCACCCAATGTCTAATCATGGCTCTGTTAATTTGCAGGTTTGCAGAAGAAAAAGCAACCTGGGATATATTTGAGCAATTCCTCTGGGGTCCTGCGCTGCTCATCAGCCCTGTAATGATTCCGGTATGTCATGAAGCACCTAAGTGTATATGAAATTTTTAAAGTCTCTTTAGCTAAGCTTCTTCCTTTTTGCTTTAGCTCCCCTAAAATATGTCTCTTGAATTCCAGGGTGCTGTAACAGTGAATGCTTACTTACCCAATGCCCGCTGGTATGATTACCACACAGTAAGTCATCTTCAGAACTCCGTGCATTCTTCACAATGCTCTTCGGATAGCAGCAGGGTCTGAGGCCACTATTTCCCTTTTACAAACTTGTGTTTAGTATCAGTCACTGGCAGTATAATGGCTAGGCCTTCTTATCTGGTTTCTTACAACAGCCCTAAGTTTCTTGTACTGCAATGCCTAACGTGACCACTGTTATAAAAAAAAAAAAAAAAAAAGCAGTATAATGGCTAGGCCTTCTTATCTGGTTTCTTACAACAGCCCTAAGTTTCTTGTACTGCAATGCCTAACGTGACCACTGTTATAAAAAAAAAAAAAAGTAAAAGATGGAAATAATGCCTTTAGTTCTTCTGTTGACTCAGTTTTAACCCCTGAATGATGTGCACAACTTCTTTATAAGGAATTGTTATGTTTTAACTCTGATGGGCAACTAAGCACCGCACAGCTGTTCCCTTCTTCCTCCCGGTAGGGTGGGGAGACAATACAAAATGTAAGAGAGCTCATGGGTTGAGCTTAATATGAACAGTTAAATATGCAAAGCAAAAGCTGTGTATGCAAGCAAAGCAAAATAAGGAATTTGTTCAGCACTTCCAGTTGGAAGATAGATGCCTAACCTCTTCCAGGAAGGCAGAGTTCTGTCACACCTAATGGCTTCTTGGGAAGACAAACGCTGTAACTCTGAGTGTCCCCTTTCTTCCTTCTTTCCCCCAGCTTAAACTGAAGTTTCTATTTCACCTGAGCAGTCACCTTTCTTCACCTACCATCACCTGGAGAAAAAAATAATCTTATAATTTCATAGTTTTTCTTAAAACCATCAAGTAGTTATGGAATTTGTAATGACAATTGCAAAGGAATTTACCTACCAAAAAAAAACAGGCAACAACAACAACAAAAGATTATTTCATTCTAAAAAAAACTTATAAAACAAGTAATTCAACAGAGGACTTCTATTATTTTCTCATGAATAGGATGAAGATATTAATGCTAGGGGAGAATACAGAGTTTTATCAGCTCCTTTGGAACATATCAATCTTCATATCCGAGGTGGTTACATCCTGGCTTGGCAAGAACCTGCTAATACAACCTTTTTCAGGTATGATAAGGTTAACTGGGAAGCTAAATACAGTTTTACGCCCTTTCGTATCATTATTATTATTACAGTTTAAAGAAGCTACGTAAGCTTTATGGATGCTTTCTCTCTTCATTTTCCTCCTAATAATCTCTTTTTAATACTACGGGATCAAGAATATGAGTATTAGAGACCAGTTCAGTGGCAGGCAGTATTTCTAATACTTCAGAGAGAGAAGAAAGGGGAACAACTGATAGAACTGAGGAAAAAACTATTCTGTTCTTCACAGCCGGCAAAACCCGATGGGACTTACTGTTGCTTTGAATNCCGAGTCACTAGCAAGCCAAGGCATGATCCATTTCTGCTTATGCCTTGCTTTTGTTTTGGGAGAGAAGAACAAGTTTCACCATCTTCAGAAGGAAACTAATGCAAATCCTCAATTGAAATCTCTTCTATTTATGAGAAAGTCAGATGAGGTCAGATTGAGAGGTCACCTAATGCCAAGGCAGTCACCTCCAATGGTCCTGCTTGCGCTGCTAGGCCCCAGTACCTGGTGTGAGATGAAAATGACTGCTTTAATACATGTGCTTCTGGACAAGTCCATGTTGGTCATTTCACATCAATCTTTGAAGGCAGCTTGGTGTTTCTGATCTGATCAGAGCTCCATTGCTTGTATTTTGTTCTGATACCTTTTTGGAAACTGAACCTATGCTGCCACATTTAGTATTCTAAATCCCTTTTTATCTTCTTGGTTGTAGTTTTAAGATTATTTTCAACCAGTGCTGCAAGTTTTCAGGTTCTGCAATAAATTAATGATGTGCCCTATATACCACATCGTGTAGACCTATTACATGTGCAAATTAGGCTACATTTGTGTTTTCCCACAGAGTAATTATCTTCAAATGAAAGTCTGCATTTTAGTACCTCTTTGTTTTGCTGGTTTGCTCACTAACCAAAGGTTGGCTGACACTTGCATCTGATTTTCCACATATATCTGAATCTCAATGAATTGTCATAAAAAGCACATCTGGATTGGATGCATACATATTCCTGCACTTTGATTTGAAAATATAAGCCCCTATGTTTATTTTCAAAGAAGACCTTAAGTATTAAGTTCTCAGATAATGTATTTCTTCATCTATTTTCAATGTCAGAGCATTGCAGAGTGTCACAAGGGAACGTGGGATTGTCATCACCCGTTCAACATATCCCAGCAGTGGAAGGTGGGCAGGACATTGGCTGGGTGATAACGTGGCAGCTTGGGATCAATTGTCGAAGTCTATCATTGGTATGTAGAAGGAAGAGGATCTGCAGCAGTTTATTTAGTGCAGTAATTCCTTTTCCTTGATTTACTTTTAGAACCCACTGATTTTAGCTGAAATAAGCTCTTCTGTTTGGCAACCAGAATTCACAGTCAGTTCCCTGTTGTCCTCTTCTTCTTTGCTTCTCCACTGGGTCTTGGGATCTCTTTTATTCCCCCACCATCTTCCTGCTCTCTGTTCTGCCACCTCCTTTCTTGTCACCTCCTGGTGCTGCTGCCCAACATCTCTGACTGCTTCTGACAATTCAGCTCCCATATCTTTATGTAGAAGAGAAAACATGACGCATCAGAGAAATAGTGAAACCTTTTTTTCCTGTTTCTCATTCAGCATTATATTATATATTATCTAGCATATGAAAGGGGAAAGAAAAACAGCTGGTAACATTGAATTATTTTTCCTTTCAGGTATGATGGAGTTCAGTCTCTTTGGGATATCATATGTAAGCTAAGGAGTTATTACCTAATATTTAATTTTCTAGATACTGTATAAGAATTTATGGTATTCCAACTGGATTATTTGTCACCTTTCAGACAGGAGCTGATATCTGTGGCTTCTTTAATGACTCGGAGTATGAGTTGTGTCTTCGTTGGATGCAGCTGGGTTCATTCTACCCATATGCAAGGAACCACAATCAGAAAGGAACGAGGGTGAGTTGCAAATTCTTAATGGCTGTTGATGGCTGGGCAGTGCAACTGTAGAGACCAGCATGAACATTACATAATCCATCCAGCCTTGAAAAAATACATTCCAAGCAAAACAGAAATGAAAACAACATGTTTGACTCTTCATCAAATAAATAATAATCTTTATTTTTATATTAGCTCTGTTATAAACCTCTCCTAAACCTGGGAAGTTTTGTCCCTGCAGAGGGGCTGCTCTTGGATTAAGATCACTTGAAAGAAGAGTATTCTAATTTTGACTTGAGCGAATACAACTCCTACATGTTTTTCTCTGCTGGCTATTTTTATTTAAACTCACTGCACAAGAAAGACTGAAATAGACTGCTTATCATGGCAAATATTGTTAAAGGAGCAAAACTGGCCTTGGTGTTTGAAGCTCTAATTTTCTGTAATTATACAAAAAGCGAGAAAATGGAACAGTGTGGTATGACTCTGGAGTAAAAGTCAGGAATTTAGATACTTTACACATTTGCCACCATCAGATACTCTATTTCTTTAAGAAAAAAAAAGAAAATAGTTGGCTAAATGTAGGCCTGTGCTGGCTAAGAGCTGTACTATAGAAAGCTGTAAAACTAGATAAGTGGAAAAATAAAAATTGAAACAGTACGTAGATTTCAGTTCAAGCTCCAGGTCTTGCAGAGTAGAGCTATTTTTATGGCACGTGTCTAACAAATGAGAGTCTCCTTTTCAAAAACTCTGTTCTTTATCTTGCCACAGCACACCTTTTGATTGGATTTTAAAGCCTTTAAAAATGCAGATTCAGGGTTATCGTGTTGCTTCCAGCCTTACCCAATTTGCCAGGGTATCGTTCAGTACACTGAATAAAGACTGGAAGTGCTCCCTGACATCAGTCATTAGTGCCTGGGTCTCTTTTGGCAAGTTCTGAGTGCTGCCCTGCAGAAGAGAGGGAAAGGAATTACGTACACTGGATGTGTTGTGCCTTCAGGACAACTTGTATGACACATTTTCTCCAGTACTCCTCACAGGTTTTTCTCATCTTCCTCCTTTCTAGTTTCCCTCTTTGGGATGATGTACCTACTGTTTTTACTGTTGCATAGCCTTTAATGAAGAGCAAATAAGTGGAGGTGCTCTATTTCAGAGACAGAGGAATTTGCAAAGACCTCTAGGATTTCCTCAGCTCTATCTTGCTATGCTGATTTTGACACATCTTCGGTAATTACCACTGCTACTAATAGGTTATATGAAGTCAAGAGAGTAGGAGAATGGAAGAGATACTAGATATGAAGTCCCTTGTAAATATCAGCAAATTCTTTGACCCATTCTTTTCTTTAATAGCTGTTCTAAACACAATAATCCACTTTGAATAACAACAGTTTCCTCTCTTTTAGAGGCAAGATCCTGCTTCCTGGAACTCAACATTTGTGGACATTTCCCGACATGTGATGAATATCAGATACACTCTGTTACCCTACTTGTACACCTTACTGCACGAGGCCCATGTCCATGGCAGTACTGTGGTCCGCCCCGTGCTCCATGAGTAAGTGCAGCTCCTTTCCCCTCCTCATCAGGAATTTCCACTACAACTTCTGGAGTTAGGGTCCTCTTAACAGCAGTTTTGTATTAGTTAAAGCCCTTTTCTTTTCTTCTATTAAAAAAAATGCATGAAATGTGAGAATGAGCTTTTATTGTTGAGAGTCACTTGAACAGAAGTAGTTCTCTGTTTTAAGCCATGCATAATCAAATATTTAGGAGGAATTCATTACAGTTGGACTGGATGGTCCTGTAGGTCTTTTCCAACCTTGGTGATTCTATGATTCTATTTGTACTTCTTAAAGCTCACCCTTAGCCTCCTGAGGGAAAGCAACAAAAAAGTTTTACCTGATGGTAGACAGACATAGAATAAAAAACTGGACAAAAACTTTAAGTATACAGAGAGTTTTGCTATAAGCCAGAGGTATGCATGGAAAAGCTTTATTTTTTTACTGTCCAAACTGATAGAGTGAATAAAAAAATATATTTTATTAGACACAAAACTTTCTTTGTTCCTGATCAGGAGGAGCAGTACCTGTAAAAGGTCCAACTCGACACTACATATATTAGATGTGATTTAGTATACATATGCTTCTCTTGGATGAGAAACATCAAGTTGGATACATGCATTGTCTTGATTTTTCCAAACCACGTGCCCAAGATGAAGATGTTAAAAATTTGAAAGTGATTTCCAGACTGCTCACTATTGCTGATACCTCCTCAGCAAAACTGATCTTCTGAATGTTGTGATCTAGATAGAATGAAAAATCTGTTTGCCAAACTAATAGGGGAAAAAAAAATAAGCTAAGTAGTAGCCTGCATTTCTCTAATGGTTTTCACATTAGGATCTTTATGCATACTTGGCAAAGATTAATTATGTATTTAAAAGGAAATAGATAAATAAACGATACATATTTAATCACCTCTCAGTTACTGCTAATACTAGAATAAATACAGATGAGGAAATAGTAGGTACTGAGAATAGTAGATTAAATTACCAGAAATAAATGTCTTGAAGAGGGAACACTTCGGAAAAGTTCAGCACCCAATGTCTAATCATGGCTCTGTTAATTTGCAGGTTTGCAGAAGAAAAAGCAACCTGGGATATATTTGAGCAATTCCTCTGGGGTCCTGCGCTGCTCATCAGCCCTGTAATGATTCCGGTATGTCATGAAGCACCTAAGTGTATATGAAAGTTTTAAAGTCTCTTTAGCTAAGCTTCTTCCTTTTTGCTTTAGCTCCCCTAAAATATGTCTCTTGAATTCCAGGGTGCTGTAACAGTGAATGCTTACTTACCCAATGCCCGCTGGTATGATTACCACACAGTAAGTCATCTTCAGAACTCCGTGCATTCTTCACAATGCTCTTCGGATAGCAGCAGGGTCTGAGGCCACTATTTCCCTTTTACAAACTTGTGTTTAGTATCAGTCACTGGCAGTATAATGGCTAGGCCTTCTTATCTGGTTTCTTACAACAGCCCTAAGTTTCTTGTACTGCAATGCCTAACGTGACCACTGTTATAAAAAAAAAAAAAAGTAAAAGATGGAAATAATGCCTTTAGTTCTTCTGTTGACTCAGTTTTAACCCCTGAATGATGTGCACAACTTCTTTATAAGGAATTGTTATGTTTTAACTCTGATGGGCAACTAAGCACCGCACAGCTGTTCCCTTCTTCCTCCCGGTAGGGTGGGGAGACAATACAAAATGTAAGAGAGCTCATGGGTTGAGCTTAATATGAACAGTTAAATATGCAAAGCAAAAGCTGTGTATGCAAGCAAAGCAAAATAAGGAATTTGTTCAGCACTTCCAGTTGGAAGATAGATGCCTAACCTCTTCCAGGAAGGCAGAGTTCTGTCACACCTAATGGCTTCTTGGGAAGACAAACGCTGTAACTCTGAGTGTCCCCTTTCCTCCTTCTTTCCCCCCAGCTTAAACTGAAGTTTCTATTTCACCTGAGCAGTCACCTTTCTTCACCTACCATCACCTGGAGAAAAAAATAATCTTATAATTTCATAGTTTTTCTTAAAACCATCAAGTAGTTATGGAATTTGTAATGACAATTGCAAAGGAATTTACCTACCAAAAAAAAACAGGCAACAACAACAACAAAAGATTATTTCATTCTAAAAAAAACTTATAAAACAAGTAATTCAACAGAGGACTTCTATTATTTTCTCATGAATAGGATGAAGATATTAATGCTAGGGGAGAATACAGAGTTTTATCAGCTCCTTTGGAACATATCAATCTTCATATCCGAGGTGGTTACATCCTGGCTTGGCAAGAACCTGCTAATACAACCTTTTTCAGGTATGATAAGGTTAACTGGGAAGCTAAATACAGTTTTACGCCCTTTCGTATCATTATTATTACAGTTTAAAGAAGCTACGTAAGCTTTATGGATGCTTTCTCTCTTCATTTTCCTCCTAATAATCTCTTTTTAATACTACGGGATCAAGAATATGAGTATTAGAGACCAGTTCAGTGGCAGGCAGTATTTCTAATACTTCAGAGAGAGAAGAAAGGGGAACAACTGATAGAACTGAGGAAAAAACTATTCTGTTCTTCACAGCCGGCAAAACCCGATGGGACTTACTGTTGCTTTGAATGACAGTCTGCTTGCAGAAGGACAGCTGTACTGGGATGATGGGGTTCGCATTGGTATGTATGATGTTTCTTGCCATCATAAAAACCCTTCCCAGGTGTGAGGGTGGTGTGACAGGATGCCCAGACGCTGCTGGCCAAAGCAATCCTGTTTCTGGAGGCCCTATCTGAGAGTGCCTTCAGAGACGAAACTCAAATTAAAGCTCCACTTTGGCATTAATTAGCAAACTGATTTTGTTCCTGGTTGAAACCACAGAATGCTATGATTTATAGGATTAATATTTTCTATAAATGAAATGGTTTCCTGAGCCTAGGGCAGCACATACAACAAAGATTTATTCTCAAACCTACGAGCACCATAATAGGCTATGTGGAGAGCTTTAATTAGTTTCCTCAGTATTTTTAAATCTAAATTGCCTTCAGGTAAGAGATATTTACATGTTGTTTATCCTATCTATGCAGAGCCTATTACCCTTGTAGTAACAATAAGCTGTTACCTGAAATTACAAGAAGTAACACAGAATATTGTGGATCTCTGTGATCTCTTTGCTGTAGTTTGGAAAGGCAGAATCTGCACTGCCCATTATCACTAGCACTGCACTGAGTTCATTTAGTGCTAAATAATAATAGGCTTGATAAGATATACATCAGTAATTTCAAAGAAGCATCAATATCATCTATCATGATCATATGTAATTGGACAGTGTGTGGAGATGGAGCTGGGAAATGACTCCCATGCCACCTTCAGTGAGAAACATTTTCTCTTGCCAGTCTCAGCTTCCTCCTAATGGTGTTCGTTTGCCTTCTTTTGTGTCTTACCTTGGTCCTCATACAAGTAGCACACAGTCAACGAGAAAGTATTTCCAATCAAAAAGCATTGATTGTGCATATACAGTACTGCTGTCTTTACTGATATACAAATAGGAACGTATGAGCACGCTTCTTGAATTGATTTTGTTACAATATATAACTAAGCTGAACGGTGAACACATTTGATTCTGTTCTTTCTTTTTGTCAGATGCATACGAAAATGGTGCATACCTGCTCACATCATTTAGTGCTCAGCAGGTAGGTAATGCTAGCTCAGTTTCGAACTAATCACGTTAGATGATTGTTAAACTTCTCACTATCGATGTCTTCTTTATCAGTTTCTGAAGTTTAGATATCTTTTCCTAACGTTAATATTAGATGGTAGACTAGCTCTTATTCAGTAGGGTAAAAACTGTGGAAGGTCTATAAATGTAGATCTAAACTTGGGATTGTAATAATATCCTAGGCAGGCACCCTAGGATGAGCGCACTGATTCCATTCAACCCATACTACAGAAACTTCTTGGCATCCTGTAGAGGACAGTGAGTTTTGCTGCTGTGGCCATGCCACATTGTAAATCCTCATGAAGAGCAGCCTGATAGCAGAGCCGGGAAAGTAACTTCATTCCAGCTGCAGCTTTGCTTATAGGCTGATGTGGAGTCACCGCTACAGCTTGGGATAGCTTTATCTCTTGATTCTCCAGCACAGAAAGTCTGACCTGGATTCCTGGGTGACAGTGAAGTGTTTAAGTACTGGCATTTCTGAGATGTTGGTTTTCAATATTTACTCTAACTGGCTGAATATCAGGAATTATATGGACTGTTTTCCTTCTTTTTTTTCCAATATTGTAATAGAAAACAGACTTTATTTCATTCATCTACCAGGGTGCTAAAATGTCTTATTATTTTATGCCAGCTGTTCCTTCTGATTTAATTCTGTCTTTATCACATAATTGGATGTTAATTGGTGAGGAACAGAAGTGTATTTTGCTAATATTCACCATTTGTAGCTGAAAAGAGATTATAAAATAAATGTACCTTCTCCTGCTCTTGCAGAAAGCTGGTAGGAAAATGCCTAATTAAAGAGAACTTGAATCGACCAACAATAAGAAATGCTCTCTAAAATAAATAGCCTCACCACGAATGCATTAAATATGCAGAAGTGTATCATAGCACATTTTCATGGGCCCACACAAGGGCTATGAACCAGCTGACACCCTCTCTGGACAGCTTAACATGACCTTTGGAGACCCAGTGGTGGAACTGAGAAGACTCTATAGAAAATGTGTGCCCATAATCTACCTAAAATCACAGCAACTGATCCAGGAAATGCTGCCTCCAGTTCACACTTGTATCTTATGAGGTCTGAAAAGAAGTAGTTTGCAATCCATCCCTGATGTTTTTGCATTGAGAAAGGCAGTTTAAAAAAAAAAAGATGAACAAAGAGACATCTGAACATCTCTGAAACATTAAGAGACTTCTATTTTGTATTTGCTGATACATATTTATCTCCCTTTCCACATCCCTTTCCTCCCCTGAAGATGCATTTCCACTGGGGAAGTAGAGGGGCTCCTATGACCAACAGTCCATAGAAGCAGAGAATTCTTTCCACTGGATCTGATAGGTTTGGGCCCTACCCAGAACCAGAGTCAGTTCAATGAAAAGTCTGAAATGGTGGCATGCAGAATGATGAAATAATGTCTTTTAATCCTAGATCAGGCATAGCAGAGGCTGAGAGAAGAGGTCTCTGTGCCAATAGAGGACAGGTTTGTTCGTACAGCTGTCATTGTGCACATGGAAAGAGAGGAAGGCAACTGACTCAGGCGGACTTGTACCAGCTTAATGACCGCATCCTATTTGGTTCTTTTTTCCTTTCAGAATGTTTTAGATATCAAGGTTGAGCATCATGGTTACAGCGATCCGAACAACCTGATGTTTACTGAAATTAAAGTCCTGGGTGTGCCCACCAGCGCTCAGCAGGCAAATGTAACGCAGAACGGTGCAATAATTTCATCAAATCACCAGGTGTTATATAACAGCACCACCCAGGTGAGATGCTGGTTTTGGGATAACGACACCTTCACAACTGCACGTGTGCTTTTAAACCTCTGGAGATTTAGCTGCCTTTTAAATATATATTATTTACATGTGCATATTTATATATGCCTCAGCACTAAAAGGATCAGAAATACAAAGCTTATGCTGGTTAAGATAACCAATGACACAAACACAAGAAAAAAAAAAAGAAGAATAAATTCTTGTAATCTATATTGAAAATCCACTGTATTCTGACAAATACTGGGGGAAAAAAAAAACCAATGGCATACCATCAAGGTATAGTTACTAATTTTGGGTTGTTTCTTTTCCCTCGCAGGCCTTGAGGATCACCCCGCTTCAACTTTATTTAGGACAAAGCTACACAGTGCAATGGAGTTAAAAAGCCTGCATGATGGCATAAGCCACGTTGCTGAATTTTGTCGTTGTTTTAGAACTGGCTTTCAGTTTTTATCCTGCCACTTTGGCATCTTGAAATACATTGTACTTTAAAAACATATATTGTATTCAGTTCTTATCAAGGTATTACATGTCTAAGAGAGACAGGGTTTAGTATTGTTGAAAGCTAAGTATAAGCTCTCCATATAATTAAAAATTTACGTTTTAAACAGTATAGGACTTCACTGTGTCATCTTTCAAAAGAGAAATCTGAACATAAAATGCTATGTTTTGTTTAAGAAGAATTTCTGGCTGACTTCATGCTTTCTCAATTTCGTGAACAAATGTAGTTCCGTTGGTGTTCTTCATGCAGCTGGGGCATAACTCTACCCATACTTCTGTCCCCTTGATTTTAACTCTCCCCATGTAAGCACAACCACTGAGATGTATTTAAGGGCAGACAAAGTAAATGCTTTCAGATTTTTGGATTTGGCATGGAACAGTGTTGCCAGTTGCTGATCTGAAAGATGCTGAGGACCTGTGACAGTCATTCAGGTATTTTGTATGACTTCAGATGGACGTTTGTGTTCCCCAGTGCTGAAGTTGCAAAATTAAACTTGAAGTTTCAAGGTTAGCTAACAGACATCAGACTCTGAGTTTTGTTTCACTGAAGTTAATGCTGTATGTTTACTATAATAGCAATTCGTGTTAACAGCTTTCTGTATCCCAAGAGTGCAGCATATGATCTAAACAGATTGGTAAAGCATGTTTACAATTAAATTTGATGGGAATAAACTGCTGTCAGAGGTAGTAGTAATCTCTAGTGACTGTGCTTAAAAATCATCTAAAAGCTGCTCTTTGCTTTGAAATTCTGTAGTAATACAGCCAAGTAGCCAACATCTTGTAAGAGGATCTGTGGACTTACAGGACTGAATTTAATGGAACTTCGCTGTGAAGTAACCGAATTGGAAATGCAGGATAAAAGAAAAGCCCCATAAATCCAAATTCACTTTTTTAATGAATTTTTGTGAAGTTTTATTTCAATTTTTTGAATTTTAATGAATATTTTTGTCCAAAAGAACAAACTCCACTCTCTCTTGAGCTAGTGACAACCAGCTGCATAAGTAAGCAAGGACATCTCCCATTGCTGCAGAAAGGGGACGTGCAGGTTACCCAGCCTTTGGCCCATTCCCTGTCCTGTAATGTCCTATCACTTTGCACCTGCCCAGCTGATGTGGGAAACGTTAGGCACAGATAAAGGTTTCTGAGAGCTTATTTGTATCATTTTTTTTTCTGTTACTACATTTATTTGGGGAACTTCATCATTCTGTTTTCTTGGCTTTGTGAGGGTTTGTCAGAGCACAGCACATTAAGATGAAATCCGTGTGTCTGGGCCACAGGGAAAGGCTTTTACTGAATCTCCTACATAATAATTCATCATGAACTCATTCAGACTGAGAAACTGGAGCTTGAAACTTGTGTTGGGTGCTCCCTGTTGTGTCACTTCCAATGGGCCCAGGCAATGAGCATCCCCTCCTGAGGTTTGTACATGCACAGCATGCAGAGCAGGGCACAGCCCATAGCTCAGCTCAAGAATGATTATATGGAGCCATATATTATATGTTATATATGGCTCCATATATATGTTATACACACCAAGGGCACTAAACCTCACAAGACACATGTGACACTTTCTCCAGTTGTTTTCCATCTCCCACGTATTTTCATACTGAGGGTCACAAACAAGATGTACATTCTGGATTTCCAAGTAAAAGTCATTTTGTTTGTACGACTTTGTTGACTCTCCCTTTTTATTCCCATTTAACTGAGAATACAGAGCATCTTCTGGTAAGGAGTTCAGCAACACTGATGCCTGCAAAGTGGTTGCAGGCCCACCTCCTCCTGTTCAAAGAGGAACTGACACTTTTGTTTCATATGGCATCACTCTCATAATGAACCTGAGCCTATTTAACACTGTTTATACTTGGCTTTCACTTTAAGAAAACAGTCTGCCTTGCTTTCATTGCATTTGGTTTTTCATTGGTTCAAGAGGAATTAGTGACAGAAGACTGTCAAGGCATAATGAGTTGAATAGTAGTTGGCTGAATCTGCTCTTTCTGTGTGTCTTAGAAGCATAGTGGTTCAGAGCATGCATGCACTGTCCCCAGTCTTCAGAACCCTTCCGGGCACAGTTGCTGGGCAAGAGATGAACCCTGGTGTATGGGAATTGCTAAGTCATGAACTGAAGCAATGACTGAGCACCTGGGGAAGGGACACAGCTGGCCCTGGGAGCACAGGTGAAAGCATTCACCTGTGTGACTGGAAGAGGTAGAACCAGGTTCCACCCTTCTCCAAGCCTCACTTAAGGGCTGGCTGTCACAAGGGAAGGATCTTTACCTGGAGTTCCCTCCTTTTGGAGTATTCAGCAAGCCTGGGTCCTTGGGATAGGTAAGAAAATCTTTCTTTCTTTAACTGGATTGTGACCATCACCCTTTTTGGGTAATTTAGAACTGGTTATCTGCCATCACCTTTCCCTACACCTGAACAACAATCATGGATAAAGAGGAGCTGTTTCTGCTTAAGCAGAAGAGTCATAAATCTCTTCTACTTTGGCAAGCTGAGATTTCTGGAATTAATAAGTCATCAAATTATATAGCAAAGTAATGCCAGACTGGGTAAGCTCATTCACGACTACTGGTCCCTAACCCAGTTAACACAGAATATTTTTTTTCCTATTTTTTCCTCCCAGTAGATCAATTTTTTGACTCTTTCTCTGAGTAGTTTGACTTTCTAGCACTTAAAAAAAAAAATAAATTACTTGTAGAATACCATGGCAACATCCTGAGGTTTGATGTAATCCTGCTGTCGGCTGCAGTATGTTCTGCTAGAAAATTCTTACTGAAGGCACAGCAAAAAGACGTGAAGTTCTTCCTTCAGAAATCTTACTGAGCTTTATTGGCTACTGTTCTGAGCATACTTAAGATCAGAGGAAACTATGCTTGAAAGAAGTCATAATTATGTTTGGTATATTAAAGTTTTCGGCACAATTTTTCCTAGTATTAAAGCATCAGAGTATTTTATGAAGAGCGTAGGAAGACTAGATTCTGACTTCCAAGCGATTAATAGTGCCAAAGAGCCCACAGACTGCTGGAAATTGGGAGGGTATATCCAAAATGCTGCTTGATATGCATTATGGTCAGAAACTGGGACTGAACGTGGCCAGAAGTGGGATCCTCATTATTGAGTTCTTTTTTATTTATTTTTGCTTGGGTTGTTTTTGTTTAGGAACTTTCTGGTATCACAGGGGCTACAACAGAAGACAGTAAGATTAGAACAGGGCCTTTCAGGTACATGCTAGTACCCACCTCCTGTCTCTGACATGGGTCACAGCATGGGTACAGCTTCATTGGCTACACTGAAAGAGACACAGCTTTGAGATTGAATCAAGGTCAAGTGACAGGCTGATGGGCATTATAAAACTGTCTCCTAGCTGTGTGACTGGGAGAACTGATTTTTTTAATTATTTTTTCTTTTTTGTTAATCTCAGTATGTAAAGGGTGTGGGAAAGCGGTTGTGCACAGTCTTGGTAATGCTAAACTGACTTTACTTAGAAGGCTGGAATGTGTATAAATCATGGTTTCAGGCAGCTAAATGAGAGTGTGGAAATACCAGCCACCTTGTCAATGTGGAAGGGAAGAAAATAGATAAAACCAATTAAATCCACCACTGTAATTCCCCAATCAGTCTGTTCAACCTTTTTTTGCTGTGTCTCATGCTTGATCTTAGTAGGTACTGAATGTCACATCGGTCCAGAACATAAAGCCCAGTGATTAATCACGGTGACTACAAGTCCATGCCTCCCTTTTCTGTCTACTGGTTTTGTTTTAGGTACCCTCAAGCAAATGCTCATGCATCGGTCCCTTTGATCCCCTGCACCAGAATTCATTTCTCTACCACATTCACAATTTTAACGGTGTTAAAGGATTTTAGACGTGGGATGAAAGAGCTAAGAGCTACACAGAAAGGTTACCTCTTGCAGAGAATTTTCTCTTTACAGAGTTCTTTAAAAATACAGGTGTTTCACAAAAAAAGTTAGTCCTCCCCCTGCTACATTCTCTTGTCTTTATATTTTCTGTATTACTTTATCTCTGCACATTAAAGGTGGCTTCAGAGTCAATACAACCATTCAACCTAATGGTCAGAGCCCTTAGCAGAGCGTCAGCAGACAGGATGGAGACAGCTTGCAGCAAAAAATATTCTTGGCACAAGGTGTGTTTGGATACAGCAGAGAGGATGAGGAACAAAATTAGCTAAGTACAGCAACTGTTCTTAATGGTGGTTGTGCAGATCTCTCCAGATTAAGGCCATTTTCTTCTGAAAGATGAACAATTGTGTTATCCCTATAAGAGAGCAGTGGATACTAAGAAAATGCCCAGGGAGTACCCCTCAGCTTTTCAGGTTCTAGTGGACAATCCTGACTGTATTAAAGAAAGTAAATACTTTCTTTCCCACATGATGGAGTGGTTCATGCAGTCACTTACTGCTGCACCAGTAATGGTGTCAGACAAGCCCAAGTTCCCCATGAGCCATGGGCCAGCCATTGCAAGACTGATGGAGGCCAGGTCCATGGCTGCTCCACTGGTGGAGAGAGCATCACCTCTACATTGATGGGCATCACAACTCTCAGTACTGCTTATTTTGGACACAATTACCAATCCCTCCACCTGCCAGGGAGGAGATGACGACAAGACTAGCCACCCTGTCTGGCCTACTCAGAAGTACCCTTTAAACACCTTTCATATGGTTTTCAAATGCTGTAAAGCCCTGCTGTTCATGTGCCAGGCCAAGGCAGGGCTTTTGTTGGGATTCCCTTCTGTCCAAGAAATCACTGCCTGTGGTCTTTGAAAGCAGAGAAATGGCAGAAATGTGTATTCATTTCAACCTTTTTCCTGCCTACTTCTGAAACAGCAAGCATACTTCACCTGTGTGCACTCATCTGCGAGGTTCTTGTTAGTAGTTTGTATTTTAAATATGGTTACATGGCTGTAGTAATGAGCGGTGTTCAGAATTAATTACCTTTCTAATACTTTGAAAGTGGAAGAATCCAAGGATTCCTCAGCAATAAAACACATGAAGTGCAAGCTTGGAAATAGCTTGGAGCTTTCTTCCTAGAAATCATAACGTGATGAGTGCTATTGAGGTGATAGGTCTATAAATTACATCCTTGCCAGACGAGTGGCTGGAGGACGTTTTCAGAGGAGTACCCAGCAATAACCACAGGGTAAGTTACCTTAAACACATTCTGACTGAAAACCTATGGACACAGCAGCAAAATAGCTGTCTTACCAGGATACTTGGGGGTCAGAACCACAGCCTCCAGGCTGCAGGGTCAATTCCTGCACTGTCACACCTGATATTATTGCTGTTTGGGGAGATGACCGATGCTACAGATTTCAGCTGCTGTTCTGTTACAGCATGTGCTGCTAAATAGTGGCTTTTATAAATGCTTCTGGTTCTTGTGGACTAGGATGTACTCAGGATGCTTTTATTTTTACTTTTTTTTTGCCTTTTGGAAGATGCTGCTGGATTTTCATCCTTTCTCCTGTTGCGTGGTGTAGCTGAAGGATGTCAGCACCAATGTACTGAGTGCAGGATCTGCTCCCTGAGCTCAGTCTCACCTGCTCACACTGTAAGGGAGGAGCAAGCTGCAGACTGGAGGCACCCCCAGGCATCGTGCTCCTGTTCAGGTCAGTCTGCCACATAAAATCACACTGAAGCAGATGAGAGGCTGTGAGCTCTGGCACTTTCCCACAAGCAGTTCTCTTGCTCTCATTTGCACTACTTCTGGTATCAGATCTATCTCCATGAAATTATTTTATTTCAATAGGATTTCTTGTGCTGCTAAATATTAGTGATAATTAATGCACACTTAGCTGGGCCTTTTCCAATGAAGCTGCCACACTCACACTCAGTTTATTGGATTTTTCCTTGGTTTTGGTAAGTAGCAGCTGGAAAGTGACATCCAGCAATATGGCAGGTGCATGGTCTGCTTGTGAACGTGACTGCCACTCCACCATTCAAACCCCTGCCCTGCTCTGGCACAAACTGCTGATCTCTACCTCTCATTTGGAAAGTGGAGTTATCACTTTCCACCTCCTTGTATTTGATGTATCATAAGGTGGTGAAAAACACAGCTTGCTTGGAAGTTCTAGAGCTTCTCCCAGCTCCAGTGAGTGGCAATACTATTCATATTTTCATTCTGTTTTATAAGAATTTAGCTCTTTTTTTTGCACTATCAGTTGATGAATTTGGGGGATTTTGTCCATCTAAAATGGGATATTTTGGTAAGGAGCTACACCACCAATAAGGAGTTTGGACATTCCTCATTTTGCTGAATAAGCTAACCTCGTATTGTTTTAAGGATTAGGACAAGTTTGGTGATGTTTTCATTGGTGTTAGTCATGTGAGTATATTGCAATACAAACTGTTATGAATTTCAGAACAATGATGAATTGAAACTGGATTGTGGAAAAGTAATTAAAGGGGCATAACACTTCAGAGGGTTTTATGTGGACCCCTGTAGGATGGTCAGGTGTTTAAACATAAAGTGGTTGCACCAAAATTAGTGCCTCCTATTTATTTCCATGGAAACTTCAACAGACACAAAGAGTGCAAAAGCACTTTTTGATAGAGCAAATTCTCTGCTACAAAACACTATTTTTCAACACAGTCACTATCATTAGTTATTAATATTTTGTATTCTATTGTGTTATATTAGTTTTTTTTTTTACTTGTTATACAGTCATTCTAAAATTCAGATTCTTTTCAGTTGAATTCTTTGTGCACGAGGCATTATGAACTTTAATACTAATTATATTACAAGAAATTTAGAAATGCTCTCTGACCAATGGTTCCCTTTTAACATTTAGCTTTTAACATTGCTGAGGGACATGATTTTTCTCAGGGACGTGATTTAGCAGAGGCTTGTTAGAGTTTGGGTAGTATGGTTGGGTTGCAGTTGGACTTGATGTTCTTTAACATCTTTTCCAACTTGGGCTTTTCTATGATTCTATGATTCCTTTGAGACCTTTCAGGCAGGTGTAGGGCACAATTTACTTCCACTGATATAAACCAAATAATCAGGGTCAGTAGTTACTAATATATTCCAGTTATTTTAAAAACTGAAGCAATTTGTGTTGAGAACTCAGTGCAGGAAAGGTAAATAGCAAAATATCAGCGATGTTCATGTGAGCTGACCAAAAACTAATTGTTAAAAACGATTATTTTCCACGAATTGCCTCTTAAAATACCTGTAATATGTTTATTTATTTATTAACAATATGGGCAATGTTGGATATTGTTGTTTGATTGTGACCAACAGCTTTTCATTGAGTATAGAGGAAAAAGTCAAGTTTTGGAGAGGTGAAAGGAACTCGGTGGTTTTCAGTTTTTGCCTTGGAAGTAGTCCTGAGGATTTTGCCCTCCTACGGCCTTCTCATGGTTGTTAACTTGATGTGCTCAGGACTGGGGATAACCAACAGTGTTTTCTTCCTGGTCGGGCTTTCTCATCCAGATTCCCCCTCCAGCCCTTCTTGGCTTGTCTGCGTGCCTGTAGAAGAGTGCAAGTCTGGTCCGGGTGAGTTCCTCCAGGTCTGTGGCTTTGTTTGCTGCTATGGGAAGAGTAGGCCCTGGAGGATCTACCCTGTAACACAGAAAATGCTCAAGTGCTACGTAAGTTTCAACATCCAAAGCTAGGGGTAGTCACAGACTAGACATGCAAAATGGGAGTACACCAGATGATTCAACCTCCTTCCAATTCCTTATATTTGTGGATTGCTCTTACATCAAGATGATGTCCAAAGGCCTAACCAGAATTAGTCTCTTTCTTCCAGCAGGGTCAATCACAGGCTTTTCAGACATTTCAAAATTCTGTATTTTCCCAATATTCAATAATGAATGAAAAGAAAACGGAACATCCTGCACTGCATATACAATCTCTCAGATTAATTTGTTGCTATTCAACATTCTCCGATTCATTTTCTATTGAAGCAAGCAGCGATGCTTAGGAAGCATGTTTTGTTATTTTTCATACCAGGCACCTCTTGTTTCCTCTATAAGTTTTCATCTGATTCCTTTAATGAAATTCCTCTCACAATTGAGCTAATCTCTCCCTCAGCTCCTCCTTTTCTCATTTTCACTGCAAGCCTTTGCCTTCTGTTCACTCTATCCTGCTATCAGTCTTGAGAAAATGCTTTTAAGAGTTCTACCTATTCCACCTCTAACTTAAGAAAAGGAAATATTTTCATGGCACCTCTACACACTGCAATTTTAAATGGATCTAATCAGTTCTGCCCTCTACCTTTTATAACTCGAAGCATTTTCAAATGAAAATTGAGATATCCCATCCTTCACTGATAGCCTAATCTCTCACTCTCTTTCCACATAACGTTTCAAGCCATAAAAAAGTTTGCCTGACTTTCAGAACTTACCCACAGCACAAAAGCTTTTTCCAAGAGTTTTAATTGAAGCCAAACATCTATTTAGGTTAACGTGTCCTATCTCCAGCTTGAATACAATAATTCCTTTTTGTATTTAACCTTTGATCAGCTGCCTACCTTTGAACTCTTGGATAGCTGCCCCATCCTTGTATCCTTGTCCTATTTTTCCTGTAACTCTTGCATAACTACACCTTATATCTTATGTGAAATAACTTCTTTTTTTTTTTTTCCAATAAGGATAATTTTATTCACCTTGTTTATTCTTTAGTTTTTTAATATAACTACTGAAGAAATCTTGGGTATAATACTAATGAATTGAATGGAGTAGAATAGACTAGACTTCCAACTTTGTTTGGAAGGGATCTACAAAGATCAGCAAGTCTAACTGCCTGACCACTTCAGGGATGGACTTGGGCCAACATACTCCATAGGCTGTGGTCAGCTCGCCCAGAGCTTCCACTTGACCCCACTGACTAATTCAGAGGTCCAGTTGGCACTGCCTGTCAGCAAAGAGCAAAGTCAATTACTGGATTTACACCCCTTCTCCACTCAGAAAATCCGTTCTGTGTGGACAGAATGCAGGGAGAGGGGCCAGAGGGATCATTGTTTCCAGTGGGAGCAGAGGGATGAAACATCCCACTTCCTTCTGTGCTTCTAGGTTACTCCCTCTGGGTGACAGACACCATTAAATATGTTCTGCTTTTCTGCTGGGACTCAGCAAACTCAAGATGACTAAATCAGCAATAAAAGCTAAAAAGAAAACGATGACAAACTGCTTATTGTGATTGGCACTTTTTTCAGAATTACACCTGCTTATGTCTGTCTTTTCTGCCTCCCTCTGATCCTGCAAACAATCTCTGGTGATGTAAGAGGGGAAAAAGTGACAACCGGGTTGTTCCGGGTTTCAGCAGCCTTTATATACAAATCTGAAGCGTGCTTCTCCTGGTGACAAGTGTCTGGATAACTGCTAATGCAAAAAGGGGCTGTATGGAAAAACAGCTCTTAAATTGCTCAGACAGAGCAGCTAGAGTACTGCGACATGCAACCAACTGTGTCACTTAGGTAATTTGGGATTGGTACCTACCTATCTATTATTTATAGAGAGGGTCTGTTAATGAACTGTAAATATTCTGTATCTAACAGAAAATATTCCTGCCAACATATCATCAAGTCCTCCCTTAAATACCCAATTTAACAGTATTACTCAAAAGAACATGCTGTTACACAAATAATACAAGCAAAATATTATATTAACATAAAGCAAAAATAATAATAATAAGCCAACCAAACATGTTGAAGTACAATTTCAGCATGGTCTGAAGGGTTTTTTTGCACAACTTCACATATTCTAACCTGCTAATTATCTCAGGTCTAAGTGCTGCTTGCATTTGGTGATTTCTTACTTCGATACAGGCTCAGGTAACAGAATCTAAATACCTTTTGGAATGAATTCAGAACAGAAATTCTGAGTATATTCACTAAGCATGGACTAGTAATATCAGTCCCATCTTGCTCGAAGTTTCAAACTATGTACTGCACTGAACGAAGCAATTTATAATGAATGTGACAGTTTCAGGCTTGGTGCACTTATCAAGGTACTTTTTCTCTTTGGAAATGCCCTTTCTCATCACAAATCCCACCCCCAGTTTTTTCACTATCATCTCCCATGTGAACATTATTTCCTTACCTAATATGCATGTAAAAATAAATAGAACTCTGCTCATAAAATTGTTCATGAATCCTTCCACAGAGAGAATGGTTTCTCAGAAGATCAGAGGACAGAGCTGCACATAAGGACAGCAGACCCAGAAGGATGAAATGATGTGAAACAGAACTACGGACTGAAGTCTCGGTGTGTTTTGTCATTGAACTTCCTATAGACAAGGCTGAATGTTCCAATTCAAAAGGTATATTGAATGCAGCTGGAGATACCACCATTCTTTCTGTGTGTATCTCCCCTTTCCCCCATTCGTGTGACTGTGTGTCAGCCTCTGAAACAATTCCAATGTGCTTTTCTTCATTCGCGCAGCATTAATACAAGGAGACTTCAAAGTTTCCAAACTGAAATGGAAACGTGGAGAAAATGCCTTGCTCCTGGAACAACCCAATGCTCAGGTGACTTGAGGAGCCATTCTGCCATAGGTTAACTTGATTTTCCCTCTGCTGACTGGTAAGTTCACAAGTAAGCAATAACACTGATGGTGAGATCTGGCATAGGCTGGGGGTGTTGGCCACCAATGGAAGCTGTGATGTTTCCTTCACTAGCAGGGCTCCTGACAGAGCTACATGCTCTTGTCATCTTAGCATCTCCTGCATGGCAGCACCTAGCAAACAAAGCAGAAAGAGATATTTTTAATAAAATAATCAGAAATTAAATTATTTCTAAACTAAAGGATATTAACAAGATGGTCATTAATGAAGGATCATCTTATTGAAACTGCAAATGCATGCTAAATAATACTGCTGAGGAAGTGGAGAGAGAATTGGGAGTCTGGCACAGCAAAGTTCATTTGAATCCCTTTTTTGAGCATCCTTATGCTGGTTGTGTTTTGCTCAAGGGAAGAGCTCAGAGGCTTTTAGGTCATGTGCTGTATTTCATTGGTGCAACACCTCAGGCTCTTGCGCTCAGAGCAGAATTTTATAGCATGCCTTAAATATGAATCAAGTGTATTAACATTTCTGAGGTGTGGCAGGTCTGGGTGACACAGTGGTAAGGAACACTGCCTATATACCTGAAGTTAAAGTGCATAGGAGTGCAAGGAATGTCAATTCGTAGTTAAAATCTGACCCAGTGATTTTTACACCTGAAGATAGGCTTATAAACATGATTTAGCCAGGCTCATTCTAAACAGATATTCTATATAAATAGAACTGCTCATTAATATCTTATGAGAAGAATTTGGGGTCAGGTTTTTGCCTCTCATAATGCATTTTAATGCATTTCTTATCGAGCCTTGCGTTACAGTCCGGGAGAGGTAATTCGTGCTTTCCTTCTATTCATTATTTCCTTGCAAGGGGAGAACAAAAGTTAGAATTATCCACCTACTGTTAGATAATTCCTTTGAGACTTTTATTTATTTATTACTAATAGATGTTAGATAGTGAATATCCTTTCCAGCAAACCATAATGCATATTTATGAGAATACACATAAATATATGGGTGGAAAAGGAAATGATTTTTCCTTAAGCAAAGGAAAGAAAATCAAAATGAGCTTTTCTTTTAATGACTGCACGCTGAAAATGTCAAAATTTGAAGTTATGCATTTCCAGCATAGGTTGTGTGAAAGTTCCTTTACCTATTGGGTAATGAATCATAATGTCCTGGGGTTTGTTTTTGCTTATTTTATTTTTTTAAGTCGTGTGGAAGTAAGGTCCCAGAGAGGAAGTATTTCCAACTGCTAGAAATGTGGATTGCATATTCATGTATAGCATATACCTTTACAGAAATTGTCTACGATGTTAAATATTTACTCACAGAGACATCCATTTGCATATTCCAGAAAACTGATGGTGTCCATTGGGAAGCATTTAGTTGCCAGACAAAAGGTGCCATTTTTCTCTCTCTTCGTCTGCATATGTATAATGTAGATAATAAAAATAACTTATTGTAGAGCTACGAACAACACAAGGGTGATTCTGTAAGAAGTTAACGTGTTTAGAGATTGAGGATATTTGTTTTTATGGACATTTATGCTCAGAATGAAACAGTTATCTACATGCCACGTAGTCCCATGGATAACTTTCCAGCGCCCTGCTTGGTTGTGTAGATGTATGGGTACATTCCATGTGCTTCCTTTGTCCTTTGGAGTTTGTTTTAAATTATCAAGGAATTTAATACCTCTGTCCCTCTGTAATGCAAGGCTTGAAGTTGTATAGTCTCAATATTATTGTAATTACCTTCAGGAACAACGACAAAATAAGTAATTCCTGCAGCCTGATATTTTATGATTTTAAGTCATGTTCAATTTCTTCTATATAAAAAAAGTTCCTTCCATTTGTTTCACTGTCGCATAAAATAGAAAGTAGCAGCTATGCACTTATCACAAGATGTGCATGAGAGCAGCATCCTCACGCTGAGATGCTCACTGGAGATAGTGCTCGATATCTGTTGTAGAGGAAAACACTGCTCTTCCGTAGCAAATCTGCAGCAGTTCTCAAACACGCCGCAGTCAAACAGCAAAGAAAAGCTGTAAGCAGTGAGAAAATGCTGCTGAGAAACTTTAGTCCCTCAGTCCCTTTACTGCAAGTACCTTGCTTTTATTCTTATTTACTTTATAGGTACCTTATAAATATTTAATTTAAACAGGATCCATGGAATAAAGTGAGCTTTTACTGCAAGATGACCGAGCTGTTACTTGGTTTAACTTTCGGGTACAATTAAATTTTTTACTGCCATGCTACCAGAAGAGCCAGATAGACAGGAAAATATACAAGAGAGGAGGATGGTCAGCCAAAGGAGAGCTTCCCAAAATCACATTGCCTGAGACAGGAGCATCACTGCATTGCACCCCGGACTCTGTCAGTGGGAAAGGAGTTTTCTTCCTGCAGAAAAACAGGAAGACCAAGAAATGTTTTTCTTTTTTTAATTTCAAGTCACACATTTTGACAACAGGGGGGAAAAAAAAAAGCAGCATTATTGCTGAAACAAAAGAATTTCAACTTCCAAGTCGTCTTTTTTGTTGTCAACTTCAGAAGTTTCCAAAGCCTAACAGCGTTACTTCAAAAGCATTTGGTTTAAACCTGCACTCGATAATGAAAGAACATATTTTAAGAATATTTTCAGGCTCTTAAAAACCCCCAGCAAGCTCACATCGCTGACATGTTGACAAATGACGTACCCAAAAGGATCTGGCCACAGAAATAAAAATGGTGGGAGAGTGGCACTTTCTCTCCAGCTAATTGACAACTCGGGAAACAAACCCATCCCAAGAAATAGGTGATGGTATTACTGCAGTGAATAGGCTGTCAGAAAATGCAGCCTGCTTATTAGTCTGAAGTCAGCATTCATTTTGATCCCCGGTGGTGCACAGGTAGGATTTTTGGGGGCAGAAGAAATCTATCTGCAAGGCCTCACAACACAATGTGCTAAGGAAACAATGAACCCGCTTCTTAAGGCCCATTAGACAGCAGTGACAGAATGTTAAAAGGCAGTAATTTAAATATTTTTAGTGCTCTGCAGCTTCTTCCTTATTTAATAGCTTAGCTAGGCTGCATGGGAATGGGAAGCTAGGAGAATAACGTGTTACTCAGAATGACTCTGTTTTCGGGACAGCATCATTTGGCACTGGAACTTCCACCAAGATTTGGGTTTGGAGGAGAATATCCAGAAATCCAGCACCTGATGTCAGCCATTTTAGATCTAACCAAGCTGCGTGGAACCGCTTTCCCATCTCACCAAAGTGGAAGTCATCTGCTCTGGACTGATCTGGTGGGGACTCAGCCCCTGGGTTCAGACCAATCCTGCAAACATCACTCCATCACTCTGGATTCTCCCAACAATGCCATCCAATAGCAGGAGGGAGTGCTTCCTGATGGAATGGCCCACATCAGATCCAAGCCTACCACCACCCACTGAAACCCTTGCATCCTGGAAGTTGCTAGACCCTGCAAACACATTTATTGTTAGCAGTTTTCTCATCAGAACATCTGCCAGCTCTGAAAGTCCTCCCACTCCACCCATTTTTAAAAATAAAATGAAAGAGTTGGGAAAAATGGGAAAGAATGTAATAAATTTGACATGTCAGAACGTATTAGTGAAACAGACAAAGTATTATTACAAAACAGAAATGGGGGGAAAAATGAAAGAATATAATAAAACCTCTTTAAAGTGCAAAGAGCAGAAAATGGGAGAATTTAACTTCATGCATGGCCTAACAACTTTATGACCTCCTCCAAAGAAGTCAATAAGCAGACGCTAAGGCGTTCATCATCAGGTCAAATTCACTCCTAACATTTAATTTCATTAACCATTGGGCTTTCAGAAACCTACAGAGATCTGCTGTGCAAATACAGAGATGCTTGAAGAAGTAAAGAGCAAAATGGTTTTTATTTCTCGATGATGTGTTCAAACAAACAACAGAAATGGGTTTCAAGCATTTGGTTGTGTTGCCTGAGATGTCCTCAGTGAATAGTCCTCTGCTGCTCAACTGCAGCAGTTGTTTCCCTGTACAAGTCACGGACTGACTTCCCAAACAAGGCTATGCTGTTAGCCCATGGTGAAGAGGCTAAGTGATGGCTGGAAGGAATGGCAGGTCAGAGACAAAGCTTTCCACCGCAGTAAATGAAAACCATGAGCACTTGATGGCACCGAGTTGGTTTGCATGCTCAAGATGCACACAACACAGCACTCCTCTGACAGCCTTTTCCAAACAACCTCCTTCCTTCTCTGTTTCTTTGGGAATTTTTGGTTTAATGGTATTTGCCACTGGTGAGGAGGGAGCAAAAGAAAATCCTTCTACCATAATCCCTTACTAGCTCCTGAGCACTGGCTGAGCAGTGGCTGGCCTTGAGATACTTGCAGCCCTTTCTGATTTATTTATTTTTAAACAAAAAGGAAAAAAAGCTACAGATGAGCCCACCAAGCAACAACAAACATCTGCAGTTTTCCCACTGCTACTGCTTATGCACACAAGTGAGGACCAGAGCTTAGCCCCTATAGCAAAATCCATCACACCTCCTGGCTGTCCTCAGGCACTTTGAATACACACGGGTGAATATTGAGAAAACTTCATTTGTTGCGCTGAGGGTCCTCTGTCAGTTCCCTGCAAATGGTCCTGTAAATCTTGCAGAGAGGTTTCCTGGGTGGTCGCTGGTACTGAGGATTGAACAGCTTTCATGGCTTATTGGTGGGGTGCAAGGCAGCAGCAGATGGTTTGAACAGGCTAGAAAAGTGGTGAGCAAATTAGTAATATAAACCAATATTCAGTCACACAGAAGGATTGAACCTGCAGTTAGAAGAAGCATTAAGAGAAGAAACAGAGAGCTCAGAATGCACGTTTACTTATAGGAATGTGAGGTTATGTGATCAAGAGACGTGTGCAGGCTTACTGTGCTGACTCAGTGGTTTTGGTAGTAATAAATCCTATTGCCTTTCTGCTAAATATTGTGGGATTCTTTTTTTTCCCCCTCAGTATTGTGAAATCAGCAGTTATTTGATATGCTCGCTGTGGAGCTCTTTAATCATTTCCCCATTAGAGCTGCCAGGGTTCTTCTCCTGAAAATGATGCAACATCTGAAGACCACTGGGAATTTTATACGTTCCTGATGCAACCATGAAACATCAGTGGGTTTTACACAGATAAGCTACACTAGGAATTTTGGCTAAAATAATTAATAACCAGCTTAAAAGAGTTTGGAAATTCTTAAATAATAAAGAGAAAAGTTACGGAAGAGAGGATTCATTATATGGACAAAATACATCACCAAACCGCTTCATGAAGACACTCTGCGTTCCTGCAATGGTATCTTCAGCCCATCTGACAAACTGAGTCTGTGCTGGCAGTTGAAATAACTCTTCCTGGAGAAAGGTGCAACGTTTATTAATCTGATGGAGAAAATCCACAGGTGAGAAGTCCTTGACTTGCAAATACCCACACACTGGGTGATGGTACTTCCCAACACAATGCAGCTGTATTTTGTGCTTTAATTTTTCACATTTTTCTCCCTTCTCCCTTCAAACATTTTTCTCCCTTCAAACTTTTAAAGAGGCAGATATGCACAACTTTGTCTTTTAAGCAAGTGTGCTTGTGCTTTTCTACTTGTATTCCTTGAATTTAACGCTAACACCATTTCAATCTGTATTGAGAGAGCTCTTAAAAACTCTGCCTGATCTGGTGACTTTTTCCCCACGCTTACATGAACCTATCATTGTTGAAAACAATAGAAAGCAAAATGCACTGGTGGAAACTCTAGTGCCAATTTCAAGTTAAAATCCACCCTTTTGGCTATGTTAGAAGTGCTACAAAATAGACCTTGTTTGTGGGAAAGCCAACATGTTCTTTCTGTGGTTGTAATCTCAATAGATCACAGATACACTGAGTAGGTTTGATGGCTTTGCTGTGTATGGCATCACTGCAGTGGCAGAAGCTACTTTCTGCCCTTCCAGCCCTTCTCTGAGCATATTCTGTCTTCCCCTTCTGCCTACAGATCATTCATTTTGCAACTGAACATGACATATGGAAAATTCAAGTCCACTGTGTACATTATTTGCTATAGTAGTCACATTATTCACCACATTATTAAAAATGAGATAATTTCATACTGATTTCAGGGCATTTCCTCTGCAGGTTCAGCTATTATGCATTTTATTTCACTTTGCAGAGAATTTTGTTTGGTCTACTACAGAAATATTATCATCAAATATTAATAGTTTTTCCCTATTTGCAGTCAAAATATGCTAAGTGTTTGACTGTTTTCCAGCATCCTAATAAACTATTCTGAAAGGAAAGAATTATGATTGTCTTATACGATGAAATAAGATTACACTCAGAAATGAAGTTCCATTTCTGAAAAGCACAATGTGGTCTACATGATTAATAAAGAAATGCTAGGGCTTTCCATGTACAAACACAATTTGTCAATCATTTTTTTTTAAATACCAGAACATTTCAGATATTCTTGTACCTTCCTCAATTCAAAATCCACTTGAACTTCTGTGGGAGGCAGTTAACAATAATGAAAGCTAACTTCAGTTTGGAGTATATTGTTTTTAAATGCCACCCACAGAATTTCACGTAGATCTTGAATACTTCTGGTAAAGAAAGACTTCTGTTTGAAAAAGGAGATGGACTGTACATCCAGTACCAAGATAATCTGCATTCACTGCAAATTCCTAAGCTTGTTTTTATAACAGAAACCAGGATTGACTTTCAGAAAGTGAAGACACGCAATACACAGTCATTTTATTTACAAAGACTACAGCACAGATGAGAAGGAACGCAACCTCCAGATTCACCTCAAATTCTGGAGCTCTTCATCTCACCTCAACTTCATGGCCTCTTTTATTTTTTAATTGGATGCATCTAAAGACAACAAACATAAGACACCTTTAATTTGCAGTGTGGCCAAAGTTTAAACAGACCCAATTCCTCATAAATGTGCAAGCTTCTTGTTTTCCGAAATGCTTCTACTCAAAAGTTGACTCCAGGAAAAAGGCAAAGATCGTGTTAAAATGAAGGCAATCTTTGTAAAATATTTTAGTTTAAATACCCAGATCTTTAGGAAGCGTGATCACCAGTGTTAGTACTTACCATTTTGAAAGAAGTAGATGGCTACATAATATAAAGAATTACCGCCAACAGAGGGTGTGGTACAGCGCATTTAAAGCTCTTGCCAACAACAAAAGTAATAATTAAAGTTTGAAGAGGAGAATACAATGAATACAATGGTTCTCTTTGAGTCTTAAATAGGTAATGAACTACTAAATCTAGTATTTAAAGCATTCTGTGCTACATTAATCACAGGTTTAGTACGCTAGTAGAACTAACAGATTACCAAGTCAAGTCTCTTTTACTCCCAACAGTGGTTTCAGTGGGTGATATTCCACATGTGGTTAGTGGCACTACTCCTGTTAATTAAAAGCAAATTTTGGACCCTGAGAGCCAAATACAAGCCAGAATAGTATTGTTGTTCTTCACACAGGGTACATGGTTGAAGGGGCAAGGCAGCCAGGCCCTCATGAGCAGCCCTCCCACAGACCACGCAGGCCCGGCCTGGTGCTCAGCACCCACACAGGGACAGGAAGGTGCTCCCAAAATACTCCCAGTGGCACAGTGAGGGTGAATGCTCATCTGAGCTGGTAGCCAAGGCAGAAATGTAACAACCTCATACCCGACTGCCGTGCTTCTAGCCACAGATTAACAATCCTCTTGACATAATTTAATTACACAGAAGAGGACATTATGCCACAGCATAAGCAAGATATTATGAGAATGTTGTGTCTTTGCTGCTGGCGTTATCTGAGTCACTTTTTATGGGATTAATATTGTTTAAGTAAGCTGAAGAGAATTTCACTGCGCTAGGTAGAATAGCAACAGAACAACAGGTCCAGAGGGTGAACAACGCTGTTAGAGGCGATGGCGGATAATTATGAAACATAATTATACTTTGAGTTTCTCAGGGAAAAGAGTAAGACCTGATAAACATTTCAGCGTGTTCTTGCCATTAGGAAAAAAAGAACATCTCAAGGAATTTAAAACTACATGACAGCATTTTTTTCAGTAGGAGTTTGTGATGCTGAATCCTTGGATAAGACGGGTCATTTAAATATATGAAAAGATTATTTAACTCGTGTACCCAGTACTTGTACAAATAAAAGCAAGAAGTAGCATGATACTGTATGTGTGCATATATGTATACACTGTTAATTTTGGATTTAGGATATGTTTATACAGCTCTATTATTTGGATAATGTACTTTGGATTCCAAAAAATTGGGACTGTAATATTGCTGCAAGATGTGGCCTCAGCTGAACTAACATTGTGCTATTTGGAGTCACTTATGCAAAACTGTCATTCTACCTTATGTTTATCCAATTTAGGACAGGTATTATGGGGCCAGAAATGTGTGTTGGCTACAGAAACAGATGTGCTACAAAATGGGAAAATCTGTAGCTGCTTTAACTGGGATCCCTTGCGTTTTGTCAGTTCAGATCAAGGCTTTCATGCATAGCTACGCGTGGTTTTTATTGAATATTTTTAAAAATTATTTTTCATATATAGAAAAAGATCCAGCAGATCAAAATCTTTTACAGTCAGTGACAAATTAACAATACGCTTTGTGAGGCTAAGAGAGGGTGAGAAGAAGATACATCGACGTGTATATTTTTGTCTTTAGGTGTCCCCCTTAACAATAAAATAAGCTGTCAAAATGTCAAGATGTGTTGACTTCACAACAAGCAAGAAAACAAGAAACCTTGTGAAATAGCATGAGAATAGAAATGCTGTAAGAGAAAACTTTGCTTTACTGTACATTTTTCAACATTTACTTAGATCACGTATCTAAAAATAAGAATGTCTGCCTTTCCCATTAAATTAGTATCAGCCAGACTATGTTGTCAAATACATACGTTATATAAAACCTAAAGAAAAGGGTATTAAAAATAGAAGAAAGTAAATAAAACAAAAAATAGAAAGCACACAAGTATCTTGCTTTGAAAAAAGAGTTTTGCTTTCATATACATAAATACAAATGATTCTTTTATCCTGGCATGTATGTCTTTATTTAGAGGTGTATGTACAGGAATTTCCAGAACTACAGAGGATCTGTCAGAAGAGTTTGTGATATATATCTGAATACTCTACGCAGCAATTTCTTCTGCAGAACAATGTGAAAGCTTGCTTATAGCAGTGCACCCATACATTTATTTTTAACATTAAAGAAAGCCAACACAATAAATTCAGCACTATCCTTTGCTCAAACAGACCACCTAAATGTGTGTATTTACTATTGGCTGGTCTAAGAAGGTATTTGTTGAAAAATGCAGATTCAGGCCAACTGACCTATTTGTATATAATTCAAAAGATTGGCTCCTCTAAGGAAAAAAGTTTTAGGAGACATCAAAGTGTTTTATTTTGTTTCAACATTTGAAAGCAAATTTGTTTCTATTTTTTACTTCCCCACCGCTTCATTTCAAAGTACTTCTTTTTAAAGAGTAAAACATGAAGACATTTTTAAGATTTTTGTTTTGTTAGAAAAGCTAATGAAAGTAGTTTAGATTAACATGAAGCCAGCCACTAACTGTCTGGGGTGGTTTGGGCTCACCTAGCAACACAAGTATCAGTTGAGCTTATCACTTCATAACTTCAAATGAAAGGAGACATTAGAAGAAACTATATCCTACCTCTTGACAAGTAAAATTCAATCAGATGTCTCATCATATAATGTGCATGGAGGAGGTCTGTACTTACATAAAAATGTTAGAAAGTTGATCTCCCTTCCTCAAAGCATAGAGTTTCACTGTCCTTATTTTTGAAGAGTTGATATCAAATAATTCAAGTCAACTCCATGCAAACAATAGTCTGATGTCGTACGGTTAAATGTTTCCTCTGAGATGTTAGGGTCAGCAAGATCTGCTGCATTTTTATGGAGAGTTCCATAGAGCTCACTAGGAAAAGCAATACTACAAAAGGAAAGGAAGAAACAAAAGTAATAAAAGTGAAGTTCTCAGTGGTGTTTACACTAAGACTGCCAACCAAGCTAACTGAGCTCTTTGAGAATGGCTTGCTTTCACACTAAGTTCTCAAGGCAGCAATAATAAATCCTGTAAGAGATCATAACTGGATTTCCATGGCAGAATCTTCACATTCTAATATTATCCTGATTCAATTTCTCAAGTTGGTGGTACATATTTCTCGGAGGGTCTCACAAAGACCATTTTTCTTATGTGCTCTGGGACTCATCAGTGGATAGGAAGAGCGCTGGTAACAGATGGCATGTTTGCTGCACTGTAATATCAGAAGAAGGCTTCTGCTGGTTTTCTTCTGCAATTTGTTTAATTTTACAGGTCTGTGGGTATGCAAAATTAAATAAAACCTTTTCTTCCCTCTGCCTAATGCGTAGTTATGATTTATGTTCTAAATAACCCCCTAAACTATTCAAAGACTCAATTACAGGAATAACTGTTCAAATGCATAACAAATGACAGCCTTTGTTCCAAATAGTAAATAGTTTGAACAGAAAACCTGTGAAAAATAGGAATTGCTGTATTCTTATCCTAGAAGTTGCAAAAGAAGCTTCTGGTTCAACAAAAGATGACATTTTCTGTGTTGAGAATGGGCCTGTCCACTCAGTGTAGTGTTCCTTTTCTCTTTCTTACAGTTACTTACATAGAGTTAGGTGAAGAAAATCGTTAAATAATAGAGAACTAATTGCTGACACATCGCAGTTGTGTGTTTGAGCCCAAGAGAGGCAAAGAACTCAGCAAGCTGCCAGGCTCCAGCTGCCCCATTGTGTCCCAGTTCCCACATGGGGCAGGCAGAAATGTGGCCTTCAGAACTCTGAGTTTTTCCCTTTTCAATACCCACCCAGAAAAGCTGTTGATTCAGGTTTTCTTTTCTCAAGCAAAACTCAAGCCCCTCAACTTTTAAACTTCTCTCAAAGATACATCCTGATACTATAAGTCATCCAGAATTCTATTTGGATTTAGGAAATGAATTTTGCCTGGCCTGCACTCAAATCCTGGCAATCCACGCTAGGCTTATGGAGCGTCTGCTCTGTGGAAAGTATGTCTTATTCTTACCACACAACTTATTCATCTTGCAAGGAGTGTTGGAAGGAAGGAAACAGAAAACAGAAATGGTTCAATCGAAATCTCCTTACAGCCAGAAATCATTCCTACAATTAAAAAAAATAAGATTCTGATAATAACCATCTTCATGAAGGAAATTGCTTTCCTGTTTATCGAACTCTTTATATATCAGAGACATCAAGAGTCATATTATGTTAGCATACAGATGTATGTATTTGCAAAGGAAATGGCAAATTCCTAATCAAGATTCACCTGCTGCCAGACTCAACATAAGAATATACCAGTGACTGTCAACAAAATGTCAAATGAAATTATGCAATGCGGAAAGGAAGTGTAGGAAAAGATCATTTGGGAGACGTTTCTAATCATGTTAAATACACATAGCAACACTTACAGCCTGAATTTCAAAGGCGTGGAGGTACCTAATGAGGTTTTTGAAAATGACTTTTCAGCACTGCAGAAACATTGCAGGAAGAGCCTCGCTGCACCTACGCACCTTTGAAATTATCGTTTTATGTTTCTATCTTCAAATCTAAAAATACCCTTTCAAAGCACAGAATGAACCAGGCAGGCTCCACGCAGCAATGTCATCTCCGCATACTGGAGACTGAAGGAGCGTTTGAAGGAGACGTCCTTCGACTTCAGTGTGCTTCAGACCCGGCCCAATAAGGAGCAGAACTGGAATTTGTACAAATCCATCCAAAATCCTGGATTTTGGTGTACTTTGGAACAAGCCAAGCCTTACTGAGCAAGCCCAAGAATATTAACTGATAAGTGTGGAGGATTGGGGCTTGGACCAAATTGGAGAGCTAAGCTGTTGACGGCCCAGATATACTTGCAATTTCAAATGACTTAATTTTTTTTCCTTTATAATTTGCTGTTTTCTTCTTGATTTAAAACAGAGAAATGTATTAAAGACAAGGAGTAAACAATGCATTTGAAAAATACAATAAAAATCCATTTTCTATTTGCCATTCCCCCCTGCAAAAGCGAATGATTTACATAGTGATGCCCAGGCCTTCCCTTTCCTCCCCACGGGCAGGCTCTGAGCT
Organism: Pavo muticus; assembly: GCA_016647715.1. Classification (NCBI taxonomy): domain Eukaryota; kingdom Metazoa; phylum Chordata; class Aves; order Galliformes; family Phasianidae; genus Pavo; species Pavo muticus. Next base: position 2,860,442 of record JACDJE010000026.1, on the reverse strand, counting down.
TCAGAAACACAAAGAGCAGAATACAAATCACTTTCTGCTTCCATGACATTCCATGATTTCAGCTGAGAGCAATTTACTTAAGATATATTTCTCCGGCTGGGGATACACAGCACCAGTTCTCCTTATTGTCCTGGACATTTCACCCACTGCACCATTAGTTTCCTCCGAGAACAGAAGTAAATAGCACAATTTGTTCTTGCAGAAGACTGGCTGTTTTGTAAATGTGAAGAAGCTCATGGCAAATGGGTAGAATGTTAGGAGTAAATAAGAAAAATGGGGCAGCAGAAATAAATCTTTTATGATGACTTCTCTCATTCATTTAAAAGGGAAAAGTCTTTGCTGTTCTTTGCTGGAGTGAAGACACAGCAAAGTTAAAGTTCCAGAGAAGATATCTTCAGTTCGTGGTTAATTTTCTACATAGACTTGAAATACAAAGTTGAAAGAAAAAAGGGGAAGACACAGGCTTGCAAAATCAGCCAGCTATTTAAGAAAATTACATCAGCAAGCAGAGATGTGTGCTACAGCCACTTTAAAAAATAAACTGCTTTAAACATGTAAGTAATCAAATGAAACCATTAAATCTTATTTCACTTTTCAGAAAGCTACTGCTGGAATTGAGCTGTGTGTATTGTACCTCATTTTACAAAAATGTTTAACCCTGTTCCCACTCCAGATCTTTCTGATACACCATTTGCCAATCCTTCATTTCCAGGTGTGGATTCATGCTTTGCCTCACCTAGCACTCTGCAGTTTAAGCCTTTTTAGGTGCTCAAGAGAGTTGGCTGGAAATGTTAAGTCTCTTTTTTGGTGCTTCTCAAACTATCAGGAAAACTCAGCATAAGTGCAGCTGACAAACCTGTCCCAGTCAGTTTTGGCTGGGAATTCCCTGAACAAATGCAGAAGCCAAATAGCTGGTTTTTTTCCTGTATTTTTAGATGATATAGTGATACAGAGAGTTCTTCCACCATGCCTGCTTCAAACAATCAGAGCAATGCAAAAAGCAGATTCATGAATCCATCCAAGAGAAAAGTAAGAATTAGGCAAATACAAATTGGTTGGAAACACTGATTTCTTAAGGATTATTACTGATGCCAGGTAGAAGATGGTTCACATCACCCAGGGTCACCATTATGTCTAAACCAGTCACAGCCCAACCTTCTGCCCCAGTGGAGAAGTCAAGTGCTTTCCCTGCTCCCACCTGTCCCCTGCCACACCTCCTGCCCCTGAATGTCTCATCCAAAACCTCTTTTCATTCATTTTTCTCCTAATCTATTGAGGCAGGGGAAACAAAAAGAAGCTTTCATAACCATGCGTCTGCAGAAGGTGGTCCCTCCGAAATGCTCTATTTCAGTAACTAAATTCCCTGAGTTCACTGAATAATTTCTAATTTGTTAGACCATATACATGGTGACTTCACCTCCCAAACAGAATGTTGTTTCCCAGCCTGACAAACTGATGGATCATTCTTGTTATCTGCCTCAGAGCTTCCTCATTGAATTCTGAAGAGAAGTCATAGGGGGAAATAAATTCAGAAGATGAAGTGGTTGAAATTAGAAACCTTGAGATTTAAGGCTAAATTACAACACTTCACCTTTCTCTCTAACTTCAGACCAGAGGGGATGTGAGCATTAGGCAGGTGCTAAAGTGCCATGGGGCTCATGTCATAGAGTGGTGTTTAAGGTACATGAAAAATCACAGATTTCAACTTTCAAAACTTTTAACCCTTGTGCTAAATGCCCTACAACTATGCTCCTTTTATATGCAGGCACAGATAGACTTTTTAGCATAGGGGTGCAACATGACTGGCTATGTGTTGGTGAGAGAGAGCCCACCAGGATATACAAAACTCAAAGCTGACATCGTGTATGCAGGGAGGGGACAAGGGGAAGGCATGAGTTATGATATACTACCGTTTAGATTCCCCATGAACGTGGACACTGTAGTGGAAATGCTAAGCCAGGGCTTGAAGCAGTGATTGAGCACCTGGTAGGAAGGCAGGGCCAACCCAGGGGACCTCAGGTGCATGCAATGCAATGTACCTGAGTGACTGGAAGGGGTGGAGCCAGGATGCATCCCTTCCCAGACCTCATTTAAAGATTGGCAGTGGAGGCAAGGGTATTGTTTTGGAGATCTTCATATGCCTGATGCCTTCTGAAGGTTAGTTGCTTCTTTCTCTTATTTCTTCACCTGCTGCTGTTGTATTTGAGCGAATTCTCACTTGCTCCAGCCTGGGATCTTGCTGCTCTGCTGTCATTGTTGTGTTTTTCATGTTACAGACACACCCAGGAATTTGGTCTGTAAACTATAATGGTTATTCAATTCATTTTTTGTTCAAGTGAGCCCCTGATGTGAGTTTCATTAAACCTTTTGTCTGTAATCATGTCACCAGACTCTTGGGTACATTTTCTTGTGGCTGTCTCTGTAGGGAGCACACTTCTATGTGTATAACAACAGCTGTCAAGGGAAAAGAAATGTCACATCACAACCACAGCTTTCTGAGGTGCCACGCAACACAGCCTTGGAATTAGTGTACCTTGACAAGCCTACAGGATCCTATAGGAGTAAGACTGCAGATTTTTCCTATTTGTGCCAATGAACAGAGTACTACAGACAATAAACTATCCCTGAATAAAGATTGGCCAGTGTCAGCACTGATACTAGTCCTCAGGAGACCAATGCATCAGCTGTGAAAGCTGGGCATGGCACCTGGTGCAGTGAAGCCTGTCCTCCTGCAGGTATGGCCCTGGGAAACTGCTGCTGGACAATTAGGAAAAGACAGTGTGGGAATGACTGAGATCGTTCATCTGTTTAAATGTGAATAAATGCCTCCTGCAAGAAGCTGCAGGCAGAGCTGTAGAGAATTAAGTCCACCTATGGAAAAAAGTTTCCCTGACCTCTTTACCAAATATAGTCTGTAAAACTGGTGAGCACAAAGTAGGAATAACTCTGAGACTGCAGCTGAAGGTGCTCCCAGTGTGGAGCTGATGTCCCTGGAAGCAGCTTGTTCTGCCTTTCCTGCACCGTGCTGGAACTTTAACCCAAAGTAGGAACCAGGAAAGCCACCTCCAGAAATGGCTTCAGACCTTTGAATGTCTACCGGTCCACACAGCAAACTTCCCATTCAATTACCAGCAGGGATTTGTCTCCGGGCCAGCCTCAATACTGGACAGCAAACTCTGCTTTCCTCTTCCTGACACCAGAGGTACAGCAGTTCTGCCTGCATTGTTCTCTCGTTATCACATAGAAGTGTTAGTATTACAGCATCAACAAGAATAAGAAGTTATTAAAGCATCTTTGGCCAGTGAAATCTAAAAACAGTCTGCTCACACCTGGAGAACCCCTCTAAAACAAGTGTTTCTCTGCCAAACCATAAGCACTGAGGGGAGGACATACCAGATTGCTGCGAGATAAACTAAGCTTCACAGCATTTTTTCTATGCTGTTAATAAAAATTCTGTCCACGCAGGATGTTGGTAGTATTTTACATTAACTTACAGTGCTTAGATCTGACAAACCTGGCAAGCTCAAAAACAGGTGCATGTAATCTACAATCTCCTCCCTGGATGTATGTTTTTATCAGGATATTGTGGCTTCCAAGGCAGAAGCTGTACAGCTAAACTGGAATTGATTTTATTCGGGACTTATATTCACAAATAAATATGGCAAATAGTTTAATATAAACGTCAGCTAGGGAGAGGATGAAATAGCAATATTCAGAGGTTAGGACAATATGTCACCAGAGATACTTTGTTAATGGATATATGCTTTGCACAATGGCTGCATAAATTATGAGAATTATGAAAAGCAATGCCAACAAATTGAAAAGTATGTCAGAAGGTGTTTGTAGAATGCATTAAATTTATCTGGGATATTCAGCAAAGAGAAGGATGCTGTTGGAGCAGAAAGACCATTAAGTTGTTGAAAACAGCTATTTCAAAATTGCAGCCAACACTTGGGCATCTTCCAGAGCCTCCACTGCGGTGAGTTTCTGCCTCAAACACTAATTGTCATGTCTGAAGTCAAACTTGCATGGTTCATTCTCATGAACTTGAGAAAAATAAACACCAAAAAAAGGAGTGGTTGCTTTGTAAGTTCACCTAGTGATTAATAGCGGTGGGTTGTTAGAGTCAGGGTAGTATGGTTAGGTTGTGGTTGGACTTGATGATCTTTAAGGTCTTTTCCAACCTGAACAATTGTATGATTAATACTACTTAACTTCAGTGGTACGGTAGGACATGTCTGACCTGTACTGCTGAAAGAAATGATGAGCAAACTTAATTCTTTCTTAATTACTCTTTGCAATGTGGAAAAATGAATGGTAACTTGAAGAAATAGTAGTCAGCCAGCCAAATCACAGAGCAATAGAAGAATCAGATTCTTACACCCTAAACATTGTGAATTGTAAGAAACGTGCATTCATATCCCAAACTGCTTCTTTTTGATAGAGTTTTTAATGAGAATGGAAAAAGAGAAAGTAATCTGTCCTGACGACATCAATTGCAATGAGAATATTCTCCTCCTCTTTAAAATCTCTTCAGCGAGGGCAAATATGCTTCTGTCTCAGGTCCATAAAGTATTCAGCTCGTGTCAGCAGATTATGCTTCTCAAGAAATTCACACATCGATCACTCTGCCTGTCAACTCTCCATTAGGAAAATGACTGTGCTGAGTCATCGAATCACCTGGCCTGCCTTCCAGCTGCACTGCCATGACTGCTGCTTCCCATTTGGTTTATAAAACACATAGCTGCGTTCTCTAGTGGGCAAGGAGCAATTAGGAAACAAGCATGAACAATCACAAATAAAAGCTAAGCAAGCCTATCTAAACTACGAGATTTTAAATCCACCATGAAAAGCATGTCCATTAGCAAAACCATCTCATTTTATTCTTTTCTCTGTAACATTCCAAAAACCAGCCTGCTCTTGGACAAAGATGCTTGGAGCTCACTGTTCTACCCATCCCCTCAAAGCTGTAGGGGATGTCCTGGCTGTTCCAGGCTGTGCTAGGACACTGGTACCATCCCACTGCCACTCACCTCAATGGGGTTTTTTCAGCCTCCTTGCCCAGATCTCAGTGAACTCCATTAAGGAATTCCCTGTTCCCAGAGAGCATTTCTATAGTTAATGAACTTTTTCAGAAACGTGTCTAATGATTTCAGTTCCTCACGAGCAGCATTTTTAAAGCTTTCTAGTGTTTTCTTGCTCATGTGCCTAAAATATGCCTAGGAGATAAGTGAGTGTGAAAGCATCGTATTCTGTTCCTGGCTTTTCTACTGCATATTTCATCAAGGATGTAAAAACAAGTTCAGATTTCTTGAAGCACTAAAAAATACACTTTCTTTTTTTTTTTTTCCTTAATACATCACTAACCATTATTAGTTTTTGGTAAGCAGCAAGTGATTAACATGCATTACTTCCAGCTGATTACATCTGAGCTTATCTTCATACTGACACCACTGTTACCACTGCACATGGGTATAACAAGTTCTCCTTTCTATGTTTAAACAAATAATGATGGTACCATGGTGTTTTACCATTGCAGTTCCTCTTTCTCTTCTTGTCTTTCTACATTAAGCCCCACAGGAAGCAATCATTTCTACGCAAATGCTGTGTAATAGAAATATAACTTCTCCATAACCTGCCTTTCCTGATCCAAACAGACAGGATCTGCTGTCTGTTTGGCTGTGGTTTCCAAGCAAAGCACTAAGCTGCAAAATTTCATGCTATTAGTGGCCTTCTGCATCATTTACATTCTCATGTATCGCTTCTGATTTGTGCATGCTTTATTAATTTTGGAGCAGCAATAATAATCTTGTTTATGCAGCAACTGAGATTTTCCAGATTCAGTAATCTGAGGTAGCTGGTCCTAACACCACAGAGACCACCTCAGCCATGCCATCTCGTCGTATGATCTCTTAAAATACTCTGAAAAATATGTTTAAAAGAGTTGACTGCTAAATGGGAGACAGTTGGTAGGGACAGTTGATTGCAAAGTGCTCTGTATTCCCTGATCTCTCTGTGGAATGTCAAGGCTAAAGCACCCAGTGACCGTTTGGGGCTATGCATGAGAAAGAACTGAACATTGTGAGAGGTCACTGTGCACTCTCTTGAGCAGGAAAAGTTTGGATCAAGCAAATACCCTGCTCCTTCTGCAGGGCAAGTGGTAGAAGGGCTGGGGCTACAAGGGCCAGATCTCTCCATAGTGACCATGGTATGCAGGGAGCTCTGTCTGAGGATGGTGGTACCACCAGTGGGATCTGGTATATGACCCTTCCATATTTGTGCCTGGTTACCGAGGGCAAATAAATAAACAATGTGAAGCCTTTCTATGTATTGTAATGTTCAGAACAAGTGTATCAATAGCTATTTCCAGTAAGCCTCCATTATTTGCTTTTAACACGTTTTACAGTAATAGTGTAGATTTGATCTTTCCTGATCTTAAAATGTTACCTTATCAAGAATGCCCCTAAGAGCTTTGCCTCACTTGACATCAATCATGTGTGTAAAGTTTTTGATTGCCTTTCATGTGCATGGACCTGGAGGTAGCCTTTTCTGCAGCTGCTGCACGCCAGCAGAAAGCATGTACCTGGGCGTATTGGAGGAACGGCCCTTCAGGTGATATTCTATTCATCAGGAGTGACCAAAAATTGCACAAAGTTTTTGTAATTCAGAGGAAACAACTCCTGCAGCATGAGACTTGTCATGCAAGAAGCCATGGCTCCACAGTGGGCTTTGAAGGGAGAGAGAAGTGGAAGTGTTGGGTAGTAATGGACCTCCTGCCTAGCAAAGGACAATCCAGAGAGAAATTGAGGCTTTGAAAGCTAGTTCACAGCATAATTAATGAACTATCTAAATTAAATAATTTCTAGTTCACTTCCTGATATAGAAAGTGGTTTTGAACATAGAATATTACATTTCCCTTAATGGTGCCTTTAATGGCCAGAAGCTACAGCTTTTGCTAGATGCACACTTTCCAAATGAGACCCAATTTGTATTCATACCAAACTGATAAAAACAGGAGCATTTATGTTCAGGATCATTGTAGTACCTTCAGCAAACAAACATGTTTTTGCCCTTGTTTCCAGTGGCAGAATCCAGCCTCCTGAATACCAATCTCCTTCTATCAGTGGTTAGGGATCTAACCTTTATGACCACCTGCGCTGCTCGTGCCTCAATTCTCAACCAAAGAAAAAATACAAGTTGTGCTTCCCCATTTAACATGGCTGTTTGGAGAGAAAGTGCAAGAGAAGTCTTGAAATCTTGCAAACAGGTAAACACAGGTTTTGTGTCAGATTAAATATAGCCATGAAAGAAGGGAGTATGGCAGATTCTGAGCATCAAGCTTTTTTACAATTCAAGTACCTTTGTGACAGGAAGACATGGTGAACTGTGAGCTAAAAATAAAGGAATTAAATGCTTCATCTCTTCAGAAAATTTACACAATTGAACAAGATCTGCCCGAAACATGAAAATTCTTTCAATCAAGTGTTGCCAAGGGTAATTGCATGGAGATTCCTATTTTTCATAGTTTCAGTGTGAAAAATGATTAACTGCACACACACAAAAATATTGAAAAAAAAAAACAAATGGTTCATGAAATAACTCAAAAAGACCTAAAAAATGTTCATATGAAATTCACCATTTTTTTTTCTTTCTTTTGGTCAAAGCCTGTTGTTGTACTTCACCTGGACCTGCTCATCTCTCATCTTATCCTTGGGGATGTTCATGAAACCAAATGCATCGCTTATGGTTCATGAAGCCTTTTAGCCTCTCCCACCAGGCAAATCCTTCCATTAATAACATGCTCCTATCTCTAACAAAAGATTATTATATTTTCCAAAGAGAAAACAAAGACGAAAGAAATCAATGCAAAAAAGTAAAGAGAAGTAATCCCTCCACTAATCAAACAGAAATAAAGCAGAACAACACAAGAGTCAGCAACTGGGAGCCAAATCTCCGTCTCTTTGTGGATTCTTGGTCTGCAAATGCCCCTAGGTTCTTACACTTTGTCATTACTCTTCTGTTTCGGATTTCATTTTGCTTCTTAATGTATTTAAATGCCAAAATAAGGCTTAGGCTGCTAAATCTGCATATTCTTCAGTCAACTTGGATACGCTGTTTTCTTCCTGCTAACTTACCAGAGACTCATTTTAAGGAGAGCTGTGATCACTGTTGGGGCTGCAGTTGGATGTACTCCCTTTTTCAAACTGGGAAGAATGATCCATTTGTGTTAGAAACGGTTGGAAGTGTGCTTTTATAACCTTGTGGGGATTTAAATACATTAGCCTAATTAAAATTGTTGTTTTATTTGTTTTGGTAGGCACTCCCTTTCATCTGCATGATAATGATTTTGCCTCATCGCTTCAAGAAGTGTCTGTGGGTGGAAACAGTGAGTGATATATTCATATAATGAGGCTCTAAATGACTACAAAAGACTTTACATCGCTGTGAATCATCCATCTGCAGTGCTGCATTATTCAGGAATTAATGCAACCCTATAAATGAATAATGATTTAAATGTACTTTTAAAAATTGTTAATGCTCCAGCATTTTTTCCTTCTCTACATAATCAGAAAATTGATTATGACTATGACTAGACCTATGTTCTTCATTTAAGTTATGTAATGGTAATGTAAAAAACGTCCTGTGACAACAATGAGAATAGGAAGAGTTACAGGAGACTAACACTGGGTTTATAATCTTCAGAATTCCCTAGCCAAATTCAGTTGAATTCAGAGGGTATTAGCACCAAAAATCCTCCTAAAAGTCTGCAGGCTTTAAAGAAAATTGAATTATTACTGAAGTTAATGAAAATGATCCAAGTGTTAGTTTGAGGATGATGTCTCACGTAGATGTGATAAACAAAACAGGGTCAGTGCAACCAGAGCCTTTATAACAGAGGGATCCATAAAGGGCCCTCACGTCTCTACATGGATTTTTATTTTTATAAAACTAATAGCATTATCTCTTTGTTAAATTGAGACAAGATTGATAAAGAGATTCCAAAGGCAGAGAGTTACCAAATGTCTAAGCTGAGACAAAAAGATGGAGCTCACTGTTATATACAACTTCAGAAACCAGGATGAAGTCAACATGACATTACAACATTGCCCACCATGTCCAGAAAGGACGTTAGGGCACAGTAACTCAAACTGGGCTCCCCATCCCAGCTCTGCAAAGCTAATTCTGTTACAATAACTGCAAATGTACTGGGGTTTTTAAGAGGATGTGACCAAGAGCAGAACTGGGTATACTCATTTATACGAACACCAAGCAGACAACATGTGAGCAGTGTCCTTAGGCACATGTTTTAAACCAGGTATTATATAAACTATAAAATGCTTTTCTGGTCAAGTCGTAAAACCAATTTTTAAGAAGAAGACTGAAGAAAAGAATTTGTTTTCTTTGTAACAAAACAAGTGTTATCTACTAATTCACTTCACCAAGATTGTTGAACAAGGTTTCTTTCCTGTGCAAAAATGAAAGTATGAAGGACAGACAAACGTTTAGTGTTTTCAATGAAATTGGATACTTTAAAGAATCTTTGGCCACAGAAGAAGGGTTCAATAAAGCCATCTTCCGTAGCATTGTTTTATATCCTGCAAGTCCCTACTAAATTACTGTAAATTATTGATGCTGTAAAGTGCATGAACCTACTAAGGCTACAGTCATTGAAGTCCCCTTTATTAAAATCTCATAAAAATCACTTCCACTTGAGCAGCAGAATTGAATTTGTATCAAAGATATCCTAAAATATTGTTACCCGCCTATCAGGCTACTATGACTTCCAATTTCTTAGAGTTTGATATACTCCCTAGTATACACTTTTGTTATTACCTAATTCTACCGATAAACTGTGATCCCGACATTTTTCTCCACAGGTGATTTACTAGGCTGAAAACAATATTGCCTATCCTAATTCATCCCAGCCAGTGAATCTATCAAAGGACTTCATGAACACTGGGACTGTGCTGCTAGCTCAGCCTTTGCTACGGGACCACCCTGCAATGCAAATCATTTTCAGAGGAACCCAAAGGGCTCTGCCCGACACTCACCATTCAATTACAAAGTCACATGGCCCTGTTTTGTACCACAGTTAGCACCACAGGCAAGCTTTTGACAATATTCAGACACACAAAAAAATGATCAAAACTGTTAGCTGCAAAGGAATGTTCCTATTTCTGCAACTTGTTTACTTGTATGGAGTCAAACAGAATTTCTCAAGATTCCTTTCCAGGATTCTACATTTTTCATATGTGGTAGAGATGCTAGAATTTCAGTTTCTTTATAGATTTTAAGGAAGATATGTCTATGAATCTGCTAAGAATTTTTCCCCTTTCAAGATGGAAAACATTAAATCTCAATGCTAAATATCAGCCAGCTACTGAAAAGCAAGATTCTCATCCTAACACATGATGAAATGTTCAGTGTTTCCTCTCACAGCTGACAGAACATTTATACTAACGAAATCAGAATGGTGGCCATTTTTTAATCAATTCTATTTTCTTTTTATACTTTTTTCAAACGTCACTTTATCTATTTTTTAATTACAAGTAGTGGTTTCTGAATTGAGCTGGGAAAGTGGCTGTTACAGCGAGCACAAGCAATGAGTCCAAATCATTCATTGCTTGCTGGGCACACACACAGATGGAACATAACTGGTCCATCTTGCACTGCCCTGATCTTCAACATTAAAAGCTGGTAACCTTAAAATAATTTCATGTTACTTGTTTTAAAGAATTCCAAGTCCCAGTTCTTGAGATCTGCTCTCAAAAGGTCTAGGAAATGCTTTATCTCAAACTTGTAACATTAAACAGGGATTACCACGATTCATAAATTATTCTCTTTTTAATTTTCAAGACTGACAAATGTGCCAACGATTCAATTTAATTAGGGAAGTTCTCTATAAGGGATGTATTTTAGTCAAGTTTTGTTCTCCCCGGTCTCACTTTAAGTTCCACCAAGTTTACACCAACCTACTTGTTCTCTCAGAAATTGTTTCATGTAGATACCACAAAATGTTTCATTTTGAGTATTTACATTTATCTTGAAAGATGCTTTCAGCTCCTCCCGTCTGGCAAGGAGACCCATCACTCTTCTAAGCCTCCTGAAGAAGTAGCTTCCTCAAGCACTGGAATTAAAGGACACGAATTCATCATTACACAACCACCTCTCATCAGTATTTCACCTTCTACCTCTTGGCCAGAAATTCTCCCACTGCATTTCAATCACAGAGATCTACATCGTAGGAAGGCCAATTAAAAGAGGGGCAGAGAAATAATGAGGGAGGGATAAATAAATGGATTAGCTGAAGGTTTAAAGTCACAAGCTCTATATGGCATTTCTTAATCACAGATTTTTGAAAGAAATACAGAACTCCTTTTGACCAGAAGAATGTCAGACGTTAAACTATAATTACTACTTCTGTAATTCTCTGAAACAGAGAAGTCATTGAATCCTTACTCAATGGCTTGCGAGTCTTAACTATGGATTTACTGCTATTGATTCGTAATATAGTAGCCTAGGAGAAATAGACCGAGTTGATTAAAATTACCCATTTTTACTGAATTATATTGTAATGAATTTTCCTCTAGTTGAACAAAAGACACATTAATGCAATCTAAAGTTCTCCTGTATGGAAGAATCAGAAGCAGGAAAGTGGAAGAATGATTTTGAACTTAACACGTGCTGCCCGAATATATGGACTGCTGTAACTGCAATGAAACCGCAATATCCAGACCATACATGATAAAGTGCATTATTCTGATATGATTCATTTTCTGGTTAGGGTTTCATTTGGAGAGTCTCTTATATTGAGTCATGGAATATGCAAGGATTTGAGTTATTAAATTTAAAGAAGTCAAAGTCTATCTACAGAATTCCAAAAATATTTTTTAAAAAAGGATATGATTTTTTAACATGGAAAAAATAAAGTGTTTACACAGGCTGTAATGAACACATACACATTAATTCTATTCATGTTCTTGATTGTGAGAAACTGAGTAGATTAATGGAATGCCCAGGCACTGGATTTTTCCCTGGTTTCCCTGTTTCTTGGTTTTCAATAATTATAATGCCTTGGGAATTTTTTGAACTACTGTAGCTTAAGTTTTCTAAAACTTAGCGAGCAATAAGTGACATTTAAAATGCTATTTACTACATTCTCAAATTATACTTTCATTACTCTTACAAATGGTGTATGGGAATTGCTAAGTCATGGCCTGAACCAATAATTGGGCACCTGGTGAAGGGACACAGCCAGCCCTGGGAGCACAAGTGAAAGCAATTGACCTGTGTGACTAGAAGAGGTAGAACCAGGTTCTGCCCCTCCCCAAGCCACATTAAGGGCTGGCTGCCCCAAGGAAAGGTCTCTACCTGGAGATTTTGCCTTTTAGAGTATTTGGCAAGCCCTGATCCTTGGGATGGTTAAATAAATCTATCTTTCTTCAGCTGGGTTGTGTCCATCACCCTTTCTGGGTAATTTAGAACTGGTTATCTGCCCTTGCCTTTCCCTGCAACTGGTAAAACCACAAATAATAGAGTTTCTGTCATCCTGGGTAACCATGCAGGTAGGTATGTTAGTGTATTTTCTGGGATCTACTGATTTTGGTGAGAAGCCGTTTTGATGTATATGCAGTTCTGCAAATTTTAAACCTAATTTTCTAACTAAATATGTGTCTATGAGAAGTTATTGAAAATCATTCCTTTTTAAAATCACTCAGTTGTAGTAAAGAGTTCACAGTTATTTAAAATAAAGAATTTTCAAACATTCGAATACTGACAGGTAGGTATGGACTGGATAACGAATGAAGTCTAGAGAACGAGACCAAGGGCAAAGTGAAAGCAAGCATTTTTGAAGTTTCATTACATGGAAATAAATGCTAGCTCTATTCCCACATAGGTATGGCCTCATAGATGAAGGTTCACCATTCCCAAGTAAGTCAGGATGACTAAATAGTTCAAGTATTTCTAATGATTCCTATAAGCCTCTGCCTTATTTTAAGAGTGTGGACTTTGAAAACTAACAAACAGTATTCTGAATTTAATTATTTTTTAGGTGGAAGGCTTTCATTGCTTCCCCTTGAAGCTGCCACCAAAGGTGAGCACCAACTCGCTCCTTTGGACACAGCCGCTTCTGCAGACCTGCAAGGTGAGGGACTGGGAGCTGATGTACCCTCTTCCTTTGATAAACAATCCTTATGAAAATGTTCTGGTAACGGCTGTGGGATCTGTGGGCCAATTTCAAATAAATCTGATAGTTGAATAAAGATCTAATCACTACTTCCTAAAAATTTCCTACTATAGATAGCTCAGAGAGGAAGCCCGCACCTGTTGCCTATTCAGTGCATGCATGGTGTGAACTCAAGCTTCCTCTTCCATTTAAACAGAACTATTTCCCAAAGGTTTGTAAAATAACAGAGTTTGTAAAAGTAAAAATGTGGTTTTGTAGTCTAATTCCTTGATCTGACTTAGCACAGTGTTCTTTGTCTTAGTCGCAAGCATTTCCTTCCTAATACTGTCATCCTTCTGGTACTTTTCAAGATTGCTCTGTGAGATGTCGCTGGATTGCTTCTCATTATTCTCACTTTTCAGTAGACTATATTGAAGGATACACTCTTTATTTTACTTTTTTTGGTCTGTTTCTCTTTTTTTCTTGTTATCAAGCTTATGGCTACCTTTGCTTTTCTCCAGTAAAACTTAGCAGCAAAAGGTACAAAGAAAGAATTAAATTGTTCCAATTTTGCAGAAGTAGGGGTTTAGGGAAAAGAGAGGTTTTGAACAACTTTGTCCTAATAACTACTGATCCCACTGGGGAATTTCTGTAGCAACCAGCGTGTCACTGCCAAAATATTCTGCAGGAAGGGATTATAGGTATATGCAGAGATAACATAATCTTCATATAAATCAGTTAAATAGTCAATCAACCAGGAGACACAAATCCATAGGAATCCTGGCTTCATTAGTTTCACTGCTCACAGAACGACTTGGATTTTTTAATGGTGCTTTAATCCTGTTAGATTTCAGAGGCAAAGCAGTTATGAGATTGAACTAGAATCTATTCCTTTTTATGCATCATTAAACAACTCCAAAGTGAATTAATTATATCTGATCAACCCACAGAAGGCAATGAGGCCATGAAAGGTGCAAGTTAGGAGTTGCAAAACATTTATTACTGATGACAGGGCACCAGAAAGAAAACTCTTTGACTTTCAGATCCAAGTGTGAGCTAAAGATCTAAGCATGAGTTAGCAGGGCTGATTTTACTGAAGTAACTCTTTCAATCTAATAAGTGGCTACATTGAAGAGCAAAAAATGGAATGTAGAATGCTGCGATGTTATTTCAATTATTACAGAGCCATTCCTGAGCATGAGCCTACAACTTCCCTTTGATTCTTCAGGTTCACCACCCAGCTCCATTCCCACAGGACTGGAGCATGCACAGTGCCCAGGATCTCAGGAGCCCCCAGTCCATCTTGGTGGTGACCAAGGCAGCTACTTGGCAATGGCAGAGGTCACAGCCATATTGGCTATCACTGCCTCTTCAGCTGCATCCAAGATTTCAACATATCCCACCAGGAGTTTTGTGGTTCTCACTCCCGGTAATGAAGCCTCAAAGATAGCTATGGCAAGTGGGGACATACTGGAAAGAATATATGGCAGTTCCTTTAGAACAGTTGGAGTTGCAGATAATAGAAATGTCCCTCAAATCTTCACTCGTCAATAAGAATGAAAGGACAGGCACATTACTGTTAACTGCAATTATTCACAGACTTTCACCTCTCCAAATGTCAAGCACCATGAAGAATTCCTCTGAAGTTAATAGTCCTCTTTTATAATATTAAGTATTAAAGCAGGCCTAGAGCTAACATAACACAATTATCAAGCAGATTATCTTCTCCAGATCCTTAGCATTTCCCAAAGTTATATCGAGCATTTTTAGTCCATGAAAGAGTAATTCCAGTACTTGATACTGACAGAAAATATTGAAAGCAAGTTATTTTGTGACACTGATTATAACTATAATCAACAAGTACATGTTCCCAGAGGTTTCAGTTGTTGTCATGTTATGGTTAACTGATGGCACACTCATGCAATTCTAAACTTCATCATTACCAGAACTGTATCTTTGTGGCCTTCCTCTGTACCCATTCCATCAGCTCTGCATCTTTCTTCTGCTGAGGGTCCCAGGCCTGAACATAGTACTGCAGGTGGGGTTTCACAAGGGCAGAGCAGAGGGGGGGAAAAGAACTTGGTCCAGCCTGACCTTGAATGTCTCCAAGAAGCTGAAAAGATAGCATGTCTTAAATGCTCTCGAATACCGCAACTTTAAAGGAATACAGATACTTTTACTCTATTTCTGTTAATTCCGCTGATTTTTGTGTTCTTGTAACTGTTGTTTAAATTCTACTTAATATTGTTGTATCCTGAACTACCTGTGGAGTTGTTTGCTTTCTTCTGGATGTGGCTCTGGGCAGCCTGGTCTAGTGGTTGGTGACCCTGCACATAGCAGGGGGGTTGAAACTAGGTGATCACTCTGGTCCTTTTCAAACCAGGCCATTCTATGATCTGTAGATCTTAATATAAAAGAAAAAACAAAATACAGCTGTTACTGGATTTAGTTTAAGTGATCTTGAATGTGTATTGGCACGGTGCAAGGTTCATTGACTATTCAGACTTTTTCCTGAAACAGAAAATTGGATTTTTTTCTCCCTTAGGCTAGGAGTTTTATTGTGCATGCTGGTGAAAAAAGTGTAACTGATGTTCAGTGGTTATGGTGTATGTGCTCACAAGGCCTTCAAAGGGGAAAAGAAAAAGCATCATTAATTGGTTAATCTTTTATAAATAACCAAGCTGTACTATTTCTGTAGTTGCCTAAACAGGTGCTAATGACAAGGCATTTTGGTATTTCTGGGGGAATCAATAGTTTTAAAGTAGAAATTGTGGTTTTCTGCCAAAATTAATGAATCTGCTGCTCTAGAGGTCAGGATGTCATCTGCAGTGCAGACTGTGAAAGAGACGATCTCTTGGTGCCTTTGTTGAGTTACAGAGTTGGTCTAGTGCAAATATTAAGCAGATAAGCAATCAAGAGGTTAAAAAGTATAGAGAGGAATACAAAGCAACAAATGTTCAACTTAACTTAGAGAGACTTTTAGCAGAGCTAAAAAAGAGGCAATAAGTGTTTGCTGTGACAAGAATAATGAAACAAAGTACATCAGATCCCAAGTCATGTTTTTTCTGTAACTAGACCACTAAAAAAAGGGATAAGAGTAATGGGAACAGCTCATGTCCAGTGCTGTCCTCTATCTCACGTTGAACCAACCCCAACAAACCCTCCAGGCTTTCTCTGCTCCTGGATCTCATTTCCACCCTGCTGGCCAGCACAATAATTCTGCTGCCAACACCTGAGCAGCCCCCAGCGGTGTTGGTTACAAGAATGTGGTGCCCATGCTGGATGGCAGCTTCTGCTCCATGCTGTGACTCTACATCCTTTAGTTACAGCCTGGAGTTAAATCCCCCTGGCTTCATATTAGAGTTACCATGGAACAAAGGAAAGAGGACCCAAAACTGGGACTGCGCTGCACAGTATGTGAAGGTTTGGTGGCTGAGCTCTGCATATTATTTTCCCATGAACTACCGTTAAAATAAAAAGTCTAATGTACCTACCTGCAGTGATTTCCAGAGTCAGTGCCTAACTGGGATTCTAAATGCATTCCTCTATTTTAAAGTATTCTTCAAACTTCCTGTAAATAAAAGTTTCCCTTGTCTCCAGGCATGTTTTCCCAAGGTTTCACAGCTCTAATTATTATGAGTGATATCTGCGTGGTCTCCTGCTAAATCTCTTAAAAATATAACAAAAAAAAGATCTATTTTGAAAGTTTCTTTGAACTTCATAAGTCAATGATTCCTTATATAACTGCAATAAAAACCTCTGGGAAAGAACCTATTATGAGCACAGTGTCAGCAATTTTAGCTTATTGCAGATGGCTCGCTCCCCTTTCCACATAACTATTTAATGAATTTAAACTAAAGATTGTATAATTTCATAGCCAATAGCAGCCGTGAGCTTTTACTGGGAAGTTTTTAAGCCGAGATTACGGATCTAGTTGGTAAAGGAATTTAATGAAGAAAATAATTCCTATACACAATTGGCTTCTGCCACATCAGCACCAAAGCACATCCACCAGATGCTGCTGCTGGGAACTTCCAGCACCTCGGCACGTGGTGGATGCTGACTGCTGCTATCCAACAACTGGATGTTTTTTGTTGGTGTTTTTTTTAATTTCTTATCCATTTTGCAGCCAGTTATCCTTACCCTTCAAGACAGCTCCTGCAGGCAGGGCTCACTGCCCTTCACTCAGCTCTGATACAACCGTTAGCGCTCCCGCGTAGAGCAGCAGTTGGCAATAAAACTATTTATATCCCTGTGCTGTGCCCATTTGCTGGTCAAAGTTTAATTGCACTAAGAACTGTAAACAGAATAAAAATAAAACAAAGCAGCACGCTGTCTCCCTCTCTTTCTCTCCCTCCACATTAGAGCAATCCCATTTGTAGGATAATAATGAAAAAGAGTCAACGAAAGAACCGAAGTGAGGATAGAGTACAAAACTACATAGTTCTTTACTCACATTACAATACCACCGTGGGCTCTAATATCAGTAAGAAGAGAAAAAGGTCTTTCTACAGTGTGAATTGCAACCCTCTCCCTTTCAAAACAGTTTTGATAACCAACAACAGCACCAAAAGAATTAGAAGGGTTGAAGTTTTGATGTAACATTTCAGCTTTCCTTTTTCAGCATAACTTTTAACTGGGACTGCTTCTGCATAAAGCTTCTGTACAAATTGTTAAAGATTTCATATATGATTTACTATTTGGTATCAATGCTGGAAATCTTGCATGCTTCTGGTGACCTTATGCTTCTATGAATTTCATTTTTCTCTACGGTTTTGACATTTGTGGACTTGAAGGATGGAAACAGAATCATAGAATTGCTCAGCTTGGAAAAGGCCTTGAAGATCATCAAGTCCAACCACAAAGATTCTTAGAGGAAGATTTGGTTTGTATCCTACAGTGACATTACACCAAATAACAAACCCTTTTGCTCAAGCAAAGTGATTAACACCAGATTCACCTACCATCTACTGACACATCTTCTTCCCATAGCAGCTATGCAACAGGCTAAAAATACTGTGACGTGTAGCATCAGTGTTGGCACTTTCCTTTCCAAATAAAACCAGAAAGCAATTAAAAGGTATGTTCTCCAATGTGCACGGAGAGAACAGATTTAACAAAGTACGGTGTTTTTCATTTGGCTAGAATCTAAACCAAAATCCTGAGCACTGCTGCACTGCATGGGCTCTGAGAAGCAGCAGGAGACTCCACGCCATTCCCATACACTCCTGGTTTCAGGAAATTCCCTGCAATCAGGGAGGGATTTCAGAGGGGACAAAGGAATGAGTCATGCCAGATTCAAGCACCTACGGCTACTAGTCAGAAAAGGAGATTAAAGCAGAGTAGTCGCTACACACCAGCTGCTCAGTGGTCTGCAAAGAACTGCTCCTCTGAGCAGCATGGCTACTTCCTTGTGTACGATGGCTTTCTGGATCTTGGAACATGTTGTGCTCACAGTATGAAAAGGAAAAAATTATCTGTATTAGTCATAGGTAGCTGAGTGCCATCTGTTACCCAGCCTGAAAGTGATCATTCACCTCAAACTCTTTCATGATTACAGTTTGCCTTCTGGAGGAGGTACTACTGGGGTAAAGCCATGCTATGGAAATTGGGAGTTTTGTCATCTCCTTTTGGTAAGCTCTATTTGTTCTAAGTATTACAATTGCCTTTTAATATTTTAATTATGTTGGCTTTTGCTTTTTGTTTGGAAATCACAGTATGTTTCCAAAAAAGAAACAACAAAAAAAGCATTTTTCTAGAAAAAAATAAAAATAAAAATCAATGTCCAAAGCAAGAACTGCTTGATATCTGCTTTCTTTGTTCCTAGGTTTATGTAAGTTGTATCTAAAAGTTATAGGCCTGCAGAATCTGGCCACTACCCCAAAAATACTCTGACTGCAGTGAATCATAGTGTAGCAAAGAAATATTATCTTTTATTGTCTGGTATCTTCCAAATGCCCCCATACACCACTAATTATCCATTACCAACCATGAGAACACATACTTAACACCTTAAATCTACTGCCTAATTCAACTATTGTCTTTTTGTGACCCAAGTACTAGAAATTAGCCCTCAAGTAAAGTGAAGTTATTAATAGATAATTCATAAATGTGTCTACGACAACAATAAAAATATTATTTTTTCATATCTAGGCTATGCTATGCAGTAACATCAGAACAAAATGGTCAAATTCCAATAATTTTGTTAGCAACTGAAAGCAAACTAACTCATAAACATTAACATTTTAATGACTTACATTCTGCAAATGATTTCTAAACACCATGATGACAGCTAGATAGAGCACACAAGAGAGATTCCTTCAGCATCAGTGTTATTAGCCTCAGATATTGCTGCGGTACATCAACAAGTTTTCATCATCAAATCTGTAATTTAAACGTAAGAAAACATCACATTCACCTAGGAAAATCTGAACTCCTTTGAAACCTAAAATCTTGTTTTGAATCAGAATTCAACAGGAAACCCATCCCACCCAAGAACTTGGCTTGTCTGTTTTATAATCAATCCATAGTCCTCCCATGGTGGAGAAATAGATTAACTTGAGCTAAAAGAGTGCCTGCATAATTGCATAATATTAGCCCTGAAAAAAACACTAAGGACTACCAGGTATAAGATGAAACAAAAAACTAATGTATGTATTTCTTGGCAGTTTTTCAGCATTCTTGTGTTTATGATGTTGCCCTACTTTCCAGATTTTTTCAGCTCTGTCTAGTAATCCTTAAACTAAAACTGAAAGAAACTTACGGTTCAAAATGAAAAATTCACTTTGGTAGAATGGATTCTGAAATACCAGGCAAGACTACAACACGTTTCTCATAGTTAATTTTCACACTGTTGTAACTTACTCCAGTTTCTACAGTCACAGCAGCATTTAGTAGTAGACTAATTACTAGGAAAATTCTCTCAGATCTCTCAGTTGTTTTTATCTGCGATATCTTTTATGTTCTTGATTAATAGGAACCTCAGAACTTTAAAAAACAAAATTCATTTAGGGATTTCTACTTAAAAAGAGAACTTGGTAAACATAAGATGAGGACCACACAGCTGTACAAGAAAAGTGGAGAGGGAGAAGTAATTATGCCAAGTTTCACTAATGAACTGATCTACCTAAAACTCTTTTTTCCCCATTTTTAACATATCAATTTGAACACACTACCTTTTTTTTGTGTTATGTTACATTATGGCAAGATTTGTTTTATTACATAGGAAAATGTCTCCTGGGATACAGGTGGTAAAATTTAGGCATGTATGGGGATGTGAGAGAAACCTCCATACTCATTGCAATAGTTAGTATTAAAAAAAAAGTATGGAAAGAGGCCATTCTATGATTCTATATATTAATCATCATTGTTAACAATTATGCCTATGTAGAAAATCAGGATGATGCGCCACTTTAAACTCTGCCTGCATCATTGCAGCCATAATGTGTTTCTCAGGTAAAGTGGTAGCCGTGTGCCCACTTCTACAGCATTGCTTTCATAATATTAAAAACTTAGCTGCAAACATTACTGATTATTCCAGAGCCAGCCCAAGCCTCCCACCGTGCTCTGGTGCCTCCTTTTCCCCTCTACCCCCTTCCCTCTCTGCCAGAGCTGAGTGAGGGGATGGGATACTCCAACACAACCTCTGTGAGAAAAATGAGTGGGTTGAACAAAAACAGAATCATGCCGAAAAGGAATCTAAGAATATCACCCGTGCCCAAAGACTCATGAAAATACATGAAGGATTTCCCTTGATATACATTCAGACACAGATTGTGTTTACCTCTCTGGGATATGGAGCTGATTATTCATCATCAGTATCTCATCAGAAACAGAAGTTTCAGTTTCCACCCGTATGTAATGAAAATGATACGATCACATCAGCATATTTTATTATTATTGTTACATCAAATCATCATCCCTAGGTACATATAAACACTCTTTTTCTCCACTGAAACAGCACACTAGGTGGCCTCTTTATAAAATAATAAAAACAAAAGTGTTCACAAAGATTTGCATCAGAAACCATTCATCCATCCAAGGAATAGAATCAGGCAGCATCTCTGCACACTTGTAATAAAATCTGCATGACTGTCTTGATAGCACTAAGTCCCTTATTAAGTAAAAGGAACCTAGCATCATTAAATAGAAGCAGCCTGAGGTGCAGAGAGAGATCATGCTCTCCCTCTGTTCAGTCCTCATAGAGACAGAGGAACATAATTTTACAGAATGTCAAATAGAAGTTCATACTGTCCCTTATAAAACCTAAAAAGGCCCATGGGACTATCACCTTCTAACACAGGACAAAAAAATCAATAAATTTGTAGTATTTCACACTGAATGAATCCTTGTATTCCTAACATCAACAGAAGCTTTAAAAGGAGAGCTGC
Organism: Pavo muticus; assembly: GCA_016647715.1. Taxonomy (NCBI): domain Eukaryota; kingdom Metazoa; phylum Chordata; class Aves; order Galliformes; family Phasianidae; genus Pavo; species Pavo muticus. Next base: position 2,838,884 of record JACDJE010000026.1, on the reverse strand, counting down.
AGCTCTATAAAGTTGCCTCGGTCCATGCCTAAACCCTTCCATTGCACTGGCACCAGATCTCCAGTCCTGGATTAGCCTCGAGTAAGAGCAGCAGAGTTGTGTTGATGCAAAGCTGTAACTAATGAGAGGTTTAGGGCAGGGGATTGAAAATACATTTGAGAAGTTCATCAAGGAACTAAAATTCATAAATCTCCTGAGTCCACTAACAGCAGAAATTCATACAGGTACAACTGCCCCAGTGAGCACGTCTGCCTCTTCTGACAACCCTCAAAGAGGTCCCAACAACTCATTCTCCTGAACCATCTCACCAATTACAATAACTGAGCAAAAATTTCAAGACAATCATTGGGAATTAAATTAGCTTTGCTGCTGCATCCACCCTTCGGGATGTTTGTCTGACTCTGACAGTCTCCAGAGAAGTAGCATCTTTAACTGTTGTCTATCAACTGTTTCTGTGTCTCTCAACAATCCACGTTAAAAGCCCTTCTTCCTAATACTCGGTCAGAATATTCTTTCTTGGAAATTCTTCACCCTACTGTATTGTTACGTATTCTTGCAAATACCCTTCATACATTTGATAGCTTGTTCTGCATCATCCTCAAGACGTCGCAGCCGTTGTAAAGTGCACTAACAATAAAAGCTCTTCCGCCACCGAACACCAAGCAGCCCTTCCTTTCCATGCATGTATGCATGAATTCACATGCACACATACAGCCTTGAGACTGAGAATGAAACAAATCTTGTTTTACAATGCGAAGTCTGAGAATAGCATTTCACACTTAACAACACAAGGCACGGAACTGGAGAAAGCAAAACTCTGGAGAAAGCAAAACTCAGGAAATGCTCATGAAATTCTGCCACTTGAAAGGTGCCTACAAGAAACACACAGAAGCATTTCTGAGAAAATTTTCTATTTGGGCAGAAGCATTTACTGGATGATCTGTTGGGTTTGGTTTTTTGTTTGTTTGCTGTGTTTTTTTCCATAATCTTTTTTTTTTAATTACTTTCTTTTTTTGTATCCATATTCATTATTACACCATCTGTCATTCTAATAATGAAAATAAATAAATTAATGTTGAATTCTAAGACTGTAACACGTAAATTGATAACTTAAAAATGTTATTCACGCATCAGGTGATAAAAACTTTTCCCATCTCCAGCTATTTAGGTTTCCTGAGAATGACAGCTAATGGCATTTGACTGAAGCTGCAAGGAACAGAATGAGGAGCAGTTTGGATTGATAGACAGGACTCTTTGCCGCCCATTTATCTGAATCTTGGGTGTCATAAATATGACAATATATCACCCAATGCCATAAATAAAATCCATTAGATTTTGGAAGAGAATTGGTTTTAGTCTTATTCCGAACTTGCTAAATGTACTTATTTCATTCTTTGTTTCCCTCTCTTAATCAGTTTCCAGTCCATGCAAGTCCATTATTTCCTACTCTGTGATTACTCTTAGCTTCCTTAATAGCCTCTCGAGCTCTTTAAAACCCAAAATAAATTATATCTATCACTTCTCAGTTATCTGTTATTTTGCTGACATCCTGGAGGAAAGGCAATTTCCCTTTTGGGAGCAGAGCTGTTTTTCCCCTTATAATACCACGCTCACTGTAATTCTATAGCTATTTTTCAGCTAATGTACCAATACTGAAGTGAGACCCATTGGTTTGTAATTCCAGCACCCATCCCTAGCACGGACTCTGCAGACAGAGAACATACAGTTTTCCCGCTGGTTGTCCAGATTTTAAGAATGAGCAAGTTTGGGAAACTCATTCCTAAGCTTCCAAACAGCCCTTGAGGAACAGTTGCCTCCACTTCAAGGAATTCAAGGCATTGCTGCCCGTTTTATTTGCAGCTTGAATCTCCTGCAGCCTTCGGTGCAGCACAGAGCACGTGCAGCAGGGCTGTGTTCCCGGGAAGGAATGTGATTACTACAGAATGATACAGAACAGATTATTTGCATCTTTAATCAATATTTTAAATGCTAAACAACGCGTCTCAAGCACTGATACGTGCTGTTTACAGCTTTATCCCTGGTGGATCATAATTATATTTTATATACATGAAAGCAATTTCATTTGTTTGTATCAAGAGATACACTTGTGTAATATTAAAAATAATAATAATGTGCACAATGATCCGGACAGGATTTAAATGTTTTTAACAACTCTGTATTAAATAACACAGCTTTTTATTATTTTAGCAGATGATCTGCATTCAGATTAGAGCAGAAAATCAGGAGTGGGCTGTTACTCCATTCTTCCTCCTTTACAACTGTTCAATTCAGTACGGTGAAATAAATACGATGAAGGAAGTATTTCTCCCCAGTTTTAAGCCTTCATCTCTCTCCCATTTTCTAAGCATAAGGACAAGGAAATGAAACACCAGGGATATCTGCCTTCTACACCTTGTCCTCACAGAAGTCCACTGCCATTCTGAGCCACTGGTATTCTGTGACAGATGGGAAAATAAATAGCTCATGAATGACTGTAGCAGTATCAGTTGCCCAATAAACAGCCTCTTTGCAGCCCTGCTCCCAGGCCAGCCCCGTACAATGTTAGGATACATTTCTTTGCTGAAAGAGTGGTCAGGCATTGGCACAGGCTGCCCAGGGAGCAGGGGAGTCATCATCCATGCAGATATTTCAGAATCATGGAGATCCGGCACTGAGGGATATGGGTAGTGGGTATGGGGGGTTGGGTTGGAGTTGGACTGGATGGCCTTTGTGGTTTTTTCCAACCTTAATGGTTCTGTGATTCCGTGAACTGCAGTGGGGTAGTGTAGTGGAAATGCTAAGTGAGGGCTTGAAGCAGTGATTAAACACCTGGTGGGAAGGCAGGGCCAACCCAGGGGAGCTCAGGTGCATGCAATGTACCTGAGTGACTGTAAGGGGTGGAGCCAAGATGCACCCCTTCTCAGACCTCATTTAAGGGTGGACAGTAGAGTTGGGGATATCTGATTTGGAGATCCCTGTGTTCCTAAGAACCTTAGAGGCCTTTCAAAGGTAAGCAGTTTCTTTATCTTATTTCTGCACCTACTGTTATCACATCTAAGTGGATCCCCCCCCCCCCCCCTCTGTAGCTGAAGACCTTTACCATCTCATTATGCTTTCTGTTGTGTTACAGGTAGTCACTGCTTCCCTTCTCTCCAGTGCTGGAGTTGGTTACTGAAAGCCAAATTAAAAATGCTGTTCCCTTTGCAGAATTTTGATAGCAGAGCTCTGTAATGACTAAGCAATCAGTTCTGACGTGCAATGCAAATCTGAAGTTAAAGATGTCATTTTCCTGCCAAGCTAATTATGAATCATTAGACTGAAATAAAAGCTCCTAACACCTTTCTCTTAGCTTTTCAGGGGAAAATATGGGAAATTAAAATCTCTTCAGAAAATTGTCATAGTGTCGTAGACGTTTGATGACTTTTTTTCCAGCTAATCTAGTGCCTGTAAATTATATGGTTTTGTTGTTGCATCTGGAAGTGCTACAAGCTAACAGATGTAAATTGCCTTAATGGCTACAAATGTCTTCTGAAGTGTATTAAAACTACCAGGTACATGGATAACACACATTTCATTGCCATGCCAGTCATCAAGACATGAAAACTGAAAAAGCAGTAATTAAATACAAGCCAAAATAAACACAGAACTGGTTTGCATGTGTACTTGTGATTAGCTGTGTTTCACAGGCTATTTAATAATTATTAGAATTAAATCTTTTCTTAATTAGAGGAAAATACTGTTGAAAGGCTACTCCTCTCCAGCTATACAGGACAAAGTATCTCTCTCTAGAAAGATGAGCTGATAGGAGCCTTCAGTAAACTTCAACTGCTTTCTAATATACAGCATCTCTTTTCTCTCTTTAAGAGGAAATTATCGGTGTTGCTGAAGGTACAGAACTATTTTTTTTAACATCTTCTGAAATTCCAAGAGATCACAATGACTTTTTTTTCTCTCTTTCTCTGAAGTCATCCAAGGAAGAATGGTGTTCTAACAGAACTGGTTTGTTGGTGGATGTTTTTTTCTAAGGAAAAACACACAAGCAAGTAGAAACAACGATGTATATTTCCTGCTATTTTATCACTCAAAATTCTCTGAGCTCCAAAAATTTAAGTTAAATTTCAGTGTGCATGAAGAGGGAACTGGAAGAAAAGACAATGGGGAGATAAAAGAGGTAAGGCAAAGGTGATCATACTTCCAGGACTGTACTAGAAGTAAAACCTGTAAATGGATCCATCTCTTCATAAACATAAATCTTCCAGGGACTGTATAAAAGCAGTATTTAACTGCAATGCTACTTGCTCATGTTGACAAAATAAAAAAGCAGTATTTTCAAGGGAGTGTTTGCAAAAATCATTGTTTTCACAGTCTATAGATTGCAGCAGACATGAAGATGCTGAATAAGACGGTAAAGAATTCTAACTACACAACACCAAAACGCTCCAGGTCTGAACTGCAGGGCTAACCTAGAATAAGATCCCACCAAAATCCCTCCCATTTCATGACTTAGAGACTAGGGAGAAGCATCACAATCAATCCTCATGGTATGGAGGTACTGCTCCATGGACAGTTTCAGAGAGTTTGCACTGGGATGGAACACTTCTCCATGAGTGGGAAATATATGCTGGTGGTCTTGCAGCCATCTCTGCCCATCTCCTGCCACCAAGGGAACATCTCTGTGCACCAGAAGAGGAGGAAAGACTCTACTTATTCTCTTCTTTTCATTATGAGTGCACATGAGGAATTTAAACCATGCTGTTCCAAAAATACAACCTGCATCCCTTCCGAGTGATGCAATTAGCATCACATGTTGAATCATCTCCTTACGATATATATGAAGCGATGCTATTCTACTCGGTATTCTTTGCAAAGTTCTTTTCTCACGCTCCTTCCCAGAATAAAATATCATTTTAATAATAATCCCAGTAATAAACACAGCACCATAAACCCCACGGTGTGTGGGAAGAACTGTGAGATGAGGAGGATGCTACGTGTTTCACACCATGAACATACTCTATAAAGCCCTGGACATCCTCGTGGCCTTGCTTTCTCATTTTGATCTTTGTTCCAGTGTGGTTCTTTTGACTTCAACAATATTGATGGAAAACAATGGAAACTGTGAACCAAATACTGTATTGTTTACATTGAAAGCAAACTGTTAGCCTGTTTAAATTGCTTCACATTTGATTATAGGAGATAAAGTAACTTTTCTAGTGCAGGACTACAGACTGTACCACCAAAACATCTCAATGAATGTAATGTAGATGCAGCTGCTGTGAGACATTACAGTAAGTGGGGAGGTAACATGTGCTGACAATACACTTAAAAAGCTAATTTTCTTTCTCAAGAGAGATAAGCCATTCCAGATTTCCTTAATTTCTCAGTCAGCTTTGAGTATAACACACGTAAGTATTAGTAAGACTGCCTTTTCCTTTCCCACTGCCAGTTCACATTTACTAATTTATAAGAAATAGTTTACCTGTATTTAAATGGGAATTACCTATCTCAAACCCAAGCTTCAGCATGAGCTGCTGCCGTGCTAACTAATGGGAGCACAACAGTGGCCTGAAATAGGAAACAGCTTCCCACTGAAATCTCGTTTATCGTGCTATACCACCTCCTTGTTCTCCAGCATAAATTACCTGCAGAGATTGTATTAAATGAATTTCTGGATACCATATTGAAGAATAATATTGGCAATTTCATAGTGATTTCACAGTACTGTGCGCTTATTACGACAAAATCCAGTGTGTTTCTTTTCTACAACTGAACTTTACTGTTCCTTAGTCTGTAATTAGCCATTATGAAAGTTTAATCAAAGTCTCAGTTTCTTCTTCCTCTTTAAATGTAGCTCAGTCAGAATAAGCTGCAACCAATAACTAAGTAAACTGAACTTGGCCAAGAACACAGGAGACAGAGAGGACAATTCAGAAGTGCTATCCATTAGCAACTTGTATTTTCACAGAGTACCTTAAATTGTTTGGTTTTGAAAGAGGAAATATATGGGTGATTAAACACATTATTTCATGTTCATTTGGATGATAAATTATTTCACCTGCATGTAGGGATATCTGCACTGAGATGTCAAGGGAAGCTACTGTTCAAGTAAGTAAAAATTTATCTGAAAGGTATTAATGTGATCACGTAAGCGTTGCAAAATATCAGTAAGAAAGGATGATGTGGAATCTTTTCAAAAGAAAAAGCATAATGGTGATAGAATGGGAAGAGAAATCTGCTAAGGCAATAGCAGAATTGAAGGCAGACTTGGGTCCATCAGACCTTAGGAGAGAGAATGGTAGGACTGAGAAGAATATTTCAAATAGAAATTTTATATATGCCTCAGCAATGCTTGGCTGCTTGCACTTCCAACTCTTCTTTGTCAAGAAGAAACCTGGTTCATAACTCAGATAAGGATGCTCACAAGTGCTGTTCAATCCAATTAAACCCCTTTCTGCACCTAAAAAGTTAATAATTGAGGTGTAAGGATTGATACATGAAGACATTTGACAGAATGAATGAGTTCAAAAATTGATGGAATTCATGATGATTCAGTGGACGTGTTGTCCCACTGAATATCTAATAGGTGTCATCTGTCCTTTATCTTACATTTTAACACAGGGGTTAAGCTGTGCACTGAGCAGATGTGGGGCTCTGACTCAAAGGCTTTCTCAACCAAAGAAGGTTTAAAAGTTTATCCACTTAAAATCTCCAAGTGTCTACAGCCACTGAATCCCATCCTTACCAGGTCCCCTGGCTTGGCAGCCTACTTGATCACTGTGCTTTCAGAAAGTGTTGTGTAAAGTTGCCTGCATCTTCTGCAATGGCAGTGATTGGAAAGGAAGTTGCTACAGAAGCAGAGAAGTTGGTCCTGATGGTAAATGACAGCCCATGCTACCAGGTAGTGGAAAGCTCTCATTTCTGATTTGCGTTTCTGCATGTTTACATGACAGGCTGCTTATGCTGGGTTCTGACCTGCACTGAAGCACAACTCCAGGTTCCTATAGAACTTAACTTAAAAGTAACGCATAAGACACTTGGTTTCAGTATGTAAATGGTAAACAATGCATTTTGGGATTAGCAACTTTTGGCCTGAAGACTTCAATCTCGTAGTATTGACTGGAAGTATATTAGATTTTCTTCTGATTTGCCATAATACTTGTTGGATGAAAAGACTACTCTTAGAGCTGTTAACTTTGAAGGGTATTTGCTCAATACACATGAAGTCAGACTGATCGCTATGGAGCTCTGCTATTTCAGTCCAATTCATCCTTATTTTCTCTTTGGTTTCTTCCCTTTTTTTCAGTATATTAGTTTCTAGATAAATGAGTGAGCTGTCATTTGGCGTTTCAATGCTACCTCTTTGATTCGTGTGATAAAACAGCAAGTGCAGCAAACAGCATCGAGAACTGCGTACTTGAAATGCTGATTTACTATTGCATTGCTTGGGTCTGAAAAAGATCCTGAAACAATGAATCTGTGGCACAGAGAGAAATCCTTGACAAGACTTCCAAAACATTACAACCTGGTTTATAATATGGTTAACAAACTTTCATCTTCGAGCACATGGACCATCAGGATGCTTTTAAAAAGAGTTAATGTCCAAGTGAACTCAGTGCAGAAGTCTAAAAAAAACATGACATGATAGTGTGGCTGTATTTCAGCTTTTCCCCATCTCAGGTATATAATTTGCAAGGAACTGAGAGCTGTTAACAAGATGTCTGCATAAACACCAGAAATTAAAAATGTGAACTGAATTTTTGGCACTTTGTGAAGTTAGAAAAATAGTAGTGTATATACTACATGTTGTATATTGCTATCTATTTTAACATCTATTATTTGCTCCCAGTGGATAAGAGTTGCAAGGTTTTATTTATGCCTCTGCACACAAAAGCTTCAACAACAGTAAGACAGCAGTGAATTGTGCTGGTCCATGAAGTCATACCTCACTTACACTTTACAATATTACCAATTTATCCTAAGGGTGGAATTACTAAATATGGCATTAGAGATGCATGAAACGTATAAAAGGCTGAGTTTTAAAAATAGAGATTTCATTTAAAAGAATCCCAAGCAGTTTTTAAACCTTAAGTACAGAAGTCCATAAGCCCAGTGTTGTAACTGATACTGCATCACCATTGGACAATGATAGAAACACAGGACTGGGAACCAGTAATTCTATTTTTCTGCTTGTTGTAGTTTTGATGCTGACATTCTTCACAGTTTTCTAACGCTGACTATTTTTTATTTCATGTGCAAACACAGGTAGGCATTAATCGTCATGATTATCCTGAAAAATGAATGCTCACTTACAGAAGAAAGCTATTATTACAGCTCTCTTGGTCAGCTGAGGTCACAGTGCGGGAGGATTCTGAGTCGAGGCAATTGCAAACACAGCGAGAAGGGAGGGAGAGTCCACTGTGTATTGTGCAAGATTGAGCACATCTGTCCTGCACTTTCCAACCAACAATAAAATAGGAGAATGAACTGCTTCTAGAGGTGATCAATAAAACAATGTTGGGAAATTTTGTTCTGGAAACATCGAATATGCTCTTGAGCTTGGAACTGCAAGGAAGCTTTTATTTTTATTTTTATTTTTTACATTTCCAGATCAAAAATAACTGGTGAAATGTCAGAACTTGTGCTGGGACACAAACTGTGATTGCTGAGGGTTATCTGTAGAGAAAGTTGAGTTGTCAATGGGAAGGAGAACCCATGCTGGTACTGACAGTGACGTGGATATATACATGTCTAATCTGTTGCTAGTAGGATCTCATAAAAATGAGATAGATAGATTCTTTATTAGGTAAGAGAGTCTTAGTTTTCTTTTTCTTCCTACATCGTTACATTAAGATACCTACACACATTTTTACTAATAACAGTTTGCTCAAATGGGATCCTGTATTTACATATCGTAATGACTGGTCACTGGAGCACAAGATCATCTCTTTATTTAGCTTGTGCACTACAGCAGCGTGTTTCCATTTTAATAAAACAGTGTGTCCCTGAGCCATGATTAGTATGCGGATTTTCCAAGGTAAACTTTTCTATTTGAAGAGAATCACTTAAATAGCTCTCTGCATTTTACTACGCGTTATCTTCCCTTTTTATGCCACTGCTCTCTCCGCTACTGCATGACATAAGCAATGGAAAAAAAACCAAGCAAAAAGTATCCTCATAAAAGATTGCCAAGGGATATCAAACGCACTTTGAAGGCCATTATCTCCTAAATCTGGGTACTCACTCAAGTGACTTTGGGACTGCAGAACTTACACAGCCAAAATTTGGCTCCATACATGCATTAAAAAGCAAGTTATAAACACTTGGAAAGGCTATAAAGTTTGCTTTTTCAAAGTTTCAAAGTCACGCAGAGTCAGTGCAATACTGCAAAGAAGGGGATAGGAAATCAGAAAGTGCCATGTGTAAAAAAAAAGGGGAGAAAAACAAAGTGTATATGGGAAGATGTGAGGAGTTCAGATTTTGATGTCAAAGGCAGTCATGTTTGAGGCATTTTGTTTGTCTGCCAGGTTATCTGCCTGCCTCCGTGTTGGGTTGTTTAAATACCTGAGCGAAGCAGAGCTGACAAAACTATTTTGGTAAGTGTCTACGGTCGTTACCACTACTAAGTGCAGCATTATCACTGCTGAGCCTTTGATCAACTTGTTGCCTAAACTTTGAGTGATTTGTCATTTCTTTCTAGCATGGAGATGGAGTGAATCTTAGAGAGAGTTAGCTGCTTGTCAAAACTGTGACTAATGAACAAAGGAGTCTGAAAAATTACTGAAAGAGGCTCTTTTCCTTGGCATCTTAGCTATTCACTGTGTGATGGCAGTGGCTGTGAGCCATGGTTGCGTCGCGTTACCTTCAGTTCTTTACTTTGTAAAAATGAACAAGGACAGAAATGGAGCAAAGCAAATGAGAGAGAGATTCACATCTGGGAGACACCACAAAATCAGCTGCAGTACCCATGGCTCTGAGAGTGTTTGAGAATGAGTGCAAGAGGAAAAAGGAATGAGAGGCAACTCCACGGGCATTACATTTTCAGTCAGTTCCAGGTCACCTGTGAATATCCTGCCCCAGGACTTGAGATGATGTATTTGACTGAAAAGAAAGGAGAGGTTTCCAAGACATGGCTATTTTGTAGGACTTAAAGAAAAAAGAAAAAGAAAAAGAAAAAATTTTTTACAGTACAGGTGATGAGGCACTGGAACAGGTTACCTAGTGTTGTGGTTGATGCCCCATCCCTGGAGACTTTCAAGGTGAGGCTGGATAAGGACCTGGGCAACCAGATCTAGCTTGGTGTCCCTGTTCATCGCAGGGGAGTTGTACTAGATGTCCTTCAGGGGTCCCTTCCAACTCTAAGGATTTTATCATTCTGAAGTAATACATTTATTATCATTGACTTCTAATGCCTATTCAAGAACTAGATGATTTCTGGATTAGTGAAAGAAATGTAGTATTTTGTCAACATTTAAAGGAGATAAACAGAATGGCAATGTAATTATATAATTATCAGCCTGATAGAGATTCCAGGTCAAATAAGGCAATGACTGATGCAAAGCTCATCAAGCACAGAGCTAGAAGTCTAATTAATACCCATCAAATTCAAGTTTATGAAGACTAAATCATTACTCAACTAGCTCTGTGTAAGACAATAGCTTATTCATAAAAGGTGACAACATAAGAAAGCTTTATTTGGGATTAATTTAAAAAAGAAAAGCTGGAAATGCACATGGCAAATAATGCAACAGATGTGATTACCTGCCAAGACCATAACTGTGCATAGTCATAATGGAGACAATCACCCAGAGGTGCAGTGTGGGTCAGCACCCCACAGGTACCTTCAACCTGTACACCACACCATGCAAGGAAGTACAAAAAGAAAGCACACAGAATGGTTATTGTGATCAGCTGGTAATTTATTCAGTAATTAATCACAAAATTTGCCCATATTAATTTGCTATTTCCCATCTCCCTTTCCCTTTCTGAGGTCCCTACAGTTTATCTTCGTCACCTGGTCTCATTTGATGCCTCTACGTATTTATCAATCATTTTCACCTGATAAAGTTTTCCAATTTGTTCATTTCCAAATTGTTCATCCTTCAATGCATAACACCACATTTCATGCTCTTAGGTTATAAACAGCATCTACTATTTATTTGTCAAATGTCATCTGCAAATTTCTCTGTGATATTGCCGCCCTCTTCTCTTCACAATGTATCCCATTTTCTCAGCCAATTTCATTAGCATACTTCCATTTTCCTCCAGAGGACTACAGAAGACATCAAATAAAATCAGTTCTTAGATTGATTCTTCAGAAATTCCATATTTGAGTCTCAGAGTTCCTTGCAGTGCAAATCAAAACAAACTTAAAAGCCTACCAGAAACTACATGGTGAACAAGGTTGAAAATGTATTATTCAGGCCAGCAAATAGAGATAAGATCCAGTTCTTGGACACTGGTACAGAAAAATGTAGCTAAAATTAGAGATTTAAAAAATAGCTACTAGAATTAATTGTGATGTTTTACTGATTGTTTAAAACTGAAAATACTCTAATCCAGACAACATTTTCTAAATATCATGAGTTAATTTAAATCTGGAAATTAAGTCGTGGGTGCTGGTTTAGATGGTAACAGCTTTTCTTTTTTTTTTTTTTTCATTTGTTTTTGAGAATCCCAACTTGATATTGAAGGTGTACAGAATTCCCAATTGACTGAGATGCACCTACCCCCTCTACATGGAACCTGTGAACGTGGAGCTTCACACAGAAGCCCTTTCGTAGCCCTACCTTAATTGGTCTCTATGTTTTCCAGAGAGTTACAACTCAGAAGGGAATTTTTACTTTATGTCTTCTCATATTCCCTTTGATGTTGCAGGAAATGATCTAACTGTTTTAACTACCCATTGATCCACAACATCTATGGTCTTTTGGACTGTCCTAAGCATAGATACCATCAATCTTTTGTTTTCCATGCGAGTTCATTTTATACACCTGTGTAGAACCCAACAAATAATTTATAGGACAATTTTCAGAAAGTGTATGCTTTCAGTTAGAGCTGTGCACAAACACAGCCTCTTATAATTAAACCTTAGGATTTCCACAGAAATCATAATTCTCTCATATGCTCATAAATCAGTAGCATTCATAAATCAGAACCCGAAGTGTGAAATTGTATGTAAAGTCTCACATCCATCTCCATTTTATTATATTTGTTGCAAAGTTTTGAGAGAAGTAATGTTTTGCTCCGGACAAGGAATGCCATTAGGGCACTCAGCTATGGGATCACAGTCAGCATGCTTTTCCAAAGAATGGGGCATGCTGTGCCATGAAACACAAAGCAGAGACACACTGTAGGAGAACAGTTCAAACATAGAAGTTTGGATAAAGTAAGCTCTTGGCAGTTCTGCACCATGTTTTCTTTAAGATGCCAAAAGCCTCCTCCAGATGGGCCAGGTATTCAAGACAACTTGATGAAAGGGTAAAAGGGGCCACGGACACAGGTAGGCAATCCAGTGTAGCGAGGGCTGCAGCAGAAGACAGAATCCTCTCCATTTTCTTTTTATTATGAAATAAGAAGGGAGCTATGAATCACTGCAGAGTAGACAAATCATCTGAGGCATCTTCAAACAGCTTCTTGACTGAGTGCTGTAATACTACCTGTCATTCAATGAAAAGAATGCAGCTCATGCTTACCGGTTCATAGAAATGTTCCCAAAGCCAAACTGAAATCCTTAACTTCATTAAACAACACGGTTTTAGAAGCTCCTCAATTAAAGCATTCAAAGCCTCTTCTGAGAGAGACGTACAGACCTCTGTGTAAGCCAGGTGGGTACCAGCACAACAGATTGGAAGGAGCTGGAAAACAGATGCAGAACTGCAAGGGTCCTGGGTCACCAGAGAAACTCCTAATTCTGAACTGCTGCCAAGATTAGTAAGTTTAGGTTGGGAACAAAATGGAAAAGCAGAATTGTATTGAAGCCCACTTCTCAGACTTGCCAACTTGTACAGCCAGTGTGGACAAAGCATGTCAGCAGCTCGATCCCAACTGGTCTGGAGCCCACCTTGAATTGCTGGGCATTCCCCCTTCTCATTTGTACCACCGTCTCAGCAGAAAGAACATCATGTATGAAGCCTTTCCCACAAGGGAATCTCATCCTCTCCAAAAAAAAACCCTCCAAAAACCAGAAATTAGGAGAGAAATCATGATATTCACATGCAAATATACTCACTTTATTATTATTATTACTTTTACAGTCAATGAATGAAGAGCCTATCGCTGCAAAGTCATCTGTCTGCAAAAAGCTACTGATTCTGCCAGAGGAGAACACTCAATGGGAAGCTGAGGTCACATCAGCACCTCTTTCCATCACTTTAGAAATTTTACTATGAAGACTAAAACATCCACAAAGGTGACTCTTGTTACTTTTTTGTTCTTTTTTTTTTTTTTTCTGTATGGATGCTGGTACACACATCTCAAAGAAATTACACTTAATGTGAAAAACAAGATATAAAGATTCTGTTATCAACATTAGCTCTCTATGTAGCGCTTTCTGGGGTTCTGTGATGGCAGAAGATTGAATTTCCATGACAACATTACAGAATGCATTCCTTTTTGGTTTGCTTAAGCTGGTACTCTTTGCCGAACCCAGCAGGTGATGCTGGCAACTGTGAAGCTCAATGCGTACTGAAGTCAAATGAGATCTTAACTGTATAAAGATTTAGGATGAGATGTTTAAATGATTTTCAGGGTTGCAATGAGCACTAGCCAAGAAATGTGTAGTTCTCTCTTGATTTATAATAGTCAAATATAAAGGGTGAAAATACAAGGTTGCATGATTTCATGTAGTAATCGTAATGAATTCTGGCACGTATCTGCAGCTGAAGATACCACACATGGCCCTACTGTGGCTTTCAAGGCTGTTACAAATATTCAGTTACAAATTAATTACAAGTATTTGGGTGTAAAGGTCTTTTTGGAGGAAGAATATTTGAGTCTATTTGAGCTTTGTGTCTAACTCAAACATGCCATGTAATTTTAGCTTCTTATTTTCCTAGTACATGTTTGTCATTGTAGGTTTGTCCTATGAGACCCAATCCTTTTCTATAGAATTCTTGAATAAGTCTGTTTTTAGTTCAAAAGATGAAAACAAAAGAACAGAGAAGGAAACCATGAGTTTCCAGCATTCAAGTACTTTCATTAAATAAAGTATTAAACACATATCAGAAAAAAAACATCCTTTGCCATCAGCTCCTAAAAATGAATAAAATGAAACTTTCTACAGGGTTTCACCCAGCGTAACCTAAACCTGAAATCTGTTAAATCTGCCATCTGTTTCCTATTGCATCATGCACTGAGTCAAACTTCCACAGTCTTGGCAATGATGCAGAGAAGTGTGAAAAAAAAAAACCTTTCTGTATTAGATTGTCAACAATTACTTTGAATTATGTTCTTTTCCAAGGATAAGTCAAATTCATAATGTATGTGTTATGAGTTTTGCCATGAAGTATTTATTAATGTTTTGCTGATTGAGAACGCTTTTGACAGAGCTATCACCTAAACTTCAGCTGAAGACAGCGTTTCAAAACAGCTATGAACACGAAAGACCATAAATTATTTGTAGCAAAAAGAACTTTGCTTCCTTCTAATCTCTATCTCAGATCCTGCTGGTGGAGTCACTCATCAGCCCACTGGTACTGGGCACTGCATGCACTCCTCACTGAGCCACAGAGCCCAACAAACCTGCTCCTCCCGGTGGTATCCCCTTCCTCATCCTGTTCAAGAAGCCTTGTTTATCTTTTAATGATGGTTTCTCTGACGTTTTCAGCTAAAGCCAGGCTCTTAGCTCTGTCATAGGTAGAAGAATCTTTTAGGTAGCATCCATTGGCTTTTTTCTTTCTTACACTCTTCATCTGCTTGTTTTCCCCCACTGCTGCTCTCGCTGTTTGAGACCATGTTAGTGCTGGGCAGAACTGCGGTTACAGTTGGCTGGGAGCACAGCCAGCTTTCCCCTTCCCTATTTCTTCATTTCTGATGACCATTTGCCTTTGTGCTAGAAAGAATTCATGGTGTGAGGAGCATGCTTGTTGATATGTTTCTAGCTTTGTAGTTGCACTGGAAACGTGAATGCTCTTTGCTTTTGGGGTAACTGCATTGCCATGAACACTCAGTGCCTATAGCAGGGCTAGTTTTAATAGCTTAGCCCTTGCAGAGCCAATTCTTATTTGCGGAGAAAGAATTTATAATATCTTGCCTGTAATCAGGCTCAGTACAGGGCTGAGGAATGCAGTCTTTTTACGCCAGCTCTGCTTGTGTCAGTCAAAACCCATTAAGCTCACCTGTCACTTAGCATGTGATCTAATTCAGCCCTCGCAATTCCAGTGCAGCCAGTTTCAGCCTTGGCACAAGCTTTCAGTGCCAGATAATGATATTCTGAGACATTTAATTTCAACCCTTATAAAACTGCTTAACTGAACGTATCGCTCTCAGCTCTCCAGGTATCTAAATGAACGTCCATTTCAAGCTCAGAAGAATTAAATTCCCCCAATCCACAACACTGCTCTCAGAGCTTCCCATATTCCAGCACTACGGTAGGGATGGGAAGAGATGGGCTAACTCAGTGGTTGTCTGCACACCTCAAAATTTGCCATCTTTTGGTCTCTGTTCTACAGAAATAGGCACTGCAAGATGCCCAGTGGCACAGAACCTTGGAGGTTCAGCCCTGGGATGCTCTCAGGAGGTCAGAGCTCCTGGAGCAGAGGCTGCTTCTGATGTGCACCGGGAGGGAAAGAAAGGAGACCATGAATTCGGCCCATGAAACACTGTTTATATATTTAAATATTTTCTTACAAGTTCTTCATTTTTCAGGCTCAGCGAGGTGATTGATGAGGCTCAGGAGACTGTTAGAACCATACAGGGAGCAAGGTGTGTCATTATTTTAAACTTCAATAGCTCAAATGTTAATGTCCTTATGCACGTTAATTTTTTTCTCAAGCCCACCACCTCAACAACAAGCAACATCACCAGAGCAAGAAAAGCGACAGATTTTAGATGGCAGGATATACAGATGCATACATACACAACCATCACTCACACTTTAAGACTTGCATGAAATGAGATGTACTACAATGCCACATTTACCAGCCAGCATCTATGTTCAGGAGCACAGACATATTCCTACAATTACAAATGCTTTAGGATGTCTTGGTATAGAAAATAGCCCCCTATATTCATATACCTATCCTTATATGCTGTCAAAACTTTTTTCCTCATTTTAAAAATGTGCTCATTAGTATTTAGAAATGGATTCTTTGCACCCTTATTTTTGGCCTTAAAGTTGATCAAGGGAGGACCAAAAAATCCCTGAATTTTATTTTGAAGTAAAAAGGTTTTAGAAGCTAGTATACAAAAGCTATCAAAATCCCTAATTAAAACCCCAGAGAGTTCTGAAAACTCCAAAAAGCACTTATCTTCTCAGAAGGTATATCTTTGTTCCCAGTATATCTGTACTCATAAACTCAAAATAGGTGAACACACTTTAGGCTGTATAAATTATTGCCTAAAATCCCATGCAGCGTGCACAGACACATTTCATTACAAAGGTATTTTTCCAAATGTAACAAACATTTCTAGGCTCAAGGTGTTATCTCCTTTACAAGTCTAAATATCTCCTGGATGGAAGAGTTGCAAAATATATCAACAATTTTTCACCCTTTTGCTACACTTCAAAACCAAATTAGTTGTAAATTCAATAAATGAAGTTACATGTAAAGCAAAGGAAAAAAAAAGAGAACTGCTCTAAATAAAAGGAATAATCACAGCCTATTATTTTCTGCGGAAATGCTAATATCCCTCTACATCACAAGGACTTTTGAACTACATTTCTATGGCTGCTGGTGGGAAGTCAGCTTATTCCTCTGGTGTATTAAAGAGAATAATTTATCTGGGAAAAAAAAAAGCATATGCAAATATCTTTTCCAAATAAAAACATTCTATTAAAATTCACATTTGTGAATAAGGTAAATGTTGGGTAGCGCGCTGACAGCATTTATATAAGCAAAATGCAGAATAACATATTCCAAATGATCATTACATTAATTCCATTTTGCCTTTGCTAGGATGGTAGCAGCTGAAATTAGGTATTATTCTCAAATATGTGTGCTTTACTGTTATTTCATGTAGTGACACTTCAGGCAGTACCAATTTCATCCCCTGTTTGTTTCTTCACAATCTCAGAGACTAGAGTTAATGAATTTACTTATAAAAACCCCTCTCCTTTTCACTACATTCCTTTAAAGGCCACATGTTAGCTTGAACAGAAAGTGGAAATAGAAATCAATTCAGAATTTTTTTTCTCAGTTTCTAATTTTAGGGGGATAGCTAACATAGAAATACTGCTCTGCACCTCATCTCCATCTCGGTGGTTTTCAAGACTCAAAAAGACAAGGGTACAGCTGACCCGACCTAGTGATGGCTCAAGGCATGGTCAATGGCATGCAGCAGGCAACTATGGTCATCGTTTCAACCAGCATTTCTGTAAGTTACCTTAACTTTAATATTTTCAGTGTTTTATTTGTACTAAAACCCATGAATTTCTAGACACTGGAATGTGCAGAATGGCATTTTTTACAGCTACACAATTAAAACAAAGAGGCGATCCTTGTTGACCACAACTCTGGGCATTCTGAGATGACTTTGAAGCTAGATTTAATTAAGGCTTTGGAGCTCATGTCCACGAACCAGCGCTTGCTGCATTAGCAAGGTCTAATTACTTCCCAGTGCCCCAGGCACTGGACGACCCCTTCCCAGGCCGGGTAGCAGCATGGCAGCTGTGGACTGGAGTGATCCCTACCAGAGGGCTGAGCCGGGAGTTCTGGGTCACAGGAGATTACTTTGTTTAGAGTAGAAGATTATTATTAAAATCCTACAACAACTTACAAAAACTCAGACTCACAGCTGACTTTTGGTGTAATTTACTTTCCCGAACTTGAGGCTGGCTACATTTATATTTGCTGGATTTGAAAAAAAGGTCAAGTTAAGATATGTGTTCACTGCGTAATATTATTTTAGCATTCCCCTTGATCATATCTTCTGGAACTGTTTGCTCAGAGAGAAGCCGCAGTGCATATACAGGAGTAGATCTGAGGTGAATATGCAATTGCTCAAATTCGTGAGACAGAATTTTAAATACTGGTACAGGTACATTCTGGTGCCCTTACAGTATCTGCTGTACTGTATATAAGGACATGAGCTGCCAGAATGACTGAATATTACATGCAGGACTTTATAAAGGGTTGCTGCTAGTAATGCCTTGAAGAAACCAAAGATGGTGACATTTAGCAGCTGGAGATAGTTTGTGTCATCTGATTCCATCCTACCTAAACCAGCGATCCTTAAAGCAAATCACGATGTATACCAGCAACTGAAGTTCACAATACCTCAATCACAATGTATTCAAAAGTCCAAGGAGTTAGAAAAATAATGCTGAGGCAAGCTTCATTAAATATTGAAAATTCAGCCAGTGTTTCATGTATAATAGGTACCAGATCTCCTATATTCGTCTATATACAAACTTATTTAACTTCTATATATTACAGATGGGGCTCAAATCCTCATTTTGTGACTGACTTTTTCATATAAAGCTGGAAATAAAATTTCAAATGATAAATAATGACAGTTCATTTTAACTTCTATTTGCTGTTAAGTAAAAATATTCTTTCTAATACACTTTTGGTAAATTCTTGGTTTTGCTATCATGGGAAATCAAAATATTTGTATCACTTTGAGAAATGAGACAGCTACCAGGATTATTAAGGGTTTCCCTTCTGCCAAATTTATGAATTATCTCTTAAGTTACTATTATTTTCCACAGAATTTAAAGCAGCTAGGAGTAACGTGCACTTTTTAAGATGTTCAAAATCCGGTTTTATACTTGTCTTGATCACTGCAAATCAGTTCATCGCCTGTATAAACCACCATCTGCTCACCTATTTTTCAAATCTCTAAATGTAAACTCATTTTGATATTATGTTCAGACAGAGCACCATGTGTGTAAGAGATTCACACATAACTCCTCTAGGATTCAAGGCTTTTTGAGATAAATGAAAAATTGGAGATGTACCCACACACTCAGGTATCTCAAAACACTGTTACATGTCCACAGCTACATCACAAATAACACAGACAGTGATGCCATACAGCAAATTCTAGTGATGTGGTAGTCCTAATTTCACAGATTTGAAAAATGTAAAGTGTGAGAAAAAAATATATTAATGATTGTAGCTGCTCGTTAGCTGGAATGGAAGTACTTTGGCATATGTTACTGAATATTCTTGCCTTAAAGGACAAAGCTAAAAATAAAGAAGATCAGCCTCTACAACCAGCTGCTGAAAGACACTGTTGACTTCAATTTGCGCTGTTGACTTCAAAGATTTGTGACTAACTACAAGGTTTAGAAATCCACAACAAATGTCATTGCATTTGCATGGCCATATACTATTTGCTTATCAAGTCAGGCAGCCATACTGCTAAAGTAGTTTTCCTGCTAAGCTAGAAAATATATTAAAAGCTAGAAAATATATTAAATCTAAACCTTTTATCAAAAGAAAAATGAGGTGTAGAAGGCAAAAAAAGCTACAGGCTCATATCATAATGTCATGGCATGTCAATTCGATGGCCCTCTTTTCTGATGAATCTGATGAATTTGATGGTTGGACTAGATGATCTTGGTGGTGTCTTCCAACCTTAATGATTCTATGATCACCTTTTTAATTCAAAGTTCTTTCTTTAATATCTTCAGAGAAGGCATTTTGTCAGGTGACTTGATCTGGACTTGAGCTGAGCTGCTCTGTTCTGTGTTTCAAAGCACTTTTCAGAATGTTTTTGCCAGAAGGAAAACTCTGCAGAGCTACCTGCATTTTTTTCATTTAGTAATGAGCAATTATAATGTATGCATGTGCACCACACATATCTAAGTAAGGAAAAAGCAAACCCCACTTAGTTCTCATAAAAGGCTTTACCGACACAGGTAGCTTATGCAACATTTCACAGGGAAATGGCTTAATGAACATAGCAAATTTGTAGAAATCCAAATCGTAAACATTCTCATAGCTTTAAAAGCAAGAGCAGCAGCAACAACAACAACCACGAAGAAGCAAAGCCCTGTCCAGATTATTTTTCAGCCCGGTAACAAATTCAAAGCCAGAGATTCTCTCTCACAGGAACCCCATTAATACCCTGCTGAAAAAAGCTGAATTTAATTCAAACTCTGTGGGTAACGATGCTGTCTACTTTCCTCTTTACTGTTACACTACAAAGACTCAGGAATTAGCTTTAAGACTAGCCACCTGCTATCGCAACAGACTGCCAAAACCTGAAAGTATTCTCTTCACTTTTTTAATTATCCTTTTTTAGGCTTAGTATTCCTGGAGATGTAATTTCACAAAATTTTGTTGCTTTGCTGATAGGCAAAACTCTACACAGATTTTTCTTCACCCACAAGAAAATCCCAGATTATTCCCCCCTAAAAATCACTTTCGTCCTTGTCAGTCCCACACCATTTATTTGCTGAAGACAAAAGTCATCAACAGTACAGTCAACAGGAGCAGTTAATGAACTTATAGCAAATTACCCAGTTTCTAGTGAATCCTCACATTCAAGCACATACCAAGTGCAACTCAGTGGACTCTCATTTCAAGAAAGAGTTTACTGGCTTCATATTTTCAGGAAGGCAGAACGATAGGAACAGTGATGCCAACGCAAACCTCCCAGTCCAACATGAGAGATTTCTCTACTCCTCTTAAAATCTAAAGAATTTGGTAACTTTTGTCAGAGTATATGAAGACTGTCTTCAACTTCTGTAGAGGGAGATAAAGGTATTTTTCTGTTCTAAGGAAACAGATAACCACTGTCACTCATTAGATTACCAGTTTCTCTTCTCTCTCCCCTTCTCTGCCTGTACTAAAGCCAGGCTGTAAAATACTGACAACAAAACAGCAAACAATTGGTTTGACTTGGCTCTGAAACCATTTCAGCACTTTGTAGTTGAATAAAAAGCTAAATTTCCATCATGGCTACCTCCACTACGATTTCAATTGAACTACAATTTGGCTCCAAATTGTGAGAAAGCCCTGTTTGCGGGCCCGCATGCAGAATTCAAACAAAATTGGAATGATAATTGAGCGAGAGTTTTTGAACAAAATGTTGTATTTGTCCTAGTCAATACCCCTCCATGTTCCCATTTCTGTTCGTCCAAAATAAGGATTTGTCCTGAACATTTAGATTACACTAAATGCAAGCACTCAGGCACATGCACAAAGAATACCTCCCCAGGAATTGTTTCTCTTTAACATAAACTGTATAATGTCAAAAATTTGATTCTAAAGATGCTCCTCATGAGAGCCCAGACTGCATAGGCTGCATGAAACTGCTTGCACTCTGCAGCATGTGCTGCTCCCTCCAGCCCACCTGCAGAGCCACAAAGCGGCAAGGCACCTGAGGAGCTGCAGCGTAATTCCACCACATGTCCATTTTGCAGCATTAGTATGCAGCACACAGGGATGCACAACCCCAACCTATGCTCCTATTGCATGACCAAAATGGAAATTTGTGTGAAATCCCTTTACTAAGCATCCTGAATTGCAAGTGCTAGTCCAGAAAATGCTCTATTTCTGTGAATTTACATTAGCATTGCTGCAGCACAGTTTATGGTTGGCTTAGAAGGGAAAAGCGCCTACACTGTCTCAGTGCAATGTAACCAATGGCATACTGGACCACACTCATACCTTCCTCTAAAATTATGATTACATGTGGGTATGAGATTAGTCCACGTAAATCATAATGGGTCCAGACTTGAAGTGGACACCATGGCATATCTGGTTCAACTTCCTTAATTCACATCACTGAACTTGGTTTTGCCTATTTACTACGTTCTGTGATCTTTTTGAAAACCAGTGTCTGAGCACAGCTGCTTAATGGAGCTCTCCCAGTATCCACCATGCCAGGTTTGACTCTTCTGGATTTCAGCTCATCCGCTCCGAGGAATGTGATAAAGCAATACAGAGTGCCAAACCATTGTCTTCCTTACGACGTCTATAGCCTTTCTGTGATGGAGAATTTAAATAAGTGTTGTCTATCGTTAACAAGGTGCCAGCAACCTCAGGAAAAATGAAATCATAATAAAATATAGCTGCCAAAATGGAGGCGCTGCCTGAATCTGATCTTGGTTTCAATGCATTTCCCTTTTTGCTTGCAATGATTCATAATGGTAGAGGTATACGCTGCCAAGCGCGGCTGGCACCTAAAGAGTTTCATTATGCTTCTGTTATGTTCCTAGTGTATACTTTGAAATAAGTTTAAATAAGTTTTAACTGGCATTTAAAAACAGGCAGGGCCAGAGAGGTGATATTTCAATCTCTGTAAACCAAACCCATAACGAAGCAAGCACAGATCTCTTTTCCACAAAGCTGGACAAAGTCAGGCACAGGGACCGTGATGAGAGAACAGCAAGGACTCTGAGTCAAGGACTTGGAGCAGTCGAGGAGGTTTGCATCTCTGCCTGCATGCCCTGAGCAGAGCAGCCACTGAAGAAATCCAGTACTCCTTTCTTCTCCATGCAGAAGCAGCTCTGCCTTCAGATGACTTTTATATTCAGAGGTATGCATGCTCCCTCCCTGAGGTGAATTCACCATCACAGATAGGTTAGCATGAAGGTCAGAGTTTTGAAAATGTCCTTGATAGTTTGCTTGGGCTGAAAATGCATCTGCAGCCATTGGCTGCAGCCATGAAAAGTGCTGCAAGATGCTTCTGAAGGAGGGATTTTTGCAAGAGTAAATAATGCATCATACAAAACACAGGTATTTGCATGTAGTAGATATAGAATATTGGAGTTTTTTTCTAGAATATATATATATTTTAATGTATTTTGTGATTACAGGATTCTGTATCCACATAAGGCAACTTTTTATCACAAAAAGCTCTACAACGTATGCCAAGCCAGAAGTCCTGGAAGAGTTTCATGCAGTGCTGCTCTACTTTGACGTTAGCCCAAGTCACAGGAATGATCAAACGTGTGGAAAAGAAGTCCTGCAATATAAATTGAACTTGTGAAGTCTCAAAATACTGACAGAGCTCTGAGCCAGTGACTCTGCCTTCATCCACACGAATTAGAAAGTTGAGGGGTAAACTCAAATATCGTTCTTGAAGGCTGCTTACAAGTCTCAGGGAGAAAGCAAGTTTCTACAGGACTGGGAATGTGTAAATCTCCAGTATCAGGCAATGGGAGAGGGCATATTTCAGAACAGTTTTGGAAAGCTAAGTTTGGCAATCTAAAATAAAAACTCATTCTTTAGTCTTGTCTTTAGGCTAAGAGTTAAGGACCTAGTTTCACCTTGGTATACTTTCAGAGAGTAAACAGGGAAGGAAAATATGATTCTGTCCTAAAGATTATCACATATTTAGGCATTTTGTGTCTCAGCACTGCAAACATTTGAAGAAGGAATCCACAAACTGCAATAATTTAACACTCACTAAAGTCCCTGCAAGATTGGGCCATTACTCAGGAAAATAATGGGGCCAGAAGTGTTAAATATGCATTCAAATATAGAAGCAAGTGCATCTTTTAAAGTAGTTTTAAGTGTAGCAGTGCTCCTGAAAACCATCAAACCCTTCTGTGATTAGATAAACAAATCACAGCAGGTCACTTGGAGGCATAAGAGATGTGCAATCGCAATTAAACGAAGCCAGAAAGAAATTGAGAGAATGCACTGACTAGATAATGTGCAGTGATATAAAATATACAAACACAGAAGTTAATGCATCACCTTTTAAACCAAGGGAATAGGTTGGTAAGATGCGAGTGAAAATCCTGAGAAATCTCTCATGAAAAACAATATCTGATCCATTTATCTCACAATCATAGGGTGGCAAAATCTTTTTCTTCACTCTGAGACAGAAAGCATTAGCTGAGGTTTATAAAAGCTTCTTAGCTGGAAATCTGACCAGTCTTGAAGAGGCTGTTAAATGAAGATTACTGTAAACTGTGCTTCAAACTGTGTGAAATCATGGGAGGTAATTTTGATTGCTCTTAACAGAAAGAAATTCCACAGGGAGTGCAGAGGGAAGAAGCTGCATTTGTCCCATGGCAAGAAAGTAAACCATTGATTCCCAAGCAGCTGCTGCAACCCGAACACCCAAACATTCTGCTATTAAAGTCCACCCAGGCCCTAATGCTGGTATTTTTCATTGGGATGGTGCAATACTGGAGGCTTTGGGTACAGCCTTCCTGCTTGAAACCTCTCCTTCAGGGTGCGTGGGGCTGACGGATCAGCATAACCCACACTAAGGTCATTGTTTTGAGAGTGGTTTGGACCTCAAGATAAATCACCCAGCATCATAACATATTTAGAACTAGTCCTTGTATTGGAGAAGAAATTCACCTCTCAGATGTATTCCTGTTACCACAGGATTCACGGATATTTTTCATTTACCCTAAAAAATCGGAACAAACTTAGTAGCAGCAAGATAGACAAAAAAAAATCAAATAGGGAAGGTGAGCACTGTGAAATTACAGAGCACAGGAATCTTTCAGGAGAAATTATAGTGCAGGAAAATAGCAGAATAATGTTATTGAACACAAGCTTTTATTTTATACTGTAAATAATAATGTTTGTGTTGGGATTGTTTTTTAATTATAGCCCTAGTACAATCACATAATTTGTTACGTATTTAGGCTCTATTGTGAATTGTAGATAACAATTAGATTGGGCCAAAGGAAAACTTAGTAACACTGTACTGCTGGGCACTCTACTCATCTTCGATCTTCAATAACATAAATGCATATTAAAAAGGTCTAGTTACCTTGTGATTAATACTGAAACATAACTTGTTGGCTCCTAGAGATAATCTTAATGCTGAAATAGTTAGTTATTTTAAGCCTGTAGTGGAAATGCTGAGTCACAGCCTGAAGCAGTGATTGAGAACCTGGTGGGAAGGCAGGGCCAACCCAGGGGCGCTCAGGTGCATGCAATGCACCTGAGTGACCAGAAGGGCTGGAGCCAGGATGCACCCCTTCCCAGACCTCATTTAGGGGTCAGCAGTGGAGGTGAGGCTATCTTGCTGGAGATCCTTGCATACCTGAGGCCTTCCGAAGTTAAGCACTTTTCTTTCTTATTTTTGTGCCTACTGCTATTGTGTTTGAGTGAGTCCTCGCTTTCTGTGTCTTGGGATCTTGCTCCTCTTGTCATTGTTGCTCTTTCCATTGCATTACGCTGTTATATGTTGTATCAACTGGGTCAAGCATTAAAATGGACAATAAATGTAAGAACTGAATGAAACAACGTGAAACACTCTTGTAAGTGAGCGGTCACACTGTGTGGCTTAAAGGAGCAATAACTTATCAGTTACAGCAAACAGCGATGCACCTACAATGAAATTTACGCCTTAACAGTTCTAATTTATTTTTATTATCTGGTAGTCAGAAAGTCTGTAGAGTCAATCCCATTAATGGTAACATTTTTTATCTTTGAACCAGTAATAGCTCTTCTTCTATGTACAGTGTTATGAGTTCCTTCCTTGACATTTAACACAGCCTCTTCATCAGTTTAATGTCTTTTCTACTTGTGTTTGGCAATGTGTGTTCTGCTTTTCCACTGCAGGGCTTAGGATGACGTATACATTTTAATTCAAGAAAACACAGTATTGTTATATAACTGTCATATTTTCAATGCCTTCTTTTATGTTGCGCTTCCTCAACTGCACGCTGAAAGTAAAACTGTTTCTATGCAAAAGATATGATAAACTACCTATTCTTTCTGCCCTTGAGCCTCTGTAAGGGATCTGTGTTAAAACAACTGCTACCTTAGGGTCTTCCTAATATCCTCCTTCAAAAATTCTGAACGTGTTTTGGAATAATTGTCTTGTGTCAATGCTTGAAAATTGTTGCTTCACCTCAACTGTTAAATGCTGAAATTGAAAACTTCCCCACAGATGTATGATCATAGTTTGCCAATACAGCTATGAGTGGTTATTAATTTCTTCCATTCCCATCCTGCTATCTACTGATGCAGTGCTTCACGCAAAACAATCTCTATGGAAAACAATAAACAAGGAACGTTCTTTAATACAAATTCCTGGCATCAAATGATAGCTTACCACTCTGAGATTTGATCTCGTATGAAAATTGCTTCTTACCCCACTATTTGAAGTGGTGGAGCCTAAGGATATCGGCATCCTAACTCATGTCTGAATGTCAACATATTGTAGAAAATGAATAAAATGTGAATCATCGCTTAGTATGCATAGGCTATTTGACATAGTTAGCATACTGATTTAAAAGCAGTGGTGGCTTTCTAGTTTTTATTCTGCCCACCTCACGCTCAGATTGTCTGAGGGGAAAAATAAAATGTATTTCTTGTGCATTAAGTCAGGAGAGCTGCAGTTGGAGCTGCTTGTGTGCTGAAAGAACAATGTCCTTCGCTACGAAAATGCACACAATGCATTGCAAAGTGTTGTCTCTTTGCTAGCCTGCATATTCTCTGCTAAGCAGAGATTAGCACATTTGGCTACAGAAATCAAATAGAAACAAAATCAAAGCTAAGCCATCTTTCTGAAGTCCCACGCAGATCACCTGGGTTTAATTTTCACCCCCAGAGATCACCTTGCCCACCTGCTTCTCTCAGAATTATACTTCCAAGAGGAACTGTGTTTTGCATGATGCCTTTTGCTCCAGTTCCCAGCACTTGCTCACCTAATCTTTCCCTTTCTTGAATCTAAGTAAAAACATATCAGGCTATTCATGTCTTAATTACTCAAAATTCATCTTCTGCATCTCTTAAAAGATGCTCATAGCAGTCTGAATCTCTTTGGATTTCTAAGCAAGTGGAGTAGTTTCTACTGCGTTTAATAAGGTTTACATTCCCTGACCTTTGCCTGTGCCTGGGGATGTTACCAGCAGGAGAAGCAATCATTCAGCTGGCTTGGAAAACCGAAGGGTCCAGCTGAGCTGCTGAGAAGTTCCTAGAAATTCCTGGAAGGGAATAGATGCTCAGAGCGCTCAGGGAGACTCCTAACTAGGGCAGGGGGCATCGGTGGAGAGAACACAGCAAAGGAGGAGGGGGGATGATCTGAAATTCAAGTGGTGCATAGGAGCTGCTGTTATGATAGTAAAAGACCTATTACCAGGCTCTGTGAAATACTCCAATGTTTGTGCTCATCATGCAATCATTTTCTTATTTCCATCAAAATGATAGACAGAATAATCAAAATAAGAAGAATGCATTGCATTGCACAGCACTGTTTAATCATATGGTTGGTTGCAGGTAACGCAGAAAGCAAAGGAAGAAGTGTTGAGATCTGGGGTTTCCTTCATAAAGGAGTTGGTGGTATGGTAGTCATATCCACACACCCTATCTTTGAATGAAATGAAATGTTGCAAGAAGAACTTGGAAAGAAAGGAAGCAGGACTGCCCTGAGACTCAGCCACAGCTGGATTTCTCTTATGAACTGAGAAGGAAAATAGTACTAGGATAATTGCTTGAGTAATCACGGCACCGGTTGCCCAAATTCTTTTCACAGCCTCTGCCTAAGCACCCCAGGCTGATCCCAGCTGTTCCTGCTCCCCCTCCTGCAGGTACCCTGTGCCCTGTGTCAGTGGGATTACAACTTCTGAGGGAGTTACAGAGCTGCTGAGGATTTGCCACTACTACTCTTTTTCACTCTGCTCTCTTTAGTTTAAATCTCTACAGAAAATAAACTAGTTAGAAAGTGGTCTTATCTCATGGCTACAAAGTGGTTTATGCTCTTTTGACACGGTATTCTTAATGCTCACCCTGAAATTCCTGCAGACTGTTGCAAATCTGCAAGCCTAAGAAATAGACAAGAAAAAAAGTTGTATCTGAGACAAAAAAATAAAAACAAACAAACCCAAAATGTGATAGAAAAGGAGTACAAACAGCAAATCTCTCTTTACAAAAAAAGGTCCTTGAATCTTGGTATAAAAGTCCTAGTGGCAGGCTGAGCTGCAGACACCTCAAGCACTTCATTCTGCTGAGACTACCTGGCAGCCAACCAGACACAAGGCATCAGGGAAGCCCTCATCCTCCCCTCTGCTTATGTTTTTCTTCCCATCAAAATAGAGCTTCCCTATTTACGCCTGGAACTTTCCTTGACATTTAGAACTGGCTGAAGCTGAGGTGTGGCAGTGAGCACATCACAGCTGCATAAAGAAAAGAGAAATGCTGCCATGTGGATATGCAACCACAGCTCAGTATGCCTGGTGCTAAAAGCAGAGTTCTTCCCAAGCCATGGACTCCCCATCTCTCTCTAAAAGCTATTTTCATTATAGGCAATACAGACCACAAAATCTTTTGGTTGCTTGCCTTTTTTATTTTTTTTTAAATGCATTAGCCCCTTTCTTTACTTTTAAAATCTTATTTTGTGTAGTTAATATGATTTAAATGCTGTTACAATCTCGAGTCACATTTCCTTCACCATGCTTTTCTGCATTAGGAAGAGAAATTTTTAACCTTTTATTTTTAATGATGATAAAAGAACAAGTCCTGCTTGGCTTGCCTTGGCACACCATACATTTTAATGTATATTGATTTGTATAAATGTCTCATTTAGAGCATATTTTTGTTAGTATTAATGGTTCTTGGACAGTTAAGATTAGCCCTCCTGTAATACTGCCAGTCTCACTGGTCAAAGTTGAGGAACACATTACTTTGTTTTGAGATGAAAATGGAAGACAAAGAGACAGCTGCTGAGACTGGAATATCAAAGGATCGATGTCCTCAGTAGGAACAGAGAGCCTTGGTCTGCAGGAGCCACTGCAAAATCCTTCCTTATATTGACTAGAAGTGGGAACTGTGTGTTTATTCTTACTAATGATTTCAGGATTTTATTAGGAAAAGAGTTTAAGAAACATTCTTGAAGGTGAGCTGGAGCCCAGCAGAACTTTGTTGCTACCGAGATATCTGTATATAATTTTGACTATGTTAAATGAAGAAAACAGCAGTTCTCATTTTCAATATCGGTTTTAAAGATACTTCTTAAGGCTCTATTTTCATAACACAGTAGCAGAAATGCTACTTATTTGCTGAACTTGTTGCTGTTGCCTACTGTGATCCATTCAGACAACAATGCTTTATAAAATATCATATATGGACTTCTAAACTGTGTGAGTACATGACCTGTTGACATCCAAATATAACCCCAAACTTGCCTTGAAAAACCAAACACTTTCCTTACAGGTTGAGGACACACAACAACAACAAAAAATCAAAATCTAACACCTAGTACAGACCAAAAGTATCTGCCTATCTATCTACACTCTAGCTGCCATCTTCTCCAATATCCTACTTCCTTTTTCCTCCCCTTGAGTCATCAGCTTATCTTTCCCCTCATGATGATGAACAAATGCAACAATAGCTTAATAAAATTACACAATCCTTTCTATAATAGATATAACCCTCTAGTAAATTGTTGCAGACTGTGACTGATATTTGTCCAGTATTTACAGTTGTTATCAGTGTCGAAAGCTTTCCTTGGTGAGCAAGAACCATTTTGAACTTTCATTTCTGACTGCAAAATCCTCGGTGTAAGATGGGGAATCCTTAGTGCAGGTATCCTACAAACTACATGCTAGATAAATCCCTTTGCTTTCTTCAGTAAAATGAAAAGCAGAAACCCTTTCAGATTCATCTGAAATCCTCCAGAGACATTGCTACTTGCAAATAAAATTGGTCAAGCCCTATTTTCAAAAGCTGCCCTTCACATAGCCATCTTCTTCTACCATGAAGATTATTACCTGAAAACATTAAAGCTGCAGCAAATACATCCTGAATCATCTAGTTCTCTCTGTGCCTCTTACCACAGTGAAATCATTTCAGGGACAAATTGTCCATTTGTAACTTGATCCATGTCTTTTATTTCACTTTCCACCCATACAACACAATTAGAAATCAATTACGTTCTTTTTCCGAACCTCCTTTTTATAATGGTTTTGCTATACTTAGTGACTGTCTCCTGAAAGGCACCATTCCTGCGTTTGCAGCAACTGATGCAGAGGAGGATCATAGGGTGAGAAAGTAAAATGGAGGACAAGCTTTCAATACGACAGCCTGTAAAGAAGAGAAAAGCAGGAGTAGTGAGGAAGTCAATATTGGAATCACAGAATATCCAGATTTGGAAGGGACCCACAAGGATCAACAAGTCCAACTCCTAGCCCCACACAGGACTACATAAAATCATCTAAACTCTATGTCTGAGAATGGTGTCCAAACGCCCCTTGAACTCAGTCAACTTTGGGCAGCACCCACCTGACCCTCCTGATGTAGTTTGATGCTATTCCTTATTGTATAGGAACTTTTGAATCATGGCCTGAACCTCTGATTAACCAGCTGAGGCAAGCACTGAGTCAGCCATGGGAGCACAGGTGAAGGCAATTCACCTGTGTGCCCAGAAGGGGTGGAGCCAGGCTCCACCTCTCCTAGACCCCATTTAAGGGCTGACTTTCATTGAGGGTAGATCTCTTCCTGGAGATTGCTCCTTGTGGAGCTCTTTTGTGAGCCTACAACACTGGTGAGCACCTTTCCTTTATGTTTAACTATTTTTACCAGCCTAACTAATTTGTAGAATATCTGTATACCTATTTACCTTGCACTTATGGTCCTGTCAGAGAACAGAACTCGGTGCCCTTTTGCTTCCTGTGAGGAGCTGTGGGTTGCTGAGAGGCCTCCCCTCAACTGCCTCTGCTCTGGGCCCAAGAACCCAAGGGACCTCAGGTGCTCCTCATGTATCTTGTCTTCCAGAGCCTTTACTATCTTTGTAGCCATCCTATCTTTGTAGCCATCCTTTGGATGTTCTCTATTAGTTTTATGCTCTTCTTACAGTGTAGCTCCTGAAACTGCATCCGCTACTCTAGTTGATGCCACACCAGCACAGAGCAGAACAGGGCAATCCCTTTCCTGACCATCTGGCAGTGCTGAGCCTGATGTGTCAGTTAGTCCTTTGGGTTGACATTGCAATAAAAATGAATTTAATCATCATCATTCATTGAAGAAATACCTTGTGTTATCTCATAAATTCTTCTCATAATTTGATTTTTTTCTGGCTGTGACAAGTACAATCCTCTATCTTTCCTCTGACCCTTTAGTACTGCACAGATCTGACTGTGCACCAACACACCACAGCTCTCAACAACAACATTCATAATGAGCTGAAAACCTGGAGTCAACATTATCAACGTTTCATTTTCTTATTGTAGTTTCTCCATGTTGGGGATAATAGATTTTATAGGGTAGCCATACCACATAAAGATAATATAACTCCTACTTGAAAAGAAAACATCTTTCAGAAATAGTTAAGTGCTTTCCAAAATGTATTAGATGTTATTGTACTTCCCCACTGAAAGCTCTAGAGGCTTCTGAGAGCAGTTGTTGTGAGGGCTGGTCAAGGGCTGGCTAACAATATGAGACAGGATTACTATTTAAAAAAAAAAAATTAAATCTAAAAAAAACTAATCTAAATTTTCCATGCTCTTTTATTTGATGTTATTGTGAACAAAACTAAAGAAAATTGAAGTCTGGACAAATAGCACCGCACTAAACAGATAAACTTTGGTAGTATTTATATTTTGTAGCTCATAAGCAGAGTGGTAAAACTATTGTATTACTAATGTATTACTACAGGAAAAAAAGGTTTAGAAAACTTCACCCTCTGTCAGCAGGTATATAGGTTGTATGGGCTTGACTCTGGAGGGCTGTTAATGTGTAACTCATTAAGGTGGTTGCCACCTGGATAGCCTAAGTATGGAAGAGAAGCAAGGTTTCAGGAAATCTGTCCTTTCACCTATATTGTATGCTCTAATAAAGGACGTGATCTCCTTCTTTAGACAGCATTTAATTTGGGGGCAAAGTAATAGAATTTCTTATTTTTAATCCCTAGTGATAACAAACACAAAAATGTTCGCTGATATAAACAACGTACGTGTGGGTCAGCCAGGGTTTGGGGAATAGCGGTTCAGTCAAGCACAGCATTGGAACATATGCCTAATTCTAAGTGTAATTGACTAAAGTGGTTAAAATTGAGCACCTGCTTAAGTGCTTTCATGGCCTGATGCCTAATGAAAAATTAATCACAAATGGCAGAGAGCCATTATACCAAGAAGGCCTTATTTATATTGAATTAAATTATATAATAATTAAGGTATATTTAGTTAGCCTCAGTAGTAAGTCTGTCTGTGTTCTTGTCTGAATCAGCACATTTTCAGGGTGCTAAGCCCACAGTGAAATATTTCCGTTTGTAATTAACCTTGCAAGCGGTTTTATTTTGCTAATAAACTTGCAAAGCAGCTGCACTGGTCACTGTGATGGCCACAGAGCAGCAGCAGACTTGTGAGACTAATTCCCCTGCTTCGCTCCCAGTGCCACAGTGAAAATGGGTTGCAGGATCAGCGGTGTATTAACAAATGAAAAATAGGAATATCCTAAACAGCTCAAAATGATATAGTAATTATAATCATGGGACTGGTAGCAGACATACACTAGGCCACTTCTTTACTGTGTTTCATTCTTTCCACTGCTTGATGAAATTTGGGGAGTACAGCAATGGTACTCCCCAGTTTTCGAGACTAATTCATCCTGGTTCTCTACGAGCACAGAATTGACAACCAACATATCGGACCATTTTCAAGCTTGGTCTCCCCATTGCTCAGCTGAAAATGGACTCACATTTTAGTTAAAATCATTTTTTAATGTGCATTATGGCAATTATTGCTCCAGTAGACTCAGATTCAAACGGAGCTGATTAAACCGGATTCCTGGTTATCAGATCACAAGTAAGGGAGCCTGATGTTTTCCATTAGATTTTAATAAATACAAAATAATTAGGTCTGAGCATCTTGGAAATAAAATATTGCACTGTGATTAGATCAAAACAAATTATCGTTTGTCAAATGCTGTTTGGCATTTCCAGCAAAATGGGGACAGTTTTGCTCCATATGAATTTAGATGCATGTAAACACTGTCTGCCAAAGTAAAGACTGATGAGAACTTATGCGTGTTGTGTATTTTGAACAGTCGACTCATTCATCTCGTTCTGGCAGAACATTTAAGTTTAAAAAGATGAGAATTTGGGCAGCAGAAAGTTATTAAAATAAGCTTTCACTGCACTGTAAAAAAAAGAAAAAAAACATTTTGCCTAAGGATAATTGTTGATGTTACCATTATCAAATACTGATCTTCTCAGAAAAGGAAACAATTCAGGACCGGTACCTGCTTGCAATCACATTCCAACATTAAACAACATCTTAGGTCAGAGTGGCTGCATTTACATAATGAGATACAGGTGCCCCGGGCTCTCTGTACAATAAATCCACCCTGCACAAACAATGATGTGGATCTGATGAACCAGCTGTCAAGAGATGTCCAGCCAGACTCAGCTACAATACTGGGGATGGACTGGGCATGGCGGGAGCAGGTGCAGAATACCAATGTGCAGGGCACTGCCTGACTGCTGAAGGGAAAATCTCCAGTTGGACTCAACGGTGATTCGTAGCAGATGAGGCAAATCCAAGAAACACCTGTTAGCTTTGAGAAGGAGAGAAATTGGCACCATAATGCTTCACCAGATGAGTCATCAGAATATAAAGGAAGGAACAGCGTTAAAGGAAAAGAATTAATTTTACTTTCAGATCTGCAAACTACATAAGAATATTTAGCATTTCTTGCATCCTATCTAGGGGGACAGTGACTCATTTGGATCAAAATTCTTTCATAATTCAGCTTCAAGAAAATAACAAAAGCAGCTCTCAGATAAAGAATACATAAAAGACATGTTAAGGAAGACAGTGCTCTAAAGGCATTCTCAGCTGTGCGTGTTCCCTTAGACAATGTCAGCCTGTGTATAAATATAACTTATAATAAGGTGCTACCTATGCGTTTTTGGTAGCTGGAAGTGAGAGCGGCGCAGCGTTTAAAGGCACCTCTTGCAGACATCGAGGTGACTCTGCAATGGGGGCTACAAAGCAAGCAGGTGCCCAAGTGGAGGCACGAAGGTGATGTCTCTCCATGGGAGAAGAAGAAGGCAGCTTGTAAAGTGAGCTCGGCCATGAGGTCTGAGATGGAAAGCGTCCTCACAGCAGCTGCTGAGTGGTACGGACTGCAGTACAGCAGGTCTGGAAGGAGTTTTCGATTACTATGTTTCCTTGTCTATTATCACTACATTCCAAGCCTAGGGAAAGCTTGTAGGTCGAAGTACTTAGTGAATCTTATTTCTAACTACCCAAGCAGTTTGAACCGTAAATACTAATGCTGGTTAAGATAAAACAATCTTTAAAATCAGCAATAGTTTAAAGCTGTGAGTCAGATTTTCAGTTTCTGATGCAGAAGTAATTTGTTACTCGAAGTTAAAATATTTGCTTTACAAATGGTGATAGCATCCAGACTTTGTTTTACTGGGGAAGTAACACAAATTGCAGTTTAGACGTGCAGCTGTGGGGAAAAGAAGCTACTGAACTACTTTAGATCATATCCATCATGTTTTCAGAGCTTGTAAGTATCACCCAGAATGAAACAGGCCATAAATAAATGGTCTGGGAAACATTTAAGATTGCTTTAAAATCAATTGAGCATGAATGAAAAGCCTTTTGCAACACCTTGCGGTGCTGAGGTGGAATTCCTGCTTTGATACAAAATAGTGATGGTCAACTAGAAAGCCTACTCACAGAAATGGGTTCATGGAGACCAGTGTAGGGGTCAAAACACCTTGAGCTGCTCTTGGCAGAGATCCTGAAAAGGTTAATGAACTAAATAGAAATGGAAATCCATGTCCAACCTACCATATGTCTGCTACATTTCCCATCTTCTTCTGTAACATCTGTGTTTAGAGAGAACAAGTCCCCATATGCACTAGATACAGAGCTTTTGAGAACCTAGTTTGAGTAACATTATTAGCAGCAAAGGGGGAAACGAGCTTAATAATAATGTCATGTAGGTCATCAAATTGCCTTGGTCTTCAGAATGTTGGCAGAGATCCCTGACAAGAAAAGCTAAAATGGATTATTTTAGGAACCCAATGAACTGTGGACAACTTATGTCTGCAGAAATTATGTTTTTACAGGATTTAAAACATTAAAGACTCGGAAAAATTCGATATGCTAAAATACAGGATGGGCAGAACAGCATGCTCAGGAAGTCAATATTAGTAACACTGCCACCACACAACTCCCATTACACTGCATTTCATCCGATTGTGGAAATTAATCTGGTTCCCAAAGATGAATTATATTTGTTTATTATACATTTCTGCAGGAATGCTGTGATAATAATTGTATATGATAACAACAGACAATTTGTTCTGAATTCATTTTCCCCCCGATGTTAAAACCTCTATTCTTTGGCTCAGTTGGGGTAAAATGAGTGCTCAGATGTATGTAATTTTCACATCACCTCATCACGGTGTAATCTCTTTCAGAAGGAAATGAAATGGCCATATTTACCCAAAGGAAAAGAAAAATTATTGAAGGGTTACTCCCTACCTCAGGCATTTTCCTCCTCCCTGTGTCAGTCCGTGATTCGCCGGTGCAGTTTGCCTGAGTCTTTATACACTTCATCTCATTGCCACTGTCCTCAGCAGGAGCTGCAGTCCCGCGTTCCCTTTATACTCCTCGCTCCAACCAAACGCCACTACAGGCGTTTCCATTATCCATATAAATGTCTAATCCTTTTCCGAACCCCACTAAGCTCTTGGCTCCACTGAACTCTTGTGGGAATTAATTCCACAGGTTAATTATGCATTTGTGTAAATACTTATTTTCTTTAATGGTTTTAATTTTGCTGCCTTTCGGTTTCATTATAAGTCCCCTGGTTCTTGTATTATGAGAAATGATAAGTGAAAGCACCAGATTTACTTTCTGTATGGGCAATTCATTATTTGTATAGCTCCATCGTGTGCCCTCTTTATGTCCCCTCTCCACACTAAGCCATCCAGAGTTTTAATTCTTTTCTCACATAGAAGCCATTCAAGCCATTTGCCATAATTAAAACAATTAATTTCAAGAAAAATCCAGGCTGTTATACAGAGAATTAGGGAAGGATTGAGGAGTAAAATTGAAAGAACGACTAAGCTTCCTTCATCTTCCGGGATTTTTTGCAATCCTTATACTGCATCCATTTCCATGCAGAAGCCCTCTGCTCTTTGGCTATCTAGCTAATAATATTTAATTGTTTTAATTTCCCTTTTCCAGATTATTAACATTTTTAGTATATTAAGCGGGGTTTAAGCTGACGATTACAAGAGGTTAAATTCATGATTAACAGTGAGCACTTATGTTCTTCCTAAACTTATGAGCCTTCTTTCTTTGTGAGCAGGAAGTTGAGAAGAAGGAAGTAAGCTAAAGATAATAACAAAAATAAGCCTTCTCCTCATTAAGCTTTGGAATGCATATAATATCTATCTATCTTTCTATCTATCCCATAAAGTAAATACAGTTAGTTACATTGATATGAAGAAGCAGATTTTTTTCTAGGTGAATTTTTTAGCCTGTTTATACTTCAACAACATCAACATCTAATTAACATTTGAACAGAAGTGACCTTTCTAAGAATTAGTGTGTGTATATATCAGGCAGATGCTAAGATGATGTGGATGGTGTGGTGCTCTCTGGAGAGATTTAACAAGAAGGAAAATGTTTATGCCTTGTGGTTTGGAAGGATGAGTCCCTTACTAGATTGCAAACCACTGAGGTAGGAAATAAACTACAGTGAGCTCTTCTCTCAAGGAAACTTTTGGGAGCAAACTGAGTTCCTGCAAACGTACTTCACACATGAATCTCCTCCATGCCTTTGCTGCTATGTTTATGTTATAACTTGGGATTCATCACAGCCAATTCAGTAAGGGTAAAGGTATCACACAATCTACTGCAGAAGTAGATGGTTCATTGTGGCTGTTTATTTCTGCTGCAGTAAAAAAAAATGGAGTTACTGCAGCATTTCCCACAAACTGGGGTCTAATAAATGCTAAGCTTTTAACAGCAGTGTATGTGGTGTTTTAGGGATACTTGTATGCAAACGAATCGTAGATCAGTGGAATACAGCTTCCAGTTGTGCCTGAGAGTTTGGACAGTCCTTACTCCGTGAGAGGCACTTAAAATATTTGCCAGCATTTTGTCTTCTGTTGGCAGGGTGATTTGCACCCCTACAGACACGACCACAGCTAAACACAAACAGAACACAGGCCTGACCTGCCATGCTCACAGCACACCATCAGCACGTGAATGCACTCAATTCAAGCTATAAAAATCTTCTGGAAAAAAAAAAAATTAATGTTGTTGCCCTTGCCAAAAATTTAATTGCATCCATTGATGCATCTGAAACAAAATCGTTACCTAATGAATTTTTTCCTTAACAGTTGCTTTATCTTTCCTTCTTCACTAATTTCTCAAGGTTATTGGAGTACAGATCTTATTGGCTGCTATAACAGCACCTGGCTTTCAAATCACCAATACCATGGCTATTCTTTTTGAGCACTGGGGCTCTTGACCTAGGAAGCGATGACACTCTCCTGATTGGTTCCTAATTTTTTGGATGAATACTAAATGTTTGAGATGGTTCACACAAAGATACCCATAGATACCCATACCCAAGATTCAGTCTGACTGAAGAAAAGGTGACAACCTACAGCCTCATAGCAAAGAGATCTGTAGGAAGATAGGTATATGCCTACTTGGGAAATTAAAACCTAGCAAGTGTAATAGTCCTGATGGCAGCCAGGGACTGATAAGCAAAGTATTTAGGCATCTCCCACATGTAACGGCCAGCTTGCCTAAAGAGAGAACAGCAACTGTTAAATCATATCTTTCTTTTCTAACAAATTGAGTACTGCTGTACAGTGTTGGTCTGCATGCTCTTGTGAATGTGTCTCTAAAATGCTGGTAGTAGCAAATATATTCTCCTTGGTACAGTTACACTATACATTCGGGTTTGACAGTATAATCTGATGTTCAACTTTTTGCAAGCTCAGTGGCCTGGTTCTCAAGAAAGCTTCCTCAGTTTGCCATTACTGATGAAGATAAGAAAACTGATGAACGTACAAAACTGAGATTTCTAAGGAGTACAGATGGGTTCATAATGAAGTGAATGGTTAGCAGATGATGTACTTCATCATGAAGGTTTTGAGACCACTGTTACTTGTATACGGATGTTTGAATCACACTGAGCATTTGAGCGGTGAGACTGACTTCAATCTTGCACTTTGTGAGGTCATACAAGAAATAGCTGAGAACCCGACCTTCCGTGAACCAGTGAACACTAAAGACACTGGTATGACATTTAAGTAGATGAAATACGTCTCTGCTGTAAGCAAGAATTTTCCATTTATCCAGCATATGCTGTCATAATTCTGAAGTGTCAAGGTCTGATCTGGATCATTCTCCGACTGATGACAGATGAGCAATTCCCTCAGCAGCATACAGTACACGGGCACTCTGCAGCTCGCTCTGGCAACACTCTGTTTGCCATTTACTTTAATGGAATAAAACCCAGGGAGGGCAGCTCTGTGTAAAACAATACAACGGCCAGACAACAAAACTTAAAATAACAATGTCATTTCCACCAAGAGTGGTGTCAGGCCACTGACCTTTCAGAAATAATACCTTGGAGTGCTCCTGTAGGTAGGAGGAAACTACAGAATCATACATGTAGTCTGCCAGATTTACACATAACTTTATTACTTACATTTCTGTTTGAAAAAATAAAACTGTTCTTACTAGTATTGGCCGGTTCACATAATACAGTATGGGAATTGCTAAGTCATGACCTGAACCAATGGTTGAGCACCTGGTGAAGGGACACAGCCAGCCCTAGGAGCACAGGTGAAAGCAATTCACCTGTGCGACTAGAAGAGGTAGAATCAGGTTCTGCCCCTCCCCAAGCCTCATTTAAGGGCTGGCTGCCACAAGGGAGGGTTTCTATCTGGAGATCCCTCCTTTTGGAGTATTTGTCAAGCCCTGATCCTTGGGCCGAGTAAGCAAATCTTCTGTTCTTTAACTGGATTGTGACAGTCACCCTTTTTGAGTAATTTAGAACTGGTTATCTGCCAATGCCTTTCCTTAAAAATACTTAAAGAGCTCTGAGATTTTCACCCTTCGGCAGGACGATAACTCTAATTCCCAATGATAACTATGTTTGGTTTTCAGCATTATGCTGATATTTTTTTTTTAATATCAGAATAATTTCTGGGCTCATAACAATGTGATTAAGGATCGCTTGTCCCTGCTCACCTCCCTCTCTGATGAGATCAGAATGTGCACAGGCAATGCGTTTGCTGTCCCTGCCCACAAATCAATATTTGCTGCAGCAGAGAAGGGAAGGAAAGGAAGGACAGAAGATGAAAAAAGGGACTAGAACACAGAAGAAAAAAAAAATTCCTTTAATAGCAATTCTCCTTCCTCATCCCTATTCTTTCAGGTGCTGTCTAGCAAGAGCAAGGGAATAACCACTAATGTCTCAGCTCTGCTGCTATAAGATCTTCAGCAAGCTAAATATTGCTATTTGCTATTCAGCTCACCCATGCAATCAGTCTCTTTGCTTTTCTACAATTCATGAGCATAGACTCGCAGGGATCTCAAACAGTATTTCAGTCCTACACTATAATCAGCAGTGGAAACTTATTTATTATTGCTTTTATAATTGCTTTAATTCCTTTATAGTTAGATCTCAATTTTAATTATGATTAAATGCACTGACAGGGTCAGCAATGACTCTTGATTTCCAAAAATCAAGGGTTTGAGTTGAAGGAAGGAACCCACCCCTTTGTCCTTGGAAAGACATTACATCAAACTACATTTGCTGGTCCAGATTCTGAGTTAAACACTGTACTCAGTAGAACTACATCAGTGTACTGGAGCTGAAGCTGTAATCACAAAACATTCTTAAATGAAGCCCTAAGGCTTCAGGTCTGCCACCTGTTCTATCAATCAGGAGAGATTATCTTGTGCATAGGATGTGGTCTGCATCTGGTTAACAGAGGCTCTGATGCTGACAATAATGACCCTAACTATAACAAATTCCACTTTAGTAATCTCAACAGTAGTATTTAAAATGGGGATAAAGTTTTATTTATCACAAATGGATGCCCCACTGTTTATGAGCGCTGATTATGCAAATGAATTGTCTTGGAATTGAAGTTGTAATGCCTTCTGAACTATCTAGTTATTCCATCCTAGTCCCTTTTCCTTTAGTCTTAATGGAAATTAATGGGATTCATCCCACAGATGTAAGACCCAAAGATGAAATCTCATTGCTGTTCTATACTAATGTGTAACTGTAGCAAAGGCACTGGAGCATTTGTGGATATTGTCCATCTTTAATTTTTGCTAGAACTTTGCCATGCTACTTAAGTTCACATATTATTTTAAACACATTAACCCAAAAGAGTAAAGTCTATTTTCTTATAAGAATCCAAAATAGATGCATATTATCTCTGTTTAACAGAGAGCTCAACCTACTTATTGTAAGATCATTCCACAAAGTTAGGGTTTTTATCTACTAATTTTCTATTCCTCCTGTTTTTATATATTTTACTACATTTTCAAAATACTAATTAACTTCTTAAACTTCATACACTTTCTTCTGTATTCAGACCAATAGAAATCCCCAGTCGCACTTCCTGTAATCTGGATTTATTTAAATTGAGGGTTGCTTTCTTGTATTTCTCAATCCAATTATTCGAAGGACCGTTGCACTCCTTTTATCTTCCATTATCATTCTGGAATCAGCCTTATTGTCAGCATTATCAGTGCCAGTAATGATTACATCGCTTCTTCAGACGGTACCGCTGATACAAGACAGTCCAGTGCAATAGAAACAGCTGTAAACTGGTTCTGAGTATCATCTTTCCTTCTCTGGTTCCTTGNTCATCCGATTGTGGAAATTAATCTGGTTCCCAAAGATGAATTATATTTGTTTATTATACATTTCTGCAGGAATGCTGTGATAACAATTGTATATGATAACAACAGACAATTTGTTCTGAATTCATTTTCCCCCCGATGTTAAAACCTCTATTCTTTGGCTCAGTTGGGGTAAAATGAGTGCTCAGATGTATGTAATTTTCACATCACCTCATCACGGTGTAATCTCTTTCAGAAGGAAATGAAATGGCCATATTTACCCAAAGGAAAAGAAAAATTATTGAAGGGTTACTCCCTACCTCAGGCATTTTCCTCCTCCCTGTGTCAGTCCGTGATTCGCCGGTGCAGTTTGCCTGAGTCTTTATACACTTCATCTCATTGCCACTGTCCTCAGCAGGAGCTGCAGTCCCGCGTTCCCTTTATACTCCTCGCTCCAACCAAACGCCACTATAGGCGTTTCCATTATCCATATAAATGTCTAATCCTTTTCCGAACCCCACTAAGCTCTTGGCTCCACTGAACTCTTGTGGGAATTAATTCCACAGGTTAATTATGCATTTGTGTAAATACTTATTTTCTTTAATGGTTTTAATTTTGCTGCCTTTCGGTTTCATTATAAGTCCCCTGGTTCTTGTATTATGAGAAATGATAAGTGAAAGCACCAGATTTACTTTCTGTATGGGCAATTCATTATTTGTATAGCTCCATCGTGTGCCCTCTTTATGTCCCCTCTCCACACTAAGCCATCCAGAGTTTTAATTCTTTTCTCACATAGAAGCCATTCAAGCCATTTGCCATAATTAAAACAATTAATTTCAAGAAAAATCCAGGCTGTTATACAGAGAATTAGGGAAGGATTGAGGAGTAAAATTGAAAGAACGACTAAGCTTCCTTCATCTTCTGGGATTTTTTGCAATCCTTATACTGCATCCATTTCCATGCAGAAGCCCTCTGCTCTTTGGCTATCTAGCTAATAATATTTAATTGTTTTAATTTCCCTTTTCCAGATTATTAACATTTTTAGTATATTAAGCGGGGTTTAAGCTGACGATTACAAGAGGTTAAATTCATGATTAACAGTGAGCACTTATGTTCTTCCTAAACTTATGAGCCTTCTTTCTTTGTGAGCAGGAAGTTGAGAAGAAGGAAGTAAGCTAAAGATAATAACAAAAATAAGCCTTCTCCTCATTAAGCTTTGGAATGCATATAATATCTATCTATCTTTCTATCTTTCCCATAAAGTAAATACAGTTAGTTACATTGATATGAAGAAGCAGATTTTTTTCTAGGTGAATTTTTTAGCCTGTTTATACTTCAACAACATCAACATCTAATTAACATTTGAACAGAAGTGACCTTTCTAAGAATTAGTGTGTGTATATATCAGGCAGATGCTAAGATGATGTGGATGGTGTGGTGCTCTCTGGAGAGATTTAACAAGAAGGAAAATGTTTATGCCTTGTGGTTTGGAAGGATGAGTCCCTTACTAGATTGCAAACCACTGAGGTAGGAAATAAACTACAGTGAGCTCTTCTCTCAAGGAAACTTTTGGGAGCAAACTGAGTTCCTGCAAACGTACTTCACACATGAATCTCCTCCATGCCTTTGCTGCTATGTTTATGTTATAACTTGGGATTCATCACAGCCAATTCAGTAAGGGTAAAGGTATCACACAATCTACTGCAGAAGTAGATGGTTCATTGTGGCTGTTTATTTCTGCTGCAGTAAAAAAAAATGGAGTTACTGCAGCATTTCCCACAAACTGGGGTCTAATAAATGCTAAGCTTTTAACAGCAGTGTATGTGGTGTTTTAGGGATACTTGTATGCAAACGAATCGTAGATCAGTGGAATACAGCTTCCAGTTGTGCCTGAGAGTTTGGACAGTCCTTACTCCGTGAGAGGCACTTAAAATATTTGCCAGCATTTTGTCTTCTGTTGGCAGGGTGATTTGCACCCCTACAGACACGACCACAGCTAAACACAAACAGAACACAGGCCTGACCTGCCATGCTCACAGCACACCATCAGCACGTGAATGCACTCAATTCAAGCTATAAAAATCTTCTGGAAAAAAAAAAAATTAATGTTGTTGCCCTTGCCAAAAATTTAATTGCATCCATTGATGCATCTGAAACAAAATCGTTACCTAATGAATTTTTTCCTTAACAGTTGCTTTATCTTTCCTTCTTCACTAATTTCTCAAGGTTATTGGAGTACAGATCTTATTGGCTGCTATAACAGCACCTGGCTTTCAAATCACCAATACCATGGCTATTCTTTTTGAGCACTGGGGCTCTTGACCTAGGAAGCGATGACACTCTCCTGATTGGTTCCTAATTTTTTGGATGAATACTAAATGTTTGAGATGGTTCACACAAAGATACCCATAGATACCCATACCCAAGATTCAGTCTGACTGAAGAAAAGGTGACAACCTACAGCCTCATAGCAAAGAGATCTGTAGGAAGATAGGTATATGCCTACTTGGGAAATTAAAACCTAGCAAGTGTAATAGTCCTGATGGCAGCCAGGGACTGATAAGCAAAGTATTTAGGCATCTCCCACATGTAACGGCCAGCTTGCCTAAAGAGAGAACAGC
Source organism: Pavo muticus (assembly GCA_016647715.1). NCBI lineage: Eukaryota > Metazoa > Chordata > Aves > Galliformes > Phasianidae > Pavo > Pavo muticus. The sequence goes on along the minus strand of JACDJE010000026.1, from coordinate 2,795,384 downwards.
AACTGTTAAATCATATCTTTCTTTTCTAACAAATTGAGTACTGCTGTACAGTGTTGGTCTGCATGCTCTTGTGAATGTGTCTCTAAAATGCTGGTAGTAGCAAATATATTCTCCTTGGTACAGTTACACTATACATTCGGGTTTGACAGTATAATCTGATGTTCAACTTTTTGCAAGCTCAGTGGCCTGGTTCTCAAGAAAGCTTCCTCAGTTTGCCATTACTGATGAAGATAAGAAAACTGATGAACGTACAAAACTGAGATTTCTAAGGAGTACAGATGGGTTCATAATGAAGTGAATGGTTAGCAGATGATGTACTTCATCATGAAGGTTTTGAGACCACTGTTACTTGTATACGGATGTTTGAATCACACTGAGCATTTGAGCGGTGAGACTGACTTCAATCTTGCACTTTGTGAGGTCATACAAGAAATAGCTGAGAACCCGACCTTCCGTGAACCAGTGAACACTAAAGACACTGGTATGACATTTAAGTAGATGAAATACGTCTCTGCTGTAAGCAAGAATTTTCCATTTATCCAGCATATGCTGTCATAATTCTGAAGTGTCAAGGTCTGATCTGGATCATTCTCCGACTGATGACAGATGAGCAATTCCCTCAGCAGCATACAGTACACGGGCACTCTGCAGCTCGCTCTGGCAACACTCTGTTTGCCATTTACTTTAATGGAATAAAACCCAGGGAGGGCAGCTCTGTGTAAAACAATACAACGGCCAGACAACAAAACTTAAAATAACAATGTCATTTCCACCAAGAGTGGTGTCAGGCCACTGACCTTTCAGAAATAATACCTTGGAGTGCTCCTGTAGGTAGGAGGAAACTACAGAATCATACATGTAGTCTGCCAGATTTACACATAACTTTATTACTTACATTTCTGTTTGAAAAAATAAAACTGTTCTTACTAGTATTGGCCGGTTCACATAATACAGTATGGGAATTGCTAAGTCATGACCTGAACCAATGGTTGAGCACCTGGTGAAGGGACACAGCCAGCCCTAGGAGCACAGGTGAAAGCAATTCACCTGTGCGACTAGAAGAGGTAGAATCAGGTTCTGCCCCTCCCCAAGCCTCATTTAAGGGCTGGCTGCCACAAGGGAGGGTTTCTATCTGGAGATCCCTCCTTTTGGAGTATTTGTCAAGCCCTGATCCTTGGGCCGAGTAAGCAAATCTTCTGTTCTTTAACTGGATTGTGACAGTCACCCTTTTTGAGTAATTTAGAACTGGTTATCTGCCAATGCCTTTCCTTAAAAATACTTAAAGAGCTCTGAGATTTTCACCCTTCGGCAGGACGATAACTCTAATTCCCAATGATAACTATGTTTGGTTTTCAGCATTATGCTGATATTTTTTTTTTAATATCAGAATAATTTCTGGGCTCATAACAATGTGATTAAGGATCGCTTGTCCCTGCTCACCTCCCTCTCTGATGAGATCAGAATGTGCACAGGCAATGCGTTTGCTGTCCCTGCCCACAAATCAATATTTGCTGCAGCAGAGAAGGGAAGGAAAGGAAGGACAGAAGATGAAATAAGGGACTAGAACACAGAAGAAAAAAAAAATTCCTTTAATAGCAATTCTCCTTCCTCATCCCTATTCTTTCAGGTGCTGTCTAGCAAGAGCAAGGGAATAACCACTAATGTCTCAGCTCTGCTGCTATAAGATCTTCAGCAAGCTAAATATTGCTATTTGCTATTCAGCTCACCCATGCAATCAGTCTCTTTGCTTTTCTACAATTCATGAGCATAGACTCGCAGGGATCTCAAACAGTATTTCAGGCCTACACTATAATCAGCAGGGGAAACGTATTTATTATTGCTTTTATAATTGCTTTAATTCCTTTATAGTTAGATCTCAATTTTAATTATGAATAAATGCACTGACAGGGTCAGCAATGACTCTTGATTTCCAAAAATCAAGGGTTGGAGTTGAAGGAAGGAACCCACCCCTTTGTCCTTGGAAAGACATTACATCAAACTACATTTGCTGGTCCAGATTCTGAGTTAAACACTGTACTCAGTAGAACTACATCAGTGTACTGGAGCTGAAGCTGTAATCACAAAACATTCTTAAATGAAGCCCTAAGGCTTCAGGTCTGCCACCTGTTCTATCAATCAGGAGAGATTATCTTGTGCATAGGATGTGGTCTGCATCTGGTTAACAGAGGCGCTGATGCTGACAATAATGACCCTAACTATAACAAATTCCACTTTAGTAATCTCAACAGTAGTATTTAAAATGGGGATAAAGTTTTATTTATCACAAATGGATGCCCCACTGTTTATGAGCGCTGATTATGCAAATGAATTGTCTTGGAATTGAAGTTGTAATGCCTTCTGAACTATCTAGTTATTCCATCCTAGTCCCTTTTCCTTTAGTCTTAATGGAAATTAATGGGATTCATCCCACAGATGTAAGACCCAAAGATGAAATCTCATTGCTGTTCTATACTAATGTGTAACTGTAGCAAAGGCACTGGAGCATTTGTGGATATTGTCCATCTTTAATTTTTGCTAGAACTTTGCCATGCTACTTAAGTTCACATATTATTTTAAACACATTAACCCAAAAGAGTAAAGTCTATTTTCTTATAAGAATCCAAAATAGATGCATATTATCTCTGTTTAACAGAGAGCTCAACCTACTTATTGTAAGATCATTCCACAAAGTTAGGGTTTTTATCTACTAATTTTCTATTCCTCCTGTTTTTATATATTTTACTACATTTACAAAATACTAATTAACTTCTTAAACTTCATACACTTTCTTCTGTATTCAGACCAATAGAAATCCCCAGTCGCACTTCCTGTAATCTGGATTTATTTAAATTGAGGGTTGCTTTCTTGTATTTCTCAATCCAATTATTCGAAGGACCGTTGCACTCCTTTTATCTTCCATTATCATTCTGGAATCAGCCTTATTGTCAGCATTATCAGTGCCAGTAATGATTACATCGCTTCTTCAGACGGTACCGCTGATACAAGACAGTCCAGTGCAATAGAAACAGCTGTAAACTGGTTCTGAGTATCATCTTTCCTTCTCTGGTTCCTTGAAGGTACTGTTCTCACCTCTATTTTGTATTTTAACCGATTGCTGTCTATTTATACATCTTATTTGCATATTAGAAAAACTTAGCAGGAAAGAGGGATACCGCTTTGCCTTATATACTCATTGCCAATAGCAGATACTTATTTTCTTTATTAACATTCTTGACTGTGATATTTTACCCAGTAATTTTCTGTAATGCATATGTCACAAATAAGTTTCTGTGTTACTTGACTGAGGATCAACACAGCTGAGCCACTGAAATGTCACTGTACTGCTTCAGCCCTTGTATTGTCTTTTTTTCCCTCTCATCTCTGCATCTAACTTTCTTCCTCACTAAACATCACAGTCTTAAATGCATACATGGACACACAGACATGCAAGGGAATGCAGGTAGAGAAGTGCTCCATTACCACAGTGTTCATATTTCCCTCTTTGCAGTTCCTTGACAGAACCTTACATTTCAGAACACTGACCTCCATTTGCACCTTTGGCCCTTCCTAGATCAAGTGTGGGCTCTGTGATCTCAGCAATTTACGTTCTTTCAGCACCTACATGTTTGATTTTTTTTAACTCTGAGCTTTAGACAGAGCTCAGAAAGCGAAGTACTTTCATTGAGAATGGGGAAAAAAAAGCCCTGATGAAGAATCTTTAAGTAAGAAACAATTCATTAGCATGCTTCCAGTATTAAGTGGTAACTCACAGTCTGCATGAGGTAATTAACTTGTCTAAAATATTTCATCCCCAGGCACAATACCTCTTTCTTGGCCTTTCCACTGCCTGCCATGTTGGTGCATCTTCCAGTCTTTGTGCATTCTAGCTCCAAGCTGTACGGCCTCCTGGCTTCATCTCCTCTGACTCAAGGTCTTGATAATCTCATTTTCAAAATGCCAATAAAGTAATTTTTTTTTTTACTTTATTTTACAAGGTATCCTTAAAATCAATCCCTCGTGTTAGCCAGTTAGTCAGTCAGTGCTGTATCCATAGAGGTGTAGCCATATAGGTGTGCTCATCAAAGTGTACACACTTCCACTGCACCTGTCATTGCTGCAGCACAGTTCCCACCTTCACATGTTAGCAGGGACTATCTGAACTACTGGTATTTGTTTTCCTTTTCTGGCAGATAAACAAATAAACCACACATTAATTTTAATGAGTACCTCAAGGTTTTCTTATGAAAGAACTCTCAAGAATATTTAATAGCTGAGATAAACACTCAATTAAAGTAAGAAACTGTAAGTATTCAGAATTACTGAAAGTTGTCCCTGTGGAGATCATGTTGATTATTAAAAAACATGATATATGGAAAAGAGAGGAAGTGAGCAGAACTGACACCAGAGGCTGTCTGGTTTTGGGAGCTCAGCCTTCCTTGGCTTCCCAACCTTTGGCCATATTGAGGCAGGATGCTCACTGAGGGGATTGTGGATAACCATTGGCTGTGGAAGGTTTTGTTGTTAGATTTTTTTTTCTTTTTAAAGGGATCTGTAAGTTTAAAAATAGCTTAGTCCCTACAGAACTTAATAGAGCAGCTTCTTTGGTGTAATCGATTATTGCTGCCAACTCCATCAAAGTTTCTGGCATTAATACAGTGGCTACATTAAAAAAAATCTAACAGTCAGGTCAACGCATTAAACAAATGTTTGACAAATCTCAGAGATTAGCACAATCTTTGAGGCAGCTGGCGATGCTGGAAAGCCCTCAATTCGTGACTGTGACTTCTTCATCCCACCTTCTGCATGTGAACACTGGCTATGAACCACCTGAGAGGCTCAAAAGGAGCAAGAGATTGTACTGAAGACACAATGAATGCAATCAAATGTTAGCGAAGTTGACACCAAGCATGAGTTATGACAGGATGAAGAGAACCTGTTCTTTCTTTTCCACTGCCTTAAATCCTAAGTTGATTACCTAAGTTAACCAATGGGCACAGAAGGCAATCATGTCCACTGTGTGCTGGGTGAGGCATGTTGAGATGAAAGTATTTTCAGTGGATAAGATCTTACCATGTCTTTTTAGGATAAATGGCTTTAACGGAAGGAGAAGAAGTCAGTTAAAATATTCAGTTCATTGGGAATTTCAGAGAGAGCCCATCGCTGCATCTCTACTTCTCCAGGTCAGTTTTCACTTTTGAGATGGTTTATTCTGCATAGGTGATTAGGCAAAGTATCTTTAGAGGAGTCTAACAACTTAAGAGCTTTCAGAAATGTTTCATTTTATATGGTATGCAATTGATGCAAAACTGGGGCAAAATGCCAAAGAATGAAATAGAAATGGCCAACAACGGTTTAATCTATAGAGCCTTTTATATCTGTTACCAGCTTAACCATCTGTTCTCCAGTTGTTTGGGTCTATGAAAATGAAAGCATAAAAACTAAAATATCTACTGTATTTTAAAGCTTAGACAATCCATTGGAGAAAAGGAACTTCTTTCCATATTTAAAAATAATATTTGCTGTCTAAGAAGGCAACCAAAACAAGCCTGCAGTACAAACTGAAGCTGAAGGTAATAGGCCCTATGACTGAATACAGTTCAGAGACAGCCTAATTTTAATTCATCCCCGAATATTCCAGAAGGAATGTGTTATTTATAGTGGTTCATACATCCTGTTCCATGGTCCCTGGCTGGGTCCCTGCAGACTGCCCCTCACTGTGCATGTGCTCCTCATTGGAGAAGAAAAATGGGGCAGTGACTGTAGCACTCATCTTGCATTTTTAGGCTTTGTTTTTTGCTCTTCCCCACTATAAACCTCCTAGGAGATCTTCAGAAAGTTGTTTGCTCCTTCTGTGTCTTGGCATCCACAGACAGAGCAAGATAAAGGCGATGCTGTGAAAATAAAACCATGGAAGGCTGCAAGCACTCAGCCACAGTGCAGATGACAACCATAAAAGTATCTTCAGTCGAGAGGTAGGTCATCCTCTGGGACTACGCAGATGAGTAAAATGCTCACAAAGCAGAATAAGGCCACATTCACTCTCAAAATAATCCTTTTACTGGATCAATAGAAGCACTTTACAGGCCAAGGCACTGTTCAGCCACATGTCCCACCCAGCCATTAGTCCGTGTGGTATCAGGGCAATGCAGACACAGCACCACTCATTCCAGAACTAGGAATGTGTTTCACCTGAATGCAAATAACTACACAGATCAGCCTATGCAGTTGTTCCCTGAGCTTTCTATAGATCTACTCATATTAAGTTCTCATGGGGGTTTAAAGTGTGCACCAGGACCAGCTACCATACACTGCAGCAGATGGAAAGCAAATATATTTTCAAAAATTGCTTTGTACACTTCTGCCATTTGGAGGTTTCTTGACAGGACAAGGGGGAATGGTTTTAAACTGGGAAAGGGGATGTTTAGGTTAGATATTAGGAGGAAGCTTTTCACACAGGGGGTGGTGACGTGTTGGAATAGGTTGCCCAAGGAGGCTGTGGATGCCCCATCCCTGGAGGCATTCAAGGCCAGGATGGATGTGGCTCTGGGCAGCCTGGTTTAGTGGTTGGTGACCCTGTACATAGCAGAGGGGTTGAAACTAGGTGATCATTGTGGTCCTTTTCAACCCAGGCCATTCTATGATGATTCTATGAATACCACACCAAATCTGGCCTCTGAGATTTCTCATTCAAAATTCCTACTGACATCTCCAGGATTTATTTTCAAGAAGAGACATTCAACAGAAATATTAAAATTGAGAAGATCATCGAGACATCGAGTCTTGTTCCATACAGAACATCTGATACCATTTTAAAAACATGTAAAATGGGCTACAGCAAGTATTAGGTTTTAAGAAATGGGCTCAGTGACCCGAATCCAAATAATTCTACGACACAAAATGCATCTAATTTATTTTCTCGACCTAACATTTAACATGGATTATAGTTTTAATTGTCTTATTGAAACTCCTGGCTATGTACTCTACTGTCTCAAGCATGACGTAAATAGGAAATCTGTGTGTGTTTGTTCCTGCTGAATGACTGAAGTCAAAGGCACATCCCTAAGCTACAGAAAAAATGGATTTTTTTTGGAGCAAAACCATAAACAAATAAAGGATGAAATCCAAGCAGTAGAACTCTGTATGGGAACTGTTGAATCATGGCCTGAACCTCTGATTAACCACCTGAGGCAAGCGCTGAGTCAGCCATGGGAGCACAGGTGAAGGCAATTCACCTGTGTGCCCGGAAGGGGTGGAGCCAGGCTCCACCTCTCCTAGACCCCATTTAAGGGCTGACTTCCACTGAGGAAGGATCTCTTCCTGGAGATTGCTCCTTGTGGAGTTTTGTGAGCCTGTAACACTGGTGAGCACCTTTCCTTTATATCTAACTATTCTTTCTAGTGTGGTAATCTTACCAGCCTAACTCATCTGTAGAATATCTGTATACTTACTTACCTTGTATCTATATACTATAGAATATCTGTATACTTACTTACCTTGCAAACTCTTTACCCTTTGTCTTTTATTCCAACTTCCATGGTTCCTTATTTTCCTATATTTTCTCACAAAAAAAAATACTGCTGCCCATTCTTAACAGAGTAAACACGGCTGAGTTTTGTATCAATCCCTCAAGCTACTTGTTTGCTTATCTACAATGCTTTTCTTTCCTTTCTTTCCTCTTTTCAGCAGTATATGACCTTTGTAACATTGGACATGGTGAGAGGATGACTGTACTTCATATGGTACTTTTCTGACCTGCCTTCACTGAGAAGCAAGAAATAATTTCCACTTTGACGCAGCAGTTCTCAAAAAGAACTTTGAAATTTTTGAAGTCAAGCTGGTAAGACAGATAAAGCACACTCATGATGTATTATTCCATTTTGTCCATTGCTTATTCAGTAAATTTGAAGAAGACAGTCACTCTCCAGTTCCTAAAAATAATATTCCTTGGGATTTCATTTAATACAAATAATATACATTAACAATGCATATTTTGTTTTTTTGTTTTTTTTTTTGTGGGGTGATGCTCCATAACTTGTTCATTCTTTATGCTCCTTTAATACATTGTAGACAGTTGTTACGCATACGCTAGTTCCACTGCCTTAAAATTACTTCAAAGGAAATGCTGAGACCTTTCATTTCCCCTTAAGGGTAATATTAACAACACATACTTAATTTATTTTTTTTTATTTTAGTCTGTTGGTGGATGAGCAGTTTTCACAGTGGCTGAACAGTTTTCACAGAGTATTACCAACCTGCACAAATGATGTTTGCTTTCTCTCTCTAGTTAGTTGATGGGCAGGTTTCTTATGAAATACCGTGCTTTGATAATAGCTAGTTTTGCTCTGCGGTGACTCAAAACCAAGAGGCACTCACAGTGCATTGTAAATATTCACTAAAGATAGTATCTATCAATCCAGAAAACAGTTGTTAAAGGAGCACTGGAAGTGTACATCTACTGAGCACTTCTTTCAAGGCTTCTCAGTACTGTCTGAATATACATTGGAAATGCTTGCTTCCTATAAGCAATTGGTGGGAATTGCTACCTCCACCTTGGTAGGAATTCAATTTAAAAGCCTTTTACGTTGACGAGAGAGAAAAAGGATAATCAGCAATGATCACTACATCACACTTATTTCTTACTATCTTAAGAGGATTGAAGGATATAAATGGAGTCCAACAGGTCCTGGAGACCCGGAGAGGGAATTCACATTCAACTCAAGGGCACTCTGAGCTTTAAAATCCTTCCTTGCAATTCCATGATAACCCATTTCCATCCTTCCTCCCTGCAGTCTCCTTTCTAGTTTACGAGAAACCTCATTAGAAGCATTTCCTCTACTTAATGGCTTCCTGGCTATTTTTTCCAGCAATATAGGGCAGCAGGCATATTATTACAAAAGCACATGATAGATTTAGGTATCGATTCTCTTTAAAATAGGTTTATCTGATGGAAGACAGATTTTCATTGCCCAGCCACCTCGGGGCCAGGAGCTCTTTTTAGTACATTAACAATTATCTTCTTTGGGTGGACACTTTCAAAACTTATATCAGTATATCATCTCATTGATAGAGTACAGTAAGCTTAAATGCTGCTTAATTGCTTAAGGTTTACAGTTCCTGGAAACGTTCAAAATACTTGAATGCATAAATGTAGTCATTCCAGAGGGGAAAAAGCAAGAATAAAAAAGAAACAGAAGGAAATATTTTTATCTGCCTCTGCATTTTAACTGGAATTTATTTTTAGTTAATGATAGCAGACTCAAACAAAGAAAAAAAAGAAAAAAGAAAAAATCTAAGCACTGAGCAATACCAGAAGTGTCATTTGGAACAGAGTTAAACACACTTTCACTATCATTAATCATGGCAAAAGTGACAGAAGAAAAATGAGCTGGCTTGGTATATCTAATATATTAATTCTCCCTGCAGATTGGCTCAATGCATGAGCAAGTAAAAACAGGTAAACTTGCAGAAAAAAAGAGAAGGGATGTCAGTATAAGGTTTTCTGATACTATGAAATACTGTAATATTTTGATTTCTCCTCAAGGAAAGCTACAAAAGCTAAAAAATCCACAGGCTCTTTCCTTCGATATGGTTGAATAGCTATAGTGGAAAAAAAGCTATGCCGTAGCAGCTTAACCCCATTTGCACAGTGCCTAAGCATACACTTGCTTTCTTTCCCCCTCAGTTCCTATGATGCTGGTAACGGATTTTTTCTTTTTAGTTTGCCAGAGATCTTGATATCTTTCCCCCGAAGCCATCCTAAAGATGAGATTTTTTCCCCAGAATTATTTTTCTGCTGCTTAGTTACAAATCTGATTTGTTGTTTGGTATGTTTCCCAGCAAAATTATGGCCAAGATGCTCCTTGACTAATGGTGAAACACATGCAAGATAAGTGGAAGAAAGGATAGGTAAAGGAAACTTTGTCTGTAGTTCAGGCAAAGTACTAAGGTGATGATTTCAGAGCTGAGCTTACTCTCCATTTAATTTCCTGATATGTTCCAGCAGTCATTCTGCACATATGGACCCTTCCTAAAAATACCCAGTGGAGACCTACTTACAAAACTGGTGACTTTGTTGATATTATGGAGAAACAGTACTATGCAACTAGAGGAATCCCAAAATAGTGAATTAGAATCTTTAGCGTCAACTTCAAAGTTGACCCAAGGGCACAAGGAATGAAAGCAAAACAAAGTTAACACAGTCTAAGGATTACCTCCTTTCTGCTGGAAACAGAAAGCTCTTACTCATTTGATCAAAGCTGCTATATGTGGTTCTTTTTCTGTAACAGACTAGAGAACGATGAGCTCTTGGCTGAGTAGGGAGATGGATAACTTTGTACAGCTCTCAGACTGTTCTGTCCCACGTTATTCGTGCAATCCATCTGCAGCTTGGTTCTTCCTTTCCTTACCTGCATGTTGCAGACAGCATCTTACTGATGCATAAAAAGAGCTAAAGAGGGGTGACAAAAACAGGGCCAGTAATATATTATAAATCCACAAAAAATAATAGAGACATACTAGAATTTGCAAAACCATGCAAAACTTAGAGAACAGAGCAGAATTCTCATATTTCTTTGTCCTGTGTTGTATTCATGCTGTCATCTTTCGGCATTATAAAATATGAAGCAATTTGCTGATTTATTTAGGATATCATCTGCTTGCTACTTAGGCATGACATTGTGAACAACTGCACAGCAGGAGAAAGGTAGAACCACAAATGAACCGAGGCAGGTAGACTGCATCCAGGCAGCACAACACCAGCAGCAATAGGAACTTACTGAGCGAAGTACTTAGCTAACAATGTAAGACATAATTTTTAGTTACCAAGAAAGTAAAATTAAGTCACACTGAAATTACAAACTCTGATGCAAAAAAGTAACAATAAAAGGGCATTAAGAATGAGAAAAGATGCACTGGACTCCATACAATTCCAGTAACACCTTTCGTTTTACAACCCAAAGCATTAAAAGAGACAGCACTGTTAAGGCTGATTTACAGCAAGCCTACGGTCCATCTGCTTTGGAGAGCCAAGACACTAAATATAATGCTAAAATTAAATAGAAAGATAAACACTGATCAGGGACATCATTTTCTCTTTTAACCTGATGAAGATTTCTTCTTGTCCTGCATTTCTGCTAAATGTTAAATGAAATCGGGGGGAAAAAAAGAAGGCAAGAATTGCATAACTAAGTTGAAAGGTGTTATGAGCTATCAACAGTTTTTAAGATGAACACTTCAGCTTTGCTAAAATTGGTTTCATTATTATTGGGAAAGCTCTACAGTGGCTCCTCAGGTGAGCATGGAACATGGCTTGTTATGTCAGCAGCTGCACTGCAGTTAATTTAAAAGACCTGCACTGCTGCGTAATTACAATGTCCTGAGGGATAGCCTGAGAACTATTTACAAATACATCTCCCTGAATCATAATTTTGTTCCTGTTTGCTTGCAACCGGGGGAGAACATAAATAACTCTGGAGTCAGGATTTGTTTCTATAATTCATTTTAGTCTGAAAATGCTGATGTTATCAAGCCAAAATTTTTGTCAAGACAGACGGTCCTGATGAATTCTTTTGATTATTTCTGGAAAACAATATTTTGGTTTGGGAATCACACTAATTACAGCAACTGTGAGATTGTCAAAAGTGAATGGCAATGGTCTTGGCCAATGGAAGCGATACATTCATGTGTCTTAAGTTTTATTTATTTTTCATTCTCATCTCTTTTCCTGAAGGATTTCAGACTTTCATGTTGACTCGTGGAATTCTTGATGGTACAGATTTGTTGCTGAATTCTCAGTCCTGGAGGAGATAATTCCAGGAAATTCAAGGGAAGTGTAACATAGCGGGTGAAACAGGGATGTTTACGTAAAGCACATTCTTACTGCAATGGGCTGGAGTAGGTTCTCAGACCACAGAGGTCAATTAGGAAGGTGAAAGTCTACCTGAAACACCCTGTGCAGGCTGCCAAACTAAATATGTGTGCAGAGCTATACTACAGAAGTCAGAAAATTAGCAAAGTGAATCTGCTTATACCGTGACCAAATTGATACCCAGGTCATGCAACTCCATGGTTTTTTTTGCGTATGTTTCTATAAGGTGGTCAATCAGATTTTTCTTTTCCTCATGTGATGCAAAGTATTGTGTCAGATGCTTACCTATGAGCTGGCTCAAGACACAGATCATGAAATTTGCTGTGGTCACACTGAGAGCTAAAACTTTTTTCTTTCTCATGATTATGTGGATCAAAATATGGTGTTGAAAGCTCATTTTCATGCTGTTCAAACTGAAGAGAGACCAAATAAGTCAACTCTGTACCATCCTTCCCATGTTATGGACTTTGAATATTTGGATATTGCTGAAGATGTGATAACTAAGGCAACTCCTGGTGGTTATGGAGAAGAGCCAGCTCCCAAGAGCATCTCTGCACTACAAAGTGCTCATGCATCTTCATTCATAGTTATCAAACCACTGTGAAAACTTTGACTTCAAAAATCCCAAATAGATTTTAATTCCACCTTTTGGCACTTCACGAATATTTATCTTCTTCAGAATTCCATGTTTCTCTATTTATTCACTAGTTATAACCTAGCTTAAGGAAAAAGTATTTTTGCCAATTAAGAAACTCATTTGATGAAATGCTCACTAGAAAAGACTTCTTCCTAAGACAAGCTTAGTCATGTACTAAGTTGTTCATTTACCTGCATAACAACAGAGGAACAATCATTTTATTGTCAGGCTCATTTAAATGGACTTTCTTCAAAGAGCCGAGAATGGAAGGAAAGCACTTTGTTATAATAAGGTCATGATACTCGTTAAATGTTTTACATTCTGAAGGTTAAATTCTTATCTCTATAAAGCAAAAAGTATTTTAGCTGTCCTTGAAAACTGGAAAAAACAAAACAAAGATTTCAAAATGATAAAGAAAACAAACATATTTATTTGTACCTTTTGGCACCTGTAATTGTTCACCCATACTGCACTTTCACACCCATTCATAATGACTGCTTAAATTAAGCTCCATTTATGCCTTTAAATTTGCTTCTAATATATGCGTCTATAGGTATAGCAATTACCTAGATAAGTAACAAAGCTATGCCACAGCTTAAAGCTGTAATCATCAGCACCGGGTGTTAATTAGGGAGGACAGAAAATGAGAGCATGTTGAGATTGTTTTTATTTGGAAATCATTTAAATAGAACATCAAAAGGATCAATAAGCAGTTTGATACAGAATTTAAGCATAAATCCTGCCAAGATCTTGCATGAGAACTGCTCACCACACACCTGAACTAGGCTGGCAAAACATCATTCTTAGGTTTTGAGGGCCCTTTTGCTAGTTAAGTGAAGGTGGATCCTTTCCTTTCCTTCTGTCATTATTTCCTTTTGTACCTATTTATGCTTGGAACTTGTAAGTAAGGAAGATCCACCCGAAAAAAAAGCCACACCAAACTTCTGGTGATTTCATGAGTCACCTGTTATGCACTTTCACATACAGAAAGATGACAATTTAAGAACATGAACTGTCAATATCTTCCATCTACAGTGTATTTATGGACAATTCTTAAAAAAATATTTTGGAGTTTGACTTCTCAAAATATTTTCCTACTAACAATTGTTATTGACTAATGTATCAAAGAACACAGTTCCTCTAATGATGCATCGATGCAATACGTCATTACAAACTCACTACCATCTCAATGATGTATTACTCAATAACGTGGCAGCAGCTGGCAAGAGCTTCCATTGAGTCTGATGATGCAAGTTGTATCATGTTTGTTTAATTTACGTAGAGGGAAGTAAAGAAGAGATGCTGACAGATAGGCCAAGAAAGCATGTTCACATGCAAAAAGTTATAAACTGTCTCAAAAGACTGTGATAAGCATGGTATATCAGTGCAGAAAGGCAGATGCTACTTCACAACTTTCCAAGAGCTTCTAGAAAAATCACTGTATCATAACACCATACAATTCTTCTTTCTGATTTACTATTACACTCCGGGTAGTTCAGAGATTAACACCTGACGCACAGCTGGGAGGGGTAAGCATGCCCCTGTGCTTTCTGCTGCCTGTTGCAGCCCTCAGTTCAGATGCAGCATTTTCACCCAGCAGCTGATAGCTGCAAACTTGTGCCTTTACCCATCCTGAACACAGTCCCTTGGCTGCAGCTCCTCAACTCAGCATCCACAGCCTTCCAGCTCTTCCTCCCCCAACAGGCTGCAGTGCTTACCAAATGAAAGCAAGGGTAAAGACTTTTACTTTCTACTTATCACTAATTTTTCCTTGAAGAGAGACTTTGCACCGCTACTGTGTCAGGAGACATAACGTGTCCCTTAGGTGGTAGCTCCTACCACTCCACCAGCCTGCTGCAGGCCCTGCAGTCCTCTCTACTTCCTTGGTCAGGCCCAGGGGCTCTTAGCAGTTTATTTACTCTGTAGGTGCCCATCTCAGGCCAGTAAATATTAAAGCACTGATTCTACTTTCTAAAAGCCCAGTAAAGTGTCTGTCTTCAGTAGCCTTAGCCATTCCATCCTCATCTCTGCTCCTGTGTGTGGACTTCCTGGGCTCCCTGCCTACATTCACCACATTGGCACCATTGGATTTACCTGCATGGAGTCAGAAGATGCAATATAAACTGAAAACTAAATCTTGTTTTCAGATAATGATCACTCTTCCTTTTAATTTTGACGAAAGTTTAAATAACTGGAATTAGTGTTTAATCTCAAAGCAAAGCAGCTCTGGTCTGGCTGCTGTACCACATTTTGCTATTGGAAGAAAGGGTGTTTTCACAGCCACGCACTGTTAACACTGTTAGATTGGATCACACCGTATTCCTTATGTTGTATTTATGAAAAGAGGTGTTGGTTACATTGGTTGCAGGGGGGGAAAAAAAAGGAGAAGCAAAGGAATAAAAAGCTGATAAATGAAAAGGGGTTTGTGGTACAGGGGGAAGAGGATCTGTGAAGGGCTGTGACAGTCATCAAAAGAGAAAGGAGAGGATGGATAATTTGGAGAGACTGTAGGTGCTACTGGAAAATACCTTAGTGGTGATCAGCTGTATAAAAACAGACATCAGAGGAAGAAGAATTTGCAAACTATATGCAATGAAGTTTAAAAAAGATTAAAAGATACATGAGATTTGAGGGTTTAAGAAGGACTTCGTACCGAGGCACTTAACAGGTAGAAGAGCCGCTGATAGAAAAGGAGAAACAGAAGGTTAGGTGCTGTTACAACAGCTCTTTTCAAGCAGATTGCTTTGATGTGATCCAGACCTGACTACACAGGATGATGTTTATAGAAAAAATCCATTTGTATCAGCAATAGCTTCATGGTTGAATGAATGAAAAGGTATTTTCTGTACCAAATGAAACTGGGATGTGCAGTGTAACAGGGAAGCTGAGTTCTGCAAATGTCTTTATAATAGAGGAAAAAAAAGAAATAAAGGAGCACAAGGGGTAACAACTTTTACCTGTAAAAGTCTTTTTGATTTCTGGATTTTCATCTTGTTTACTGCTAGGGAAAATTATTCTGTGCCAAATTTTATAGCTGTGGTATCCATGAATCAGAAATGTAGGCTTATTGGAAACTGTCAAATGCAGCACAGGAGACTTGGAGTCCATTCAAAAAGCAATCTAATCATAATGCTCACATTAAGAGTCAAAAACATAAGATCAAGGAACAGGCATGTCCAGCAATGAACACAAGTTCACTGGTTGTTTGAACTGAAAGTAATGACCTACAGCTGTACTCTGGAGTTAGAAATGAAGCAGGCCAGAAATACATCACAAAAAATCCACTCAGAGAAGGAAAAAAAACCCTGAAGTCAGCTGAGATGGACCTCAAACCACTCGATGAAGACACCAGCTTCATGTGCTCGTGAAGCCCCACAGCATCCTGCTGAATCGGGACTTGCTCAGTGCCTGTGCCACAACCTAAGACTGGAGACAGCACGTCTACAGACTGTCAACGTGTCACAGAGGGCTAAAAAAGCTAAAACAGATGCCCAGTGTCATCACACAGCACACGTCATATTTCTGCTTACTTTGCTCCACCATTCCATGCTAATGAATCGCAGCAGGCATGGTCAGAGAAATGCCAGCATCGCAGGCCTGACAATGGAGCCAAGTCTCAGTGCTTCAGTTCTGATGCTGGAAAACGTCTGGTCTATAACTAAACCCGAGGAGTCTGCATTGCTCTTCCCTTCCCCATGTTGAGAAATAGGTATTGTACAGTGAGACTGTATCTGTTAATGCAGAAGAGCAATTTGGGGGGATGACTTTGAGCAGCTATTTATTCAAATCATTGCAATTACTGGTAAAATAAAAGAATACAGTCTGACAGAATGAGGAAATGGAGGATCTTAGCCCAAAAATCAAACATACAACGTACAGAAATAAAACAATTCCACTTTGATGATTTCTTAGTGAGAGAGAGCTTGGATGGTAATTCCACATCTTCCTCAATTATGAGTCATTTCTAGGTTACATTAAAAAAACTTTTGGCCTTTCTACTATTGAAAGAGTTTGATTTACAGAGGCTTTGTCTAGAAGACATGGTAAGCAGTGGATAACCACTATTCAAGCATAAGTCACTTCCACTCCATACAAAAGCAATAGAATGAAGTTACAGTTTTAATCAGCATGCGGGTCTGCATCACTGCTAAAATACTCTACCTGGGTATCAAAAAGAGCATAGTTACATTTAGGCCTGGCTAAAAATATTTTGCAACTAATCGCATTTAAACCATGTTACCTAATCATTCCTATTTTTGTGCCTAAAATGTAACCTAACTTAGGGGCAGAGTTATAGCGTGGTGCCCATCTACACTAATAGCCTAAATCGCATTATCCCCTTCAAGTGATGATAATGCTCTAACTGGATTTTGTGCCACAGAAGGACTCCAAGTACTAAGAGAGAAACTGGTATTAAAAAGGTTTGCTTCAGCACAAATACAGAACCATATCACCTGGTGGAAAAAGAAGTATTTTTTCAGTCCATCTAAACAGTTCATTATTCTGACAGAAAACAGGGTGGTGGGTCAGATGAGTTCTGTTCGTACTTTAACAATAGATAAAGGTGCTATGAAAGCATAAAGCAAAAAGATACGGATTTCTATTAGTAACTTAAAATATTCCTTCACTTAGGCAAGGACAAGGGTGCATCTAATGAGCATCTAAAGGAAAAAATGAGCATCTAAAGGAAAGCTGCCGGGTCATCATGATGGAATTATCCGAGAAACAAATGAGGCGGAGAGGTGTTCAGTTTCCGGAATCACTACATTTAATGATGACACAAAAACAGTAAAATACAGCAGAACAACCAGATATGCAGTGATTGAGTAGATTTGGTTTATGGGTGAATACAGACAGCCCAGCGCTGGCAAAAGCAAGGCAATAATCTCAGTACCAAAAATAAACATGAAAATCATTGCTGAATAAAGAAATCATAAGAGAGATCCTGTGGCGATTGCAAATAATAAAACCATCTGCCCAGTAGCAAGAAACTCTACTCAGGGCAAACAGGAGAATGAAAGGTAAATCACGTCAAGGCACCCTGGCAATGGGAGAGATGCTGCTGAAGGTTCATCTGGAAAATTATGTGCAATGCTGATTACCACATAAAGACATTGCAGAATGGAGCAGGTGCAGGTCAGAGCTATCCATTCACATGGAATCTGGGAGAGTTTCAGCTAGGAGGACAGATTTGCCAGGCTTGGCCTCTCAATCTTCTAACATAGAATCTAGGGATTTTTTGCCAATGTTTACGAGGCCTCGATGCCAGTAGGAATTTGAAAAGCAACAAATTAAACCTATGCATCACAAGATGTGAAGGACAAGAGCAGAAGGGAACTGCAATCGTAGAAATTAAAAGGTGTCCTTACACGAAGGTTGATCTTACTCTTGTACAGAGATCTTTATCTCATTTTAAGCTCCTGCAATATGTTTCTAACACTATTCTCATATCAAATATGCAGACACAGAGATAAGCATGTGCAGAGATGGGTTACCAGAGACAGCTTACCAGGGGCTGGACATACTTTTATGTTTCTGTTTTGTTTTGACATGCTCTCCTCTTGGCCCCTGTAGGTAAAATGGAAGCATATAGACCATGGAAATTGCCGTCTGTGGTTTACAGAGGGGATTAAGAGAAGATAGAACCAGGGTGAATTTTGACAGAGATAAGGTTTATAGTGTCTGCATTCTGAGCAGGATATATTTTATACAAGATCTGCTCCAAATCTTCTTAAACTTTAATGAAAAGAAGGAACTTGTGCACATACTACTGTTGCAAACTGGTGGAGTATTCCCAGGTTTTCTGGAAGTTTAGGGTTGAATCATTCGTTTCTTTCAATTTATTCCTTCATTCTATTTCCATCAAGGGCTGTGGTCTTGATAGAGCCAGAGACCTTGGAGTCCATTATCTCTGGTAAGAACACTTAATCAATTTTACCCATCACATCTGAAATTTGCTTTCAGGCACACGTTTAGCAGTGGCTTCATAGTTTCAATAATATATACAAAATAAGAAGTAAGATGCACAACTATAGAAAGGAACTGCAAAATAAATTAGGTGAAATAGGTAAGTAATTGCTGCCTATTCTTTCTTTTGTATTTATGTTTGACTTAGATGATGACATTGATTACTGAGAATATGGAACCACTGAAAGTACTTTTTTGGAGCTCACTGATAACAGAAAGAAAGATGCATCTTTTCTTCTTGATTTTTGCTTGTGTTGGTATTTCTGTTAACAATGCTATCTCTCTAAAAGCATGCAGATGATACACATAGCATTAAAAAAATCTAATCTTAGTACTATGACAAACCTCTTCTTAAATGTGGGTGGTTAAATAGAATACGAAGTAATATATAATCTTCCTATTATACCTAACCAAATTGCAACATTTTGACAAAGAATAAATCCATTGCATTAGAAGTCAGTAATAGATTCTCCATTTACTTTAAAGGGAGCATGAGCAGGGCAACACGTGGTTTTGGAAATCTCACTTTCACACTACACACTCAGACTATTAAGAACTGAAAGGAACCTAAAAATATCCAACATTCCATCGTTTATTTTTATCTTTGAAATATGAATGTGTCAGTATCCCTATCAAAGTGTATTAAGTTAAACATACAATTTTGTTATGCAAATCCCTAAGGTCTGTCTTTTCTCCTCTTTCTCTTGCAGCACATCATATAAGCAGTTACATTATCTTCTTTAATACTGTTAAACACTAACCAGCATTTAAGATTTTTACCTTTCCTTTCAAAAATAGGCAGAGTGCTTGAAAGTTATTAAAGTTTGTAATTACAAGGGCAGCAAAGATGCATTGTGTTGGCCTGGGCAACCAGTAACAAAGCCTGTTATTAGGGCTGACAAGCAACAAAACAAGCTAAAGACAGAGATGTCAATTCTTGTATGTTTTCTGTCTCTTGTAAAATGATGCAGATAAACACATATATCAGTGCTTTTCACTTTCTTTTGTATTTTATTTTTTTTTAACACAGTAAGAATCAGTTTACATACCGCAATGGAATTGCCAGGTCACAGCCTAAACCAATGGTTGAGCTTGCCTAACCCTGGGAGCTCAGGTGCAAGCGATGCACCTGAGTGACCAGAAGGGGTGAGCCAGGACCCACTCGTCCTCACCCTCATTTAAAGGTTAGCAGCCCTTAGAGAGATTGCATTTCTCTTGAGTTGTTACTGGTCATTGGAAGGGGTAAGCAAATTTTCCTTCTTTTTTTATTTGTTATTGCTCTGTAGGGTTTGTATCCTACTAGAAAACACTGTTATCACCTTCCTTTGCCATACACGTACATTAATGCAAAAGAACAGTATTACAATATATCTTTCTAACTCAGGTTATGTTTTCTTGACTTTGAAGATTTCAGCAGTAATAGAGGTTTTTTTTTTTTTTTTTTAACATTTTGGGGTGATTCATACATTATTTAAGAAGTAAAATCGCTTTTAACGTTTATTTAATCAGTAAGAGGCACCACTGTGCTGGTTCAGTTCATAGTGAAGTACAAAGCTTTAAAAGTTTCCATCTTGCTTGCTTTTTAAGTTTATGTGTGAACAACTCTGGGTAAGATTTACAAGTCTGTCATCTATCACAACAAGTGACCTGGAAATTGGATCTTGCAGTGAAGTTCACAAGATTTATGTTCTGAAGAATAAAAAATGAAAACGTGGGAGTCAACTTGCCTAGCAGCTGCATCTTCAAAATACAAAGGTTGACATGAGAGTTTAGAAGAAATATTCATAAAGCAATCGTGTTACTTTTAAGGAAAATATTTCTCAATGTTTTTTGATTATAAAGCAGTGAAATCTCATGACAATCCTTCTAAGAATGACAATGAAGTATTCCCAGAGCAGAAAGAGTCAAGTATGTTCACTGTTTTGGAGCGCATAAGGAGTGAGCAAATTGTATTGTCAGTTAGAAGAATCACAGAATCATTAACACTGGAGAACACCATTAAGATCATGAAGTCTGACCATCTCAAAGAAGAGTGTGCCTCTTTAGAGAGAGATTTGAACTCCATTGGACACCTCTGTAATGTAGTTGAGAATCATTTTTCCTGCATATTACAGAGTAACTTAGGAAAAAAAAACCGGTAGGAAAAAATCCAAGTAACCTACTTACTATTTTTCAACAGTAAGAAACACAGAACAACTTTTCTCCCTAAAAGATCCTTTTTCAATTTCAAAAGGGTACAGCTTTCCTTTGCTCTCATTCCACTGTATTCTTCAAAACAGTTTGATTAAAGAAAATGCACCTATTTCAAGGGAGTAAAGACGTGAACTTCCACAGTTTGAAAAGTAAGCAAAAATAAAGTGGAAACACATTCTAAGATAGGAGCTACAACCTGTAAAGTAACAGGAGCCTGTAAAGATGAAAATCCCTTAAATGATGTACAGAGCAAAACTCAGAGCACCAGCTGCATCCACAGTCATAAAATCTGTGATCTTTTCTCAAAGTAATGAACTTCCATTCTCTGTGCAAGTTCAGCACGCGGTGACTCTTATTTGTACTCATGAGGCAATGTCTTCGGGGCTGATGCTGTCTATCTGGGCAGAGTTATGTCAAGAAATCTTGGCACGGAGGGATTCTCATTATAGCTGAGTCTGTGGACTTATTACAAGACAAAATAGTTGAAAATATATCAAAAAACTTTAGAAACAGCAATTGACACTTCATATTACTTTAAAAGAGGAGAATCAACTGATGACAGGTGCAAAGTCAATGAAGTAACACAACCATGCTGTAACAAGCATGAGAATTTTACTCCAGAGTTGAGTAACCTCTAACAGCAAATGAACAGTAAGGCACACTGACATTTTCAGTCTCTGCTAGGGCAGATATAGAAAAGAACAGTGAGTTTTAGGGAGGAAAATATGTCATAAAGAAAGAGCTAGAACGTGCATGACCCAGCCAACTCAGGCATCCTGAAGATGGTAACTCAGAGCCTGTGAATTTGGAAAATTGAGTGTATTGATAACAACACATGGAGGCAAGAACGAAGCAAGTGTAGTGTCAACACTCATTTTTTCATCTGTCTATTACTCTTTCCTTTTGTAATTGAAAGCCTATTTCTAGGGATGGCCTTTATGAAGGCATACTCCCCAAGCTCTCTGAAATTCAAGACCTACTCAGTATCTCTCCAAACCTAAATTTCCCTCCAAATAATAAGGTGGACCTAGATGTGAGACAGACAGATTGAAGAGAACAAATACCTCAGTCTGGTCCTCAACAGTCCTTTAAAAGCTTTAAAAAATAAAACCTGTGAAATCAAATAGTAACTTTGTGCTTTTTCACCTTCTTAGCTGTGGACATAAGATATAGCATAACCTTGCATTAATAATGAAATCAGATAGTTTTATACCTTTTCAATAATGTATGCCAAATATATTTGGGTTTAGGAAGGACGGTATTCATTTATTGATCATGATGCATTATCTCCACCCTGGAAACTTCTAAGAAGCTTTCATCTCCTGTGCAATTCTAAATAATTCAGGATGTAATTTCAGTTGGGTTATTTTGTTTCTATTTTTTTCTTATTAAAATTGTATTTTTTAATCAAAAGAAAAGCTGACAGACCTTTGGCAAAGGGTCAAAAGTACATCTCGAATTACTCAAAAAGTCCTAGTGAAATCATCTTGAAAAGTCCCAAGAGCAAGGATATTACTATCTAATTCTTAGTTTTCAGAATACCAACCTTTCTACCCACTGTATTTGTACAATGTTACATGTATATTTAATAGTGATTATAATAACGGTAGCAAATAACTTTGAGTTCTTAAAAGGACATATTCACAGAATAATTTCTTTAAAATTATTTGTTCGTTTTGCATTAAGATTGGAACAGTTCATCCCTGCCAATTCTCAGCATGAAAACAGGAGTTTTGTTCAGCTTTCTAAGTTGAAAAGTAAATTTAAATATGCAAGAAGCAATTACTAATTTGTACTGCAGATCTGCATTCACTCCAAAGGTGAATTCTTGTGTAAGGCATTGACAAACTATCTGGCTTAAAGATTTACGGGCTTATCAAGGGGAGTATTTTAATATTAACGGATTTCCAGCAAGGTTAGATATATATTTCACTTACCTATAATTAGCAGGGCCAGGTGGAAAAGGATGAGAGCAAACAGATGCCGCTGTGATACCAAAACAAGGAAAAAAAAAAGACAAATGGAATAAGCAGTGGCTCAGGCAAGTTAATTAAGTGCATTCTGCAATTCCTAAATCCTTTGGATGGTCAGTTCAGGAGATAAAAATGTCTTAAAGGAATTAATGTAGGATTCTATCGATGGGAGGTCAAAGATGACACCAGATTTTAAGGAGATAAGTTGTGCTTAGTGAAACAAATGAAGAAAAAGTACTTTTTCATCATTACAACCAGTGAAGGCACGGGGACAAAGGGACAAATTCCAAAGTCATATATCAGTAGCTGCTGATAAATCTTATCAGAACTACAAGAATCCTTTAGAACTTCTCAAGTCATCAAATGAAGTGGTGTTTTGAGTATTTCTGCAGTTAGATAACAAAGTCATAAAAAAATAATTGAAAGAATTATTAGATTATGTGGTTGTGCAATTAAGAGCTGTGTTATTCTCTAACTCACATCTGCTCTTACTGAACTGTTGCTTCTTTTCATCTTCCCCAAAAGTCATTCATGCCAATTTTGACCACAATGCACCAGAGCATTTGATGTGATGAAGTTTGAAGAAAGGTAAAGTAATGCATATACCATAGCCTAATGCTCTGTCTCTGCTTGGCACTGAAGTGACCACAACAGAATGGGAATACCCCCAGCTAGTCCTGAGCCCTGCCTGATATGGCTCTGCCAGTGCTTGGACAAGTTGGATCGTCTTGAGAATAAGCTCTCAGGACTCTGAGAGTAGTTGCTGCATTTATACTGCAAAGAAAAACCTACAGATACTGAACTTACTTCCCATGTATCCGAGTGAGCTGGAAGTTCAGGCACAAATGTATGGGTATTCCAAAAAGGAAGCGTGATTCTCCAGAGAGAGATGATCTACAGTGCAATTTAGCCTGTCTGAAATAGGAGCCAGGAGACCAGCTCAAGCCAAGCTCTCTTTCTTTCTTAATAAAGACAAATCCCAAGTGGTCCCATTTTGAACGTAATAACCTAATTTTGTTGGAGAGCTGTGCAAAAAGGCTCAAAATATAGGACAAACCTGGCAACCCCTTGCCATCATCCACCTCTGAAACCCTGTATGCACAGAAACTTGTAGTGTTTTGCAACAATATCTTGAGAGGAATCAGAGCTGCGTGACGGTTCAGCAGGAGCCTTATTTGCCAGCTGTATGGAATAACACAGCTCCAGCAGCATTTGGATTTAATTACTGTGGGCTGAGTTTCACGAGGTGGCACCTTAGTCATAGGCTGTAAAGGATTTGATTTGAAACAGTTGAAAGCATGCTTGTTCTGTTCTTTACTGTGTCTGGGACCTCCAGCACATCAGTGAGCGTGTGTTAACACAGTTTCTATTCTGGAAATTCAATTTGCAGCCTCATTTCCATGTTCTACAGGCAAAGTCTGTTTACAGGACATGTTATAGTTATGCAAATCACATTCAGCCATTCAAGTCTAGTTCCAAGTGCTTGCTTTCGCTGGGATTTACGCTTTGAGGGAATGGGAACGGTGATAATCCCCGCTTTTCTACCTGAAGTCTGTTCTTCCAGCAAGTACCAGAGGAACTTTGATCCTACAAGACATAAATCTTGGCAGATAACATCCAGTTGTACTTTTAACTAAAACACAACTTATTTTCTTGAGTGACTTTCCAAATGCATTGTTGTAATTTTTCTGGTTTCGAAGGACAAGGAAGTAACTTATATTGCTTCCACCTCTATGTGATATTGAGTAGTGTAATACACAACTCCTTCCTCCTTACGATGTAGCACTCACATAAATAAGGTGAAATATTAACTCTGAATGTTGCACAGTGGGTTTAAATTTCCTCTTCAGTATTGATTTTGCATAGGTTTATCATAACTTAATAAGAGAAGCCAAACTCAGAATCTACTTCAGGTTAAATAACATTTGATGATGTAAACTCTACCATACGTGTGATTACTTTTCTCCATCACGTTGCCTTCAGAGGGTACTTGTGAAGGCAGAGAACTTATAGGAATGGGTGCACTGCAGTGCATTTGTTGTTACTGCATATATTGTAATTCAGAATGGCTCTGCCTGATAAAAAGAGAAGAAATGGAGATGTAGCCATGAAGCAAATAGATTTAGCGTGGCACGGTTGAATAAGCAGTGGACAAAACTAGTGAATAATGAATAATACTAATAAACGTTCAGTCGGTGTAAGACCTTTCCTTGGGGCTAGGAGAAAGCAGCGAGGTATGGGCAGTCAACACCCAGGGCCAAGAACCTCCCTTGCAACTTGTGAATGTGTTTGATGGCCTCCTTACCCACAGACATTTGAAGCTCTTCTGGGTTTATCCAACTTCAATCTCCTCCTGATTTTCTGTTTTCTGCCTTGAAACACCAGACTAGATGGGAAGGAAAACTGCGTGGTAATTTCTGGGGCAGTACAGGGAGCAGGAGGAGAAAAAAAAAACAAAAAATAAATGCTGGAGCACGAAGCCTGGCAGGTGTATGTACACAGCAGATTTCAATGACTCTTGCAACAGCACAACAGAAAAGGAAGTAATCATTATATGCAGTGCTGATGCATAATAAAATACAATAATCAGGAAGACTTGCTTTAATAGAAAGACACTATGATTTGTGATAAACTGAACTAAAGCATAACATCTTCAGGTGTAATCATCTCTTAGGATGTTATTCCGTCAGAAGAAACAAAGTAATTATTGACATAAAATCATAAACACAAAATAAAGCCAGACTTTATATTGCCCCTGCATGTACCATTTATCTAAATTATTTTTAAACACAAGTCAAAGTTTGCACATTTATTTCGCCCCTGATGGCATACGTGGGAAGACTGAGATCAGTGTGCTGAAGGCCTATCTACATAAAAACATCCAATTCCAATTTCTCTGGCGGTGCCTGACCCTCACAGACTGCAGATGAATGAAGTAATCTTCTTACAGAGCTCTGCTTTCTCAGAAGAAATAGTTTGAAGAACGCAAATCAGCGGTCACAAAAATTAAAACGTCCTACTCTATTGTGTCTCACTGTTCAAAATGCTTTCCAAATGTTACCAAACACTTTCAAAATGGATTGTAACATTTCTTCCTGGAACCTCTTGTTCTGTGTGTGGTGTTCTCAGTGGTTCATTTATTAACATACGAGGAATCTAAAATGGAGACGCCTCTACATTTTACAGAATGGAGATCAATGGAATAAAGAATTTCCATTCTTTTATTAAAAACTGCAATGTAAATCAGCTGGGAGTTCCTTCCTCGCTACTAAAACAGAGCGATTCTATTTTGCATTCCCAGCACCCATATGTGGCTGATGGTGAGAGCTGAAGAAGCTACCTGGGTTTGGCCTTTAATGGCCAATATGAATATATACCTTTAATACTCAAAATGTAATTAAAATACAGAATTTCAGTCTGTTTGAAGTTCCCATTTGAGGTCATAAGTCAGTTTAGCTGCTGCACTGAAAAGTACTATATTCCATGTCAGTGTGTCGGAATGGACTTCCAGTTCACTTCAAAAAACCCAATACCAGATTTTCCTTTAAACTAAAACTGTCTAAATTAAAAACAGAACAGAAATAGAATCAATCCGAAGGTGCAGTTATGTCTATGAACTGATTATGACAGTAATTTCTCTTGCAAATTTGATTCCAAACTTTCTGTTAATTAATAGAAACAGGTCACTCCATTAAAAAATACAACTTGGGCAACGATGACAAATGAGAGAGTGCACTGAACAGTGAACAGTTAAGAAGCAAGATCTCAATATATTCCACACCAATGGAAATTTTGTTCCCAAATTCTATGGGACACATTATGGAAACTGCAGGTTGCATTCCCACGTGCACCTTGCTCAGCTTCATTGAAAAGAGGAAAGATAGGAAAGATACAAAAAATATAAATGTTTATTTGCTGCTATCCCACGAGAGCAGAGGAGAGCATTAAGAAAGCATCTGTCACTGGTTGGGTTGCAAGACAGCTCTCTGCAATCAGAGAGCAGAAAGTCTGCTTTTTGCTATTGACAAAGTGGTATACAAGTTCCTGGAAGTCCTCATTCGAGTGAAATGCGCCTAACTCTACAGACAAGCCCTTTAATCCAGAGTCTACCACTGCACAACAAACGCTGCCAAGTTTGCATATCTCTCTGTTGGTTAATCAAAAGAAACAATAAAGATTCGCTTCCCAACAGGTCACATCTCCATGTTCTCGAAGGAGCAGTGAGCTGATGGTTCAAACCAAGCCCATCAGCAGCCCTTCTGTGATGTCCATTCCCAGCCCAGCTCTGGGAGCACCTGGCTGTGCACAAGGGCAGCCAGCAGCATCTCCCACCTGCAGCACAGCTACAGCCTGCGCTACAGCTATGGTGCTGTGCAGTTCATCTCCCCATACGCAGTTCCCTTTGGGCACAGCCATCACTCTGACTTCGAGTTCCTCTTTTTGTAACAACGCAGCACTTCTGAAGGCTTCATTAGAAATTCCACGGCCTTGAAAATATATATGTTTTCCAAACTATTTGAATAAGCGTTGAATAAAAGAAATTTCAGGCATCTTGATTAAGGAGGCCATAAATCAGGGGGCGAGGTTAAGAAGAGCTCATGCTTATCGATCACGTTGCATCACGGACCTGGTAGAAACTACTAAGCAGTTTCCTCTTCCTGACAATATTCTAAATAATTCAGGAAGTGATCTCAGATTGTCTTTTCATCCAAAAGCATCCCTTTTAAAATATATACTTACGTATATTTTATCAGTCTCATCAGCTCACCTTCCCAAATCATTCAAGGAAAACTGTATTATAATTTGGGAAAGTTTTGGTATGCTGTACCCCTTCCACTTTACGTTAAATAGGGGCATCTCAGTTACATCAGGAACTATAACTTTCCTCCGTGACACCTTTACGATTCTCCTCCCCATAACTCTCATTCGGTGACTGTTAGGGAGACGTTTCTTGCTCTTGATGAACAGCTTTTTAGATGAACTTTTAACTTAACAGTCCTCAAAGTTTTCCCTTAACGACTTTTTTGTGCCCACCAGAAATAACGTGCAGAAGAGAACTTCACCCTGCCCCACTTCAGCTGCTCTCACTTCTATAACAGCATCTTCCTCACTAACATAAGCCAAAGACGGACACGTTCCCAAAATACTAAACAGAGAGTCAGATAACATAAAATTTTAAATACAAAATTCATTAGAACTTGCTTAGATATGATTAAGCATACAGACAAAGCCTAGCTGGATGGGGTTTTTGTTTTTTTTTTTGCTATTACAGAGGGAGCATTGTTCTAGAGAAAGAAAATATAAAGAACCCTGCTAATAATTAAACATCACAGTTCAGTATAATAATTTATTAATGAAGACAAAGTATGCTGGCGCCAGGACCACGAAAACCCATTTTATGATTCTGACCCAGCTGCCCTCTCCTCATACCAGCTACATTTATCTGCTCCTGTAGCTCCAAGGCATGTTGGCCACCTCCTTCCAGAAATCTCACTGAGCACCCTGCAGCCCAACATGCCCACTCTGCCACAGTTTGCTGTTAACAAACAGCACAGAGGACTGAGCCACATACTGGGGCTGAGCTGAGGAACTGCAGGAGCAAAAGGAAGGCAGCAGTGGTGAGCTGGTTGTGGCACTGCAGAACAGAGGGGATTGAGGTTAATTCCCCGCTGTATGCGGTCTGGAGACCAATTGAAGTGTGGGGGGACCATCCAAACCTCCATCACACATCCTGCAGAAAATGTTTCCCAGCTTTGTTGAGGAAGAAAGAAACTTGCCACCAGGGGATGATGACGCTTATGGCACAGTGAGAAACTCTACAGGCTTTGGAAGTGCATTGCTTTGCCTGCTTGTTTTCTTTCACGTTTGATGTATCTGGTTGCCACAAACGATACAGATCTGATCCTTAATCAGAATAAATTTATTCTTTTTTGCAAGAGAGATAATGAACTGAGCAGAACAGATATATACACTCTAGTTAAATGTATAAATATATAGCGATAATTTAATTACTTCATTTGTGATTTTTTTTTAACTTTAATTGCCAAATATTCATCCTTGACACACTGAACCAATATACTCATCTTGGGGCAAGGGAATGGAGATTCCTTCAATCTTTGTGACCAGCACTTCACTCATCACATCACAGCCCCACGTAACAGTGGCACAGAGAGCCCAGCATCGTGGCCATTCCTGTCTGATCCTGGAAGCCATCTAGCACATTAAAAACTGCATTTGAAAGACACAAAACTATGGTTAGCTTAAAGATGTCTCTTTACATGTTCTTCCTGACAGGAGCTATGGATGTCCCGTGTCCCATTCCTGGAAGTATTCAAGGCCAGGTTGGATGGAGTCGTAGGCAGCTTGGTCTGATGAGGTCAAACCTGTCTGAGAGCACGGGAGTTGGAACTAGATGGGACTGAAGATCCCTTTCAACACAAGCCATTCTATGATTATATGATCTTAACTGCCTGGAAGTGTAATTTCAACATGGGCAATTTCTAAATCACTGAACTGCCACACTTCAGTATTTAGAGACATGCTGTAGGATCTCCATCCATTCATAGCAGATGAAGATGAACCACAGGATAGCCTCAAAGAGCCATCAGAAGTCAAAACGAAAAACTCCAGGAATAAAGAATTTCCAGAATAACCTACGGACCATTCCGTTGCATTCCATGCCATGTGACCAGAATGGTGACATCCAGAAATGAGATCTTGGAAAAAAGTTTTAAGATTCACTTCCAAAACATACTTGAGATTCTGTCTGTGGGTCCCACTGAAACCAGTCATGCTATAAGGCTGCCAGAAATGCCCAAATTCTTCAGTGGCCCAAGTGTCACCATACAAGGAGTTGGTCACTGCATTGATTAGCATGACTGCTTTTTGGGTGAGATTCATTTTGGCTACCATGGTGACCTTGGGCTATTTTATGTTCTCAGTGCAAAAGCAGTTACCATTTGTGGAGCTTTATGACGCCCGCAGTTGCTATATCACTCTACTCAAAGGGAATGCTTGCTCCATTCCTTTAGACATTGCACTTTTCTCTCAGGCTCCTATAGTGCACTTTGAAAGAGAGACATCTTTCTTTCGGTTATATTATCTGGCCCTGACAGTTACAGCAGCAAAGTGACATAGCTTCTCCCCGCTGATCTCTGGGTGGACAAGATTGAGATTTCTACCTCACCCACACCACTCACAAAAAATCATTTACTACATTTTGGTAAGGACCATTCCCGTTTCGCTCAGAGTCTAACACATACCTCATCTTCATAAAAGCTTGCTGCCTCTAATTTAATTTTACGCCTTTATGGAAACTCTAAGCTTCTGATTAAATGGAAGTTACTCTTCAGTGCTGTTTCAAAAAGTACTGCAACATCAGTTATTAGCAAACAGCTAAATGCACTCCTGACATATGTTTGATATCTCTGTCTCTGAGGAGAACATGAGTCTATAGACAAAAAGCCTGCTGCTCTGCTTGGCTGTCAACTTATCACCAAAGAGCTGTCACTTACACATACCTCTGCAATGACTATATAGAGGGTATTATCTATAAATTGTAAAATACAGTGCTGCATCTCTGCCTGAGATGAGGAAATGCAGCAGTAGCTCAGATACAAAACGCCTCGGTAGCAAATGCTCCATGTACCTGCGCATGCATCAAAGGGGTGCTGAATGGGGTTCCTTTTGATGAAACCTGCAGACCTTTCTCTTTAGCTTGCATCTACTGTAACGAGCCCTCTGAGTCTTCCCATCTATTGTCTAGACTCTTACTTTCAGCAAAGACAATTCGTCTTATACTTATTTGTGACTAAGCACTTATGCTCAGTTCCAAACTTGCACTAACACTGACATCTGCATATTTTAAAGTATCTTCAGCACAATAAAGCAGAGCCTTTGGGAAAACACAACGTAGACAGGAGGAAATCAAGCAAACGTAGCAGTCTAAGCAGTACCAATAATTTCCTCTGAGTCATTAGCTCATTTTATGCATTTGAGATCCAGAAAACACGTTATGTCGGAGACATCCCAACAGTTTTAGGTGAACAGAAACAAGCAGCTGCATATACCTTGGAATTCTCCAGCACTTTATATTGTGTGTGTACAAACTTAAATAATATATATATATATATAATCATTGCCTAATCCCCTGTGACAAACTTTTCAGTTTTACAAAGCCTGCTGCACGGCAATAAGCTGGCTCTAAAGTCCACTGAGAAATGCAGTTTTACTTTTTAAGTGATGACATCAAAGCTGGTAACAGTCTCAACTATTAAAAGCTGATCTTTACAAACCTCAGCAACAAGCAGGTCTTATTGGTTCCCCTTTCAGACGCTCATTTCATCCTGGATTTTATAATATCAGTTGAAAGGTTTAGGACCTGGTATAAAGAAAAGAAATGCAAGAGACCAAAGATGAATTATACATAGAAAAGTTGGGGACTGGCTTGAAAGTTTTATCAAAGTTTCCATTGTGACCTTCTCGGGAAACGGAGAAGTAGCCCTAATAAATCTGAGATAATTCTTCTCCCCTTCCCCCAGGGATTCAGCAGATCGACTCCCTCATATGAAATGCTGTGTGTGCTACACAGCAAAGGCTCAGGGTGTTGAGTCGTGGCTTTTTTTTGCAGACTGCGTTCTTTTCAAACTGTTTTATGAGACCCAAATAGAACAATGCATCCCAGTATTACTTCAGGTAAGAAATACACGTGATCCAATTATTTTACTTCCAGCCTGGATCTGTTAATTTACTTTTTCCTACAGACATAAGTAAAAATCCTCATCTTATAGGCAGGCACCTGTGAGCTCAGTGCTCTTGTATGAGAAAATATCACATCAAAAGCAAGTCGTATCTATGGGTTAGTTGTTTGCTTTGGTAAATTAAAAAAAATAAGCAACTGTTCACCTCTCCTATGAAGAAAAGTTGAGGAAACTGAGTTTTTATAGCTTGGAAAAGAGAAGGCTCCAGGGAGACCTCATTGTGGCCTTCTAATACGTGAAGGCAGCGTATAAACAGGAGGGGGAACGGCTGTTTACAAGGGTGGATAGTGATAGGACAAAGAGGAATGGTTTTAAACTGAGACAGGGGAGGTTTAAGTTAGATATTAGGGGGAAGTTTTTCACCCAGAGGGTGGTGACGCACTGGAACAGGTTGCCCAAGGAGGCTGTGGATGTCCCATCCCTGCAGGCATCCAAGGCCAGGCTGGATGTGGCTCTGGGCAGCCTGGTCTGGTGGCTGGCGACCCTGCACATAGCAGGGGGTTGAAACTAGATGGTCATTGTGGTCCTTTTCAACCCAGGCCATTCTATGATTCTATGTTACTTTGAAGGAGACAACTCATCTAAGCAGATCCTACAAAACACATAGAAAAGCACTATTTCAAAATAAACTAAATGTTGATACTTGAACATTTCAGCATGGCAGAAAAACTGAACGGAAAGGTTTGGAAAGTGAACTTTGAGAAAAAGTTCAACTTGAGTTATTGATGCAGAAACTGGCATACTAATCTCTTATTATTTAAAAGGAGAAATAACCTTGTATGGAAGATAATCTACTTGCCTTATATTCTACATCTCCTGCAATAATTTTCTTGCTGCTCATGCATAGATAGGGTCTTATCTAGTCCTTGGTGAAGTCAATAGCAGGTATCTTGTTTGTTTTTTAAATAGCAGCTGTATTGGGTATCTACAGGGAATGAAAAAGTGAAAGGATTACAATTTTGACCTCTTAAAATTGATCTATAAGAGAGATTTTTTTTCTTCTGTTATGTCCAAGTGATGAATTGCTCTTTCAGTTAAGGCTGTGTGAAAAACCAATTTGTCGATTGCAGTCTGACCAAAAAAACTGGAAAACTACCCACTTCATTTAAAATACTCCATGATTTCTGTGGTTTGCTCTTCCTTTACCAGCACGAAAACAACAACAACAACAACAACAACAGGTTTTTCTGGAATGTTCACTGATGGGAATGCTCCAAATGATGGAGTTCCCATTTCCAAAGGGATGGGGCAACAGAGCTCCTTGGGCAGACACACACCCAGAAAGGAGAGATGGGCAAATCTCACTTGCTGCATCAGAAGGACCTGGATGACACCAGCAACCTCACGGCATCACTGGAATCAATATGGTGTAAGACTCCTCCTGCTTTCCATCTCCTACTGAAATGCTCACTAAAAGGTACGGTGCCAACGCTGAATTTAGTGGGCATTCGCGTTTATTACAGCTGAGTGCAGTTCAAAGATTCTAGCAAATCAAATGGCTTGCTTTAAAGAACTGTACAATGTTTTTAACAGCTGAACAGCTCAGACTGTCCCTTTACTTCAGCTAACAGTGCCACGCTCTGAGATTTGTGTCTATGCAGTATGTTAATCGGAAGTGACTTGCAGTATTCCCACCTGACCCACTTGACCCTTTCTAACCCGTGACAAGCTGTCACCAATGAGACATGCCTGCAAACAGCTAAGTCCCAGCATCCACCCTCAGGTCTGCTAGCAAATACCCTTGCAACAAGCCAGTGTTCTCACGTACTCTAACTAATAAGTAGCAAGGAATGTAAGGGCAAAAAAGAGACTGTGTGGTTATTTCATACCCCAAAAATCTTGGAGTATCTTAGATTAGTGTTTCTAGCTAACAGTATGACACAGATGGGATGCTAACACTGAAAACCTGTACAGTCCAGGGTTTGGAAAGCTGAAGTGCTGACAGCAGGGAAAATGAGCCCAAGGATGCACCCAGAGCCCGCTCTTGCTGCAGGGCTTGCTCTTCAGTCAGCCTCCTATTTACACTGCTGCTATTTCTGGAGGAGCCTGGGCCCACCTGACACTGGTTTTCAGCCCCTCTGCTCTGTCAAAGCAAGAAAAGGACCACACTGAAGTAGGCTGCTGTGATCAAGTCTGACAGGCTGCACTTGTGCATGGCCATGTAGGTGAGTTAATGGCCAACTCCACCAGACAGAGAGGGTTAAGCGAGGGTTTGTAGATACCAAACCAAGGACTCACAGCCAATCTGCATCCTGGCTTCACAGTGGAAACCCCCAGTGGAAACACTACCACAGTATCCGGCATCCTGCCCTGCTGCACGCACCAGCCCACTTCCAAAATGCCACCAGCAAAGGGCTGGCACCACTCACTCCTGGTTGCTAAACCTTCTGAAAGCACTTTTAATTCATGCTCGACTTCTGCATAGCTTTGAGTTCTTTACAACTGGGATCTCACTTGCTGCATTTTCTTTTTTCTTCCTTTTGTGATGTATTCCATTTCAATAAATATGAATAATCTGAAATTAGTTCTCTCATCTTTAACAACAACAAACTACTTAGAGGCGCATTGAGAGGATTAATTCTGAAGTACTCTGAAAATGTCAAGTGCTTATTAATTATAAGTTAATTGGAGTAAGAATTACGCTTCGGTAAATAATAATAAATTAACATAGCTGATGGGCAAGAGGGAAGAAGAGTGAACAGTATTATTAACATTTATGCTTTTAGCAAGCCTTTAGAAGAAAAATTCCTACTGATGATGTTTAGTAAATTATCTTCTACAGCGCATTTTTACATTTGTGGAGAATTTAAAATGCTTTCTTCTCACCTGTCAACTCTGACTCACTGCTGGCTTGTTCTGATTTATGGCTCAAAGGAAAACGTCTCCATGACTTTTAGAAGCACATAGTCCAGCATCCATTTACCTCAGCAGAGAGCCTTTTAGAGATGGCCAGATTGCACATAGAGGATAAAGTACACATGGAAAACTCCTCTACACTATGGTGGGAGCAACTACAGCTTTAGCATTTGTGAGGGCAGCCACGTGTGTAATCCAGTGTAGTGGTTAGAGGTAACTGGGACTGAAAGTGTGAAGTTGAAATCTTCCTCCAGCAACCAAGGCCCCATCTTGAATTTCATCTGTGCTTAAAGGCTTCGGTCAGTGCAGTCAGCTACTTGCCCCAAATAAAATACCATTAACAAGTTTGTACACAGCTCCAGGTCTGAACTAACCAACTACTCATAGCTAGATACAGCCAAGTGCCAAAGACCAAAGGGAGCAGGCAACTCCTTCCCTTCTTCAAAGCCCACCTTACTCCTCCACAGCCTTTCTGTTGTTTCATCCCAAATCTACCCATTTTGTGGTGTCTTTGTAATCATGTTCATGCCAGGAAAGGGCTGGATGTGGAGCACAGGATGGGAGACCTTCGGCTCAGTCAGGGATTCAGTAAGCATCTCTTGCTCAGACTTCTTACAAGGCATCACGTACCAGCCTGAAACTCAAACCTGCTGTTCTTGGCAGTGACCAAAGCTTGTGGAAGGGCATGTGATACAAAGAGGAAGAGTTTCAGTACTACTTCCCATCTGCAAAGCCCAGCAGAGCTCATGTCACTCCACCATACCCCTCGATATGGAGGAGAGCCTCCATCTTTCCCAGCCCCAGCCAAGGATGCTACACCATTCCCCGGCCCAGGTCCTAAGATTACTTCAAGAAACTTCTGCTGAGAGTTTAAGCAATTTCAATTCCACCTTGCCACTTCAGTTTGACTTTTAAGTGTTTTGACATAGTACAGATCAGTTCCTCCCTTAATATAGTAACGTAACTGACAGTAATAAGATTCAAAGTCACGTATTTTCACGTCAAAGCTGGAATAAGAAACCTTCATGATTTTGCTATATATGTGTGTATGTGTGTGTGTGTGTGTGTGTGTGTGTGTGTGTGTGTGTGTATATACAGTTGGTTTTTTTTCCCCAAAAAGATAGCACATAGTGTTAGGTCTCATATCTACCACAAATTAGAGTTTGATTGTTTTGCCATTCCATGTAAATGTCAAAAAGGATTATGCATTTATCATTTTCTGGTAATACAGACCGAGTTTATGTCTCTTTGTCAGTGAGCTTCTGGGAAATTACTTCAGACAATGGGCTACCATCATACTGGAGAAAACCAACTTTTTTTAATCCCCTTTTGGCTTTTAAAATCATGTTTTAATAAGAGATTTTTTTAAATAGTTTTTGTTACAGAACTTTGTATCTTAGACATGCTGGTAGTTAAGCCCCTTAACAAAAAGGAAAATAAAACTTTCCCATAAGAAACGCTTTTGGCGTCAGTGTACTAAATAACATTTAGAGACCACATGCACTTTTCTAAGTAAATGTGCAGATTTAGTCCAATGGTAAATTTACATACAATGCTAACGGAGGGTATACAGTTATAGACTTTATAACTGCTCCTATTTTGTAACAATATTCCGAATGAGATCTTAAATGACAACATTTCTGCTTTTTTCTTTTTTCTTTTTTCTTTTTTTTTTTTAATAAAATTAAATAGAATGTTAGTGTAGTGGAAATGCTAAGTCACAGCCTGAACCAGTGACTGAGCACCTGGTAGGAAGGCAGGGCCAACCCAGGGGAGCTCAGGTGCATGCAATGTACCTGAGTGACTGGAAGGGGTGGATCCTGGCTCTACCCCTTCCCAGACTTCATTTAAGGGTTGGCAGTGGAGGTGAGGGTATTTCTCTGGAGATGCCTGTGTATCTGTGGTCTTCTGAAGGAAAGTACTCTTTGTCCTTTATTTCTGTGCCTGCTGCTGTTGTATTTCAGTGAATCCTCACTTGGTGTATCTTGGAATCTTGCTGCTCTGCTGTTATTGTTGCACTTTCCATCATGTTGTAGTTAGCAATAGTAGTTAACATGTGTTGGTTTTTTTCTTTTGTTTAATTTGGGGCTGCAGATGAAAGAACCTCCAGCTCCAATTCTTTCAGCTGGTGCAATAACCCCTTTGTTTCTAAAGCATTATCAGATTAATCCTCAATGCCACACAAAGGCCAGACAGACAGCCTTGATGTGAGAGCGAGTAGAGCTATGACCATCCCTTCCCCACACCTTTCCCCAAGGATTTGGCTGCTTTCTGCTATTGTGCTTCCACCACCACAGCTCTAAGGTCTATGGTTAAAGCTTTTAAATGATTTCTGCTGTGCTGAAGAAAAAAAAATGTAATCTCCCAACTACTGTGCTGATTTCCTTGACAAAGATTTTCTGTTTTCTAAGCATGCAGTCAGCAATCCATACCTGTTTGATGTAATTCATGATCTAATCAGAGATGTAATGTGACTGAAAAGCCTGTTTCCTTTGTGTCATTAATTGTCCTGTGTTTTCATGAAGCATAAATACAAGGCTTTACCAAAGCGTAAGTAGTATAGTGGATTCATGCTTCACTATTAATGCATAATGCTTTCACTCCAGTAGTGTGAAATCAAATGCACTCCATGAGAAATTACTGGAAGCCATGTAATGTGAAGGCTATAGGTGTTGGCTCCTAAAGCAACAGGTATTTTAAAACCTAGTAGCACCACTTGAGATGTGTGCTCAGTAAGCTGGGAGGTGTACTGATGCTTCTTGCCAGAAGTGTCTGTCAGGAATCTAATCTCACTTTCTCAGCTCTGTCTGCTGAGTTTATCCACCTCAGGTTTTATTCAGAAAGTTATGTACTCGTGGACCTGAATTTAATTGTTTTTGAATCCTCCTTTCTGACTAGGAGCACAGCATCAATTGCTCCAAGTGGAGTTCCTGCGCCACTGAACAGTTCATGAGTGGGGGATGGGACAGGACCCACTGGGTGGATACAGCACGGGATCCTATGTCTCTGGATGGTAATGAGAACCTGCTGTTCCCTGCCACAACAGCTGTGCATCCCGCTTGGATCACTGCAATGGGAGCGCTGCACTGCTGCTGATTAAATGTAGGCCTATAGAAAGTCTTAAGACTAAAGAGGTACCTTCCAAAGATATATTTAAAAAAAGGGAGTTTAAAAAAAAAAAAAAAAAAAAAGGTGGGGTCACTGGAGTATTATTCCTTGCAGTCATTACTTGCTATGTTTGCTGGTTGCTGCATGTTAGAGGAAGCGCTGGCACACAGCTTTGGGAAATGCTGGTTCATCCCAAAGCTCTGTGTAACTCTCTAATGATCACTTTTATCTATAAAGCTCACGATAACTTCAGTAAGAGCTGAGGACTGAGCTGCTCAGCTTTGGTCGTCTTTACTTTTGACAAGAGGTCAAGACTGCAAGAACGCAATTAGCTGCCATGGCTGCTCCAGCTCACCACTGGGCAGTAGATGAGGAAAGAAGCCCAGGTGCCTTTGGAGCACATAAGCTTTGTGTGTTTGTGCCCAGTGGGATTGCTTCACACCAGAGCTTGCATTTCCCAGCTGAATATACAACCAAGAACAAATCTGAAGCAAATATGCACACAGGCACCGCTGAGCCAAAAGGGAAGTCTTACGAACAGAAGAGCTGCAGAGTCAGGAAAGCGAGAGGACATTCAAATCTCTAAAGCAAGATTTTGTTTGGAAGGCTGAAATCCAAGTGTGAATACATTGTTCTGGAAGTTAAATCTCAGCAGAGTCCTATAGCTTTATTTCTGGATACCAATACTTTTCCAAGTGTTACTTCTCACTGACCCAGGCCAGGCTTTGTTTTTATTTATTAAAAGTTAAGCAGTGTCTGTTAACATGCTACATTCTGTATGATAAATCACAGAAGTATTTTTACTATAAGCATGTATTTTAACCAGGTGGCTGTCATCTTTTTGCTAAGAAACCATCTCAAAGAAAAAACATAGCATTCCAAAAGAGACAAGAGAGGATCCCCTCTGATTCCTTTTCAGCACAAGAACTTGTACTCATGAAGCTCTATAGGTTCACAAAGCAAAATAAAGACATCTGAATGCATTTTAGAATTGATTTGGGGAATGTCCTAGTTTTAGTTTAAACTAGCACAGAATACTGCCAAATGCTTTGTTCGTCTCTAACCCTCCAGAATGTAGAAACAAAGTTATAACCGTAGGTAACCTCACCTAAATTTCTTTGTTTTTAGACTCAAACATCGCATGCCTTTTTGTAAGGCAACAGGAATCACTTCCCTCCCCATTAAGTTACAGAAAAATCACAAAAGACATAAATTCTTACAATTCTTGGATATAAAAACTAGAGGTGTGAGTCCTGTTCTAGGTATATTTTTTGTTATTTTGAAACAGACTTTACTAGACTTGGGAAACTCTCACTGTCTTCCTAGGCATTCTACAAAAAAAATTAGTATTAAACCAGCTCCCAAATCTTAAAAGCAGCAACAAAAATTGATACCGCTCAACAAAACCCTCAGTAAAACAACTCTGCAACGCTTCTGAAACAGCACAGAGATGTCATTAAACTCAACACGATCCCATTCTACAAAATGAAGGCGGTGGGGGGCAGCAGCATCCTGGGGAGGGCAGGCAGGGCTTGCTTCTGGATGCCCAGGTTTCAAGGAATGGGGCTGTTCTGTCATTTAGAAAGGGAACAACTATGAGGATGCTGTTGCATAGTTCTGGCTTATGTTATACTTCTTAAATTAATGAGGAATAGGTAGGTGGAATAGAAAAGCCTATAGGAAAAGATCTCATTCATAGGAAAGCAATCATTTTGAATGATGTAAGTTATGCTGAGCTCTCAGCCTCCAGAACAAGAAGAAAACAGAGCCCGTTACAAAACCAGTCTGTCTTAGGAGTGAGCAACCAGAAAAAAAGCACATCAATGCAGAAGATCTGTCTGTCTCTGACCTACTGCGAGAACACCAGGATCCCCTCAGCAGTGCTGCAATCAGTGTTTCTTTTCATCAGTCTCTCAACCAAAATTACAGCATCAGTTTGTTCTTCCTGAGCTGACAACACTGAATTCCACAACTGGTGGGGTTACATTCATGCCCGTGAATCAACGCTTCTCTCATTAGTGCTTTTTGTTTAAAGTGACTCATCCTATTCATCTTTCCCATCTGTTTGAGGGTTTCTCTGAACGGAGGAACAAATGAAGACGCAGCTCTGTCGGAGCAGTGGGAGCTTTGCTGCATGGCAGGGTGCTGGGGCTGCATGTGGGCCCTCTGAAAGGAGCAAGAGCCACTGCAAGGCACTGCAGCAAGCATAATGCCTGGCTGCCACAAGCCTTAGGAAGCAGCAAGCATCTCTGTGTCACAGGTGAAACCTCAGCAAGCTGTGCAATGAAATAAGCATATTCTTCCACCACCCCTTTGCCCATTACTCTCATTACCCGTTACAAACAGGCAGCAATCAGCAGGGCACCACTCCCTGAGCAAACTCATCATTCAGTCAAAAACGTTTTTAAAATCAAATACATCTTCCATTTAAAGTCCACTTTTGTCTCCAGATACCTAAAAAAAATATATTCCTACAATCAATTGCTCTGTTTTGCCACCTCTAAAGGAAAACACTTCCCCAACACCTATTTGCTCCCACAGCCACGAAGCCTCAAATGTTCTTTGCATTTCTTTACAAAGTTGTGCCCCAAAACAGCATGCTCAGTGCCTACTGCTGTCTTCTTTACTCTTCCTGAAGTCACTAACAACTCCTGTATCGTAGAATGGCCTGGGTTGAAAAGGACCATAATGATCATCTAGTTTCAGTCCCCCTGCTATGTGCAGGGTCGCCAACCACCAGACCAGGCTGCCCAGAGCCACATCCAGCCTGGCCTTGAATGCCTCCAAGGGTGGGGCATCCACAACCTCCTTGGGCGACCTCTTCCAATGCCAACCCTAATGACTTGTTCCACAGTTATTTAATGGCAGCATGGCAGCAGCCACACAAAACTAAAAAATTAAGAAAGAAATTACTGACATAACCTTTTAGCGACCAGAATAAGACCTGCTGATTGTGTGTGTGTGTGTGTGTGTATGCGTGCTTAAGTAAATGCTCGTTTTCAACTGGAAGATAAGCTTTCTTGAGGTCACTGCATCACAATAGCCATTTCTAACGGCAAAGTATTTCCATCCGCACAGCTTTCCTGGATACTACTTGGGACATGGAGCTTGGGAAAAGGTTACTTTTTGGAGAATTAAATGCATTTCACTGGTTGTTTTTTTCCAGCCAAAAATAGCTGCAGTGCTAAATTAGTAATGTGTAGCGTATTAACAGAGTTTAATTTAATACATTCATCTCTCTTTTCTTTTGCACCACAGAGAAGGATAAGTTTTGCTGCTGGTAAGGTAACATTTTGCTCTCCTCAGTTCTGTGTTCTCGAGTTGCTTTTTTGGAGCCCTGGGTTTGTTCTGTTTCAAGCCTTTCCCATAAGCTGCAGCACTGCTAAGCCTGCGTTGATTTGCCAACTTCAGTTGGAGCACTCCTGTTTAGTGATGCACCTCAGTGTTCCTTTGAACTGGAGGCTCATTATATTTTAGGTTTGACAAACATCCTTTTTTTCTCTCTTTAGAAACCCACTATAAAGATTGCCCAAGGACTTCTCAGTACTGTCTAAACCTTTATTGTGACTAAGTCACCACAGATCTTTAAGGGGTTTGGTAGAAGTCACTTCTTGTGACTACTGAGTAGTTCCCTGGATAAATGTAGTGACTGCTGTGGTGAAGTGTTTACCCAAACAGAAGACATTTGATTTGTTTTTCTCTACAGATTGGAGATACTTAGCACTGATTTTGCATTTCTTCTTAACTTTAGGTAGCTTTAAGCCAGCATTATGGTACCGCACCGTGAGATGCTCTAGAAGGCTCTGGAAGATGCTGGAAGACCCAACTTTGAAACAAGAAGCCCAGTTTAACCATATCAGGTAGGAAAGATAAGGGTAGCGCAGAACTTTTAACAAGCACAAGATCAGTGGGAATGGAAAATGGTATTTGA
The DNA here is from genome assembly GCA_016647715.1 of Pavo muticus. Lineage (NCBI taxonomy): Eukaryota > Metazoa > Chordata > Aves > Galliformes > Phasianidae > Pavo > Pavo muticus. The sequence goes on along the minus strand of JACDJE010000026.1, from coordinate 2,754,094 downwards.
AGGTTCTGAAGAAAGGCAGAATGGGTTTCAAGAAATAGCATCAATTGGTCATTGCAGGAAGAAGAGGAAGATCTTCCTCATGTAAGAACAGCACTAAAACCAGTGAATACATCCAACAAGGAAAACAATTTCCAAACTTTTGTTTTAGATTTATGAATGGCAAGAAATACAGTAAGATGAACACAAACAGAACCTTTTCCTACATGGTATGACAGGCTCACTTAAAAATCATTAATATTCTCCCATCATAAAGAAGCCTAGAGACATCTGTCATGCTACAAGGTGCACACGGGTGATCCTAGATACCAGCACTGGGGGCTGTGAGCATGCGGGTGCAAGCCTGTGAGTGAATGACAGTAAATACAAGCAAGATCAATTTTATTTAAAATAAGCATTGAAATCTTGCACTGAGTTCAAATTTCGTTCAATAGGATTCAACAAGAGATCAGGCTAAGAAAAGAAAATCAAGAGACTTTTTGTTTTATTATCTGCCCTTTAAAGAAAAGTGAGAAAATGAAAACCTACCCTGAAGTTTACAGCATCACAAAGCTAAGCACACTGTCCATGTGCCTGGTGACCTGCCCGTCTTCAAACGCATCCCTGTTGACACTGCTTCTTCATCACACTGAAAATGATTTATACATCAAGTGATATTATGACTATACCTCTGGTCTGAAGTAACTGCTACAAGCATAGGTGAATGCACTGATCTTCAGCTGGGGTGCTGCCATTGACCTCAATGCTGCGAAACCTCCAGTCATTTCTGGGAAACTAGAGAATTCTGCCATGGTTTCTGTGCTCAAGGTACAACCTCTCCATCCCAATTGAATAATTCAAATTGCTTCTGAAGTAACAGCTGAGAAAGTTGTGTGTGGAGGTCTGAGTAAATGGGATTTACTTATTCAGCAGGAAAACCCGCTTTTCCAGCTTTACAAACTTAGCAGAAGACATTGAGTTCATTTGGCTAAAATGACTGAAAAACATAATAACTGAAGTGAGACGTCGGCCTCCTTTGGATTGGAATTTCATTTAGGCAAGGGTTTGAAATAGTAAGGTCAAACTAAAAACAGGCAAAAGCTCTACATACACAATCTTTAAAGTCAATAGACAATCTGGATGAGAGGGCAACCTACCTAAAATGCTACTGAAATGAGATTTTTTTTTTTTTACTTTTTAAATTTGCCTTAGCTCGATAAACCAATTATGCTGAAGAAAAATACAGATCAAAGGCTTATATAAACCAGAGACATCATAAAACAATATCCAGTCCAGCAGGCAAGAGCACATATCTGCAGCTTATTGGAACTCAGAACGAGAAGATCTAAACTGAATAACCAATAAAATGTTCTTGGTTTATTTAACTCACAAGATGAGGTTGTTAATGCCAGACCGCTGCACAATTTATTTTGTGCACATGACATCAGCATTGGAAATATGAGCCGAGGTCAAAAACCAATACACATTCTGGGTGATATTTAAAACAACATTTGATATTGACTGAAGTACATTATACACCAAGCAACACACACAAAAAGAAATATAGTTTAATATATCTTCTCTCTGGTACTCATCTGGACTATTTCTTATACGTGCTCAAAATGTATCATCCTGCGGTTTTGTTTGCAAGAGGAAGCAAATGGAGGAGGATTTGGATCGTATTTCTACTTCAGTAATTTAGCAATCCAATCTGCTCCGTACCTTCTTACTAATCTGCACAGTAGAATTGAAGGGCAAAACATCAGCTGATGTCAAATCCATATTCATGTACAGCAAAACATGCACATGCCACGTGGCACTGCTAAGCAGGCTGCAAGTTGGGCAGGGTCAGCAAGCAGTAAGGGAAAAACGTGCATACGTGGAACAAAAGATCCTGAATAAGTGATGCAGCTTTAAAGCTGCATGTTTTCGCCATTACAACCAGATTCTCTCCCCTAAAGAGAAATGAATGCGTGTTGCAAATCAAGAAATTCAGAGGTTTTCCTTGTTTTTTGTTGCCAGTATGACATAGATGGAGACAACAGGAGACACTGATGGGCTTTGAACTCTGGAAAATACTGTTTCCTTCCTATAAATCATGATTTTTTACTTGTCATAATGCCTTCAAGGCCAAGTCCCTTATGCTTTACCTGTACAATACGATACAGCTGCATATAATTTGTTAGCTAAAAGAATGCACACTCAGCTATTGCATATACATATAGTCATTAACAGCAACAGTCACCTTTATGGTTCAAGACAAAGCCGAAGAACAGGACCAAAGAACTTCAAGCACAGATTATTATTAAATTGCTTTAAGTATGGAAAAGCATAGAAATGAAAGAAGCTATACGAATTTAGAAATTGAAGAAATAGAGATATTTGAAATCCCTCATACATAATCATACCTGCACAAAAGTCAAGGGAAAAGTCCTGAAAGGTGACCCAGCACTGCTCTGAGCATCCACCTGGAACAAAGTGATTGCTGAAATCTATCGCCGTAATTAATACATAGACGACCCAATGCTCTCATGCCCAGTTTCATAACTCATCCCATCCCCAAGGGACCATGCTGAGGGCCGTGCCATCAGAGCAGCCAGGTCTGACTGAAGCAGGTTAAACTGAACACTGTGGCACACATTCTGGAGGCCTGGCAGGCACATCCTTATGCCAACGCAGTCGCTCCTGCCAAGAGAATGCATCAAACACCTCAATCCAGAATAATGTGACCTCTGTGAGAGGAAAAATAGGGCTCCTGCATTTCCCAAGCCATTTAATAACACTGCCAAATCCCAAAGGTCTGATTTAAACATGAAGATACGCTGTCTTCTCATTCAGTACGCCTTCCTTAAAGGTAACCCAGTAGAGTAGGTATTTTCCTTCCTTAACACAACTAATGCTATACTTACAGTAAAAATAGAAAAACATTCATGCATCACTTGATCAACAATGAAGTGAGAGCACTGACACCCACCTGAAGCATTTTCCCCAGGCTTCAGAGTCCCTCCCACCCTGTCATAAGCCATTTATTCAGATTTCTTTAATTCTGTGCTTCAGTAAACACAGTGAAATCTAGGTTTTCTGTTAACCACAGTAACCTGCTCAGAGCTACGGTTCACACATCTCCTACATTTTAGCAGCTACCAAATGTGAGGAGGCCAAGCCAGCTGCGATGTCTCCCACAGAACCGCATCCCAGGAGCCCTTCCAGAGGCTCGCTCATGAAGCCATCTACACCATAAAGAAGGAACACTTGAGTACACTACAGAGGGGTCTGTGACGCCTTGGGACTGCATAGCCTCCCAGAGCCTACTTGGGTAAGATTGTGAATGTTCACACATGGTTCTGTCTGCTGGACCAGAAACTGAATGCAGATAAAGCAAAGGAGGTGCTCCTGAGCAGGAAGGCCGATGCCCTCATCTGGTTTTCTCATGCATTTCCTTGTCATGCTAGCAGAGGGAAAGCCTCACAACTTTTCAGCAATGGGGCACTTGAGGAAGTTTTACGCATTGCAAATTGTTACCATGATGCCGACTTTTAAATCACTTGGTGCCTCCAATTAATTTGCTGTCTCGGAGATGATATTTGAAAAAAAAAAAGGGAGAGTGGAAGGAGAAGGACTGGCACTGTATTATTATTTTCTATAAACATGCAAATAGTCAGGCACCCTAACAAAGTCGAGGAGTTCCACTGTAGGAACTTCAAAGGAGAGTGAATCCCCATACAGAGAGATTACAACAGCTTTGATGTTCCCGAAACAATCTATTTTTCCTACAAGTTTAAAAGAATATGTTTCAGTGAATAGGGAACCTTTGACAAAGAGCAATCCTCAAACATTTTTGATGCTATCTGTATTGTGTTGTGTAAATTATATGTTATTAATGCAGTTGTCAAAACATGACTATTATTGTTGGTGCCAGATAAGCAAAAACAGTATTTATAATAGAAACTCACATACAGACTGAACTGATAAGTATTCCAGTTAATTTGGTACAAGTTATCCAACCTCTGATTATCAAATCAGTTCCTATTGGGTACAGCCTAACAGTTACGTGAAGAAAATTGTATGACTACAAAGTGGAACCTCACACAATGTGCAGCTCTGCATGATTTACTTAGATTTTCCACCCAGCTGTCACTCAGAATATGCTGTTATTCAATGAGAAACACTTGTAGAAGTAAACCCTACATCCCCTGCCTGCTTCAATGGATTATTTTCCTTTATCGGGTCATTCTTCTGTGAGCTTCCACAACTGCACTGAATACACCAGGTGTCACCAAACAAAGTCATTTGGAAGCACAGCCATTTTATAACGACCATCAGATTGCTGTGGTCGAGGTTGAGAAAAACTAGGAATGTAGCTCAGAAATCAGCAGAAAGTTTGAAAACACAGAAATTGTGCTGACAGCTCTGTGACAGCTGACTGCCATATCGTGTCTAATTACTTTAAATGAATATTACAAAAAAATATTCTAAGCTGACATGAGGAAACACTGCAAGAAAGGGGGATGAGGAGTAGAAAAGATTAACACTTTTTTTCTTAAGCTGCTTTAAACCAGAGCTATTAATTTAAACCAGAGCTAATTAAAAGTGCAAGATTTTGCACTTGAGCTGGAGGAATCTCAGGCATATATACAGACTGGGAGGAGCAGTCCTTGAGAGTAGCCCTGCAGAGAAGGATCCGGGGGTCATGATGGACGAAAAACTTAACATGAGCCAGCAGTGTGCTCTTGCTGCTTGGAAAGCAAATGGTATCCTGGGCTCCATCAGAAGAGGGGTGGCCAGCAGGGACAGGGAGGTGATTGTCCCTCTCTACTCTGCCCTTGTGAGGCCCCGTCTGGAGTACCGTGTCCAGGTCTGGAGCACCCAGTACAAGAAAGACAGGGAGCTGTTGGAGAGGGTCCGGAGGAGGGCCACAAAGATGATCAGGGGGCTGGAGCACCTCTCCTACAAAGACAGGCTGAGGGAGCTGGGCTTGTTNTCAGTAAAGCCTTTGACACTGTCTCCCACAGTATTCTCCTGCAGAAGCTGGCAGTCCATGGCTTGGACAGGTACACTCTTGGCTGGGTAAGGAACTGGCTGGAGGGCCGGGCCCAGAGAGTGGTGGTGAATGGAGTTAAATCCAGCTGGTGACCAGTTACGAGTGGAGTTCCCCAGGGGCCGGTGCTGGGGCCTGTCCTGTTTAATATCTTTATTGATGACGTGGATGAGGGCATTGAGTGCACCCTCAGTAAGTTTGCAGATGACACCAAACACCAAGCTGGCTGGAAGTATCAATCTGCCTGAGGGTAGTGAGGCCCTACAGAGGGATCTGGATAGGCTAGATAGCTGGGCAGAAGCCAATGGGATGAGATTCAACGAGACCAAATGCTGGGTCCTGCACTTTGGCTGCAATAACCCCAGGCAATGCTACAGGCTTGGGGCAGAGTGGCTGGAAGACTGTGTAGAGGAAATGGACCTGGGGGTGTTGGTTGATGCTAGACTGAACATGAGCCAGCAGTGTGGCCAAGAAGGCCAATGGCATCCTGGCTTGTATCAGAAATAGTGTGACCAGCAGGAGCAGGGAAGTAATTGTTCCCCTGTACTCAGCACTGGTGAGGCTGCACCTCGAGTACTGTGTCCAGTTTTGGACCCCTCACTGTAAGAAAGACATCAAGGCCCTGGAGTGTGTTCAGAGAGAGGCAACAAAGCTGGTGAGGGGTCTGGAGCACAGGCCTTATGAGGAGCAGCTGAGAGAGCTGAGATTGTTCAGTCTGGAGAAGAGGAGGCTCAGGGGAGGCCTTATTGCTCTCTATAACTACCTGAAGGGAGGTTGTAGTGAGCTGGGGGTCAGCTTCTTCTCTAGTGTGACTAGTGATAGGACTAGAGGGAATGGCTTCAAGCTGCTCCAGGGAGGGTTCAGGCTTGACGTTAGAAAATACTACTGCTCTGAAAGGGTGGTCAGGCACTGGAATGGGCTGCCCAGGGAGGTGGGTGGAGTCACCGACCCTGGAGGTGTTCAAGGAATGTTTGGATGTTGTGTTGAGGGACATGGTTTAGTGAGAACCATTGGTGATGGGTGAATGGTTAGACTGGATGATCCTGTGGGTCTTCTCCAACCTTAGTCATTCTATGATTTGTGGTTTTTTTACTAGGTGTTCACAGATCAGATCTCCATGGAATAAAAAGAATTCTTTGTTTCCTCAGATTCTCTCTTGCTTCTGGAGTTCATGTTTTCTGAGGGGCGGTCTTAGCTGTAAAGACTGAAGCACAGTAGATGTTAAGCATCCCCTGTTACCAGGGCACCCTCTTTAAGGAGTGGACTTGCATAGTTTCCCTTTTGTTGTTGAGATACTGGGGAGGGGATGGAGGGGGGGGAGGAATGTTGTCTTTGCTTTTAGTGTATCTATGAATTCCTTGTTCATCCATGAAAGTCTCCTGCTGGTTTTGCTTTATCTCTTAATGATGCATGGATCTTGAGCTTGAAAGAAGTGCTTAAACTGACCAACTCTCTTGGACCACTTCTCCTTCCAACACTCTTGGCGAAGGGCACAGGGGCATGTACTTCAAACTTTCATATTTACTTACCAACTTTTAGAAGCTTACCAACTTAGAAGATAGATTTTTCTAAGTAAGTTATTTCTTAGAAACCTAGACACTTAGAAAGTTAGAACTTAGAGTGTTAGAACTTACTTTCAAACTTCGAACATTCAAACATTTAATCTTCAAACTTCAAACTGTCAAGCTTTCAAACTTACAAAGTTACAGACGCTTTCAGACTTTCTGACTAACAGACAAACATTCCATCTTTCAAACTTTCCATCTTTCAGTCTTCAAAGGCACAGACAAACTTTAAACTTCTGAACTTACAGACATACTTTCAAACTTAGCTTACAAACCTAGAAACTTACAAACTTAGAAAATAACTAAGAAACTAACTTACTTAGAAACTTTGACACCTAGAACTTACTTATAAAATTAGAACTTAGAAAATTCAAACTTACTTTCAAACTTCAAGCATTCCAACTTTCAAACTTAGATACTTAGAAACAGAAACTTACATACTTCAAACTTTTANTTTCATTAAAATCTCTTTTTACATTTATTGAGTTTTAGCATTCTTAGAAAAAAAGGGGTCATTAACTCTTTACAATACATAACCACTGAGAATGTGAGCATACAGGCATGGGAACAGAATAAAACCCCACAGTCACTTAGGAAAATTCCAAGGTATGTAGCAATAGCTATTGTTGAAAGAGATTTTGCTTCATACCATTATGTAAAATAGTACTACCATTGTCATTTTAAGATGACAGGAATTAAAAAGAGATTATAATTAAAGCAATGTTTTGATCTCCCAGTTTCTTGTGATCCTAGCAAACCAATGTAAGGATTCCCACAGCATTAAGCAGATTCACTTTAATATCTGCAGTAAGGAATCAAGAAATCTAAGATCAAATTCAGAATGTTAGACTATCCTCTAAAGCTTTTATCAAGCTAGTAATACTTAGCTTGTACTATAAAGGCACCCCAAACTGTATGGTTTGACAATACCGCTTGTCAAAACTTTGCATGACCTTGAGCAGCCTGAGTCACACCAGTACTCAGACAGAAGGTTCAATTTGTTGCTCAGCTGTTGCTTGCTGCTCACCTGTTAACACTTTGCGGTGGGAAGACCTACAGCTGCAGTGCAATCACCATCAGCTAATAGAGGGAGGCTCTCCCACTTCTCATTGGCTGTGGCTGATTGCCTCTTTGGAAGTGCTGTGCCTGAAGGCAGTATAAAAAGGCAGGTCAAGGCTAGGGAGCTGCTGTGGGGAGTCTTGTGTTTGTAGATGATCTGCTGACAATGATTGTTTCTTGGTATAACTGCTGTCTCTCATTTTATGAGCATGAGGGGTGTTGTGATGGATTTTGTGTTGGTGTATGTAATAAGGTGTGGGTAGTTATTAAACCTAGCAGGAATTTTTTTGTATCCTTTTGATGTTATTTATAGCCTTTTTGGATGGGGACAAGCTCTTTTCAGTGGTGTATGTTGACAGGGTAAGTGGTGATGAACAGAAACTAGAATGTAGAAGCTGTGTATAAGCTTCTGAAAGCCTTTCTTTCCTAGGAGAACAACAGAGTACTGGAGCAGGCTTTTCAAAGTGGTTGTGGAGTTTTCTTCTCAAGAGATAATCAGAAGAAGCCTAGATGTTTTTCCTGTGTGATCTGCTATGGGGAACCTGCTTTAAAAGGTGAATTGAACTTCTTCTCCAGAAGTCCCTTCCAACCACTGTGATTCTACCTGGGGTGTGTGTTGGTGATTTGATTTCATCCCTAGCTGGAGAAATTAGCAAGTGATAAGGTATGGGTTACACTTTGTTCTAGTGCTTTGGTTTGGGGTGATTTTCATGGTTTTGTTCCAGTTTTGGACAAAACTAGGTAGCTACTGTTGATGGGGTGGGTATGTAAGTTGTGTGGTTAGACCTCAGTGGGATTGCTATGTTTTACTCTTAAGGGATGGGCTTGTCTCTATTGGCTTGATGGGGATTTCTTGTGCTGGAGCTGGTGTAGGATTTGCCTCACTTGGGACAGTTTAGAGGTTCATCTGTAGCTCTCAAAAACAGTATTTTACAGTGAACTATTCTTGGAAACTCCTGAAGTTCTTTCCATCCTGGAAAACATTCAAAGAAGAGTGTGACCCTTAATCTTTAATTTACGAGACCAATGTTATTAAACTGTTAGACTACTCTAATGACTATTTACCTTCTCTGGCCCCAATTACAGGGAAGAAGACATGCAAGATCACAAAGAATGTGTGAGAGGCTAGTTGATTGAATAGGTGTTCTACCAGCTGGCTGCACACTCAAATTAGAATGGAGAGATAGGCTACCAGGAATCAGAATAAAAGTTGAGAAAGGAGGTGGAATACTGTTGCCTGTTGCTTGGATTCCTAAAAGAAGAGGGTAAGGAACAAGATTACTACAGAAGCAGCTAATGGTGAAGTTCTTCCAAGTTTGCTGGGGTTTGGGTATAGGATAATGTATCTGAAGAGTGATTATCGTTCAAGCTTGATGCGAAGGGGTGTAAGTAGCAAATTTGCTGGGGTGAAATTTTCTGGGTTTCCTTGAAAGTTGTGGCAGAACAAAGCTAGTGTGAACCCTAGAACTGCTCCTAAGGAGGACTAAGGGTGGAAGGGGATTGTGTTGCAATCCGATAAAATTTCTAGGGGTTTGTTCATGTCTAATTTGTGAAGGAAGGAAGGTAAATAATGGTACCACCTGATATACAGTGGTGTAAAGAAGTGTAGGGCTAAGAATCTCCTAAAGCCCATTCAACTAGGTCTTCTCATATATAAGAGAGGGAAAAATATTGCTGCTAATTGTAGTTCCTCCGTTGTTTATCCTCAGCAGAGTATAGCCCACAAAGCCAGTTGCTGTAAGTGCTAAAAGATAACTTCTGTGTTTCAGGTTTCTTTACAGGTAGGAGCCATAACAGAAGCTATATCTGACATCTGGGCAAATGCAGGTAAGGAAGAATGAGGTATGGTTTGAGTGTAAGTACTGAATTAGTCAAATGTACTATATGTTTTGGCAAGCGTGGGCTACAGAGGTTGAAGGCAAGAGACCTATCTGTGGTGTAACGTGTAGCTAGTAGAAGTGTGATAAGAACTTGGGTTGTGAGGCAGATCCCTAATAGGGATCCAAAATATCTTAAGACAGATGTTTGAGATGGAGAGATTGATCAGGCAGTTACCCCCTTTGGTAGGGGGTGGGGCTTCTGGGTACTGCAAGCTGTCCACAGAGTCACAGGTGTTGAAAGGCGGGACCTCTAGAGACCTGATTCCCTACAGTAGGTTGCAGAGTAAAGCTGTCCAGGTAGGTCTTGAATCTCTCCAAAGGAGACTCCACCTCCATGGGCAGCTTGTTCCAGTGCTCTGTCGCCCTCAAAGCAAAGCTCTTCCTTATGTTTGTATGGAACTTCCTGTGTTACAGTTGCTGTGCATCACTGAAAAGAGCCTGGTCCCATCCACTTGACTTCCATACTTTAGACTGCATAAACAGTGATAAGACTCCCTTTCTGCGGCCTGGGACTGCTCAGCCTGGAGAATACTGCTGCCTCATGGCCAGCCTGCTGTCCACCAGGACACCCAGTTCCTTAACTGTGGAGCTCCTCTTTGGCAGGTCAGCCCCCAACCTGTACTGATTTGTGCAGTTATTCCTCCCTAGGTGCAGGAACTTAATTGTGGCAAAGCTCATCAGGTTTTTCACCATCCAACTTCCAGTCTGTCCAAGTCTTGCAAAAAGGCAGCACAGCCTTCTGATGTGTCATCCACTCCTCCCAGCTCTTATTGTCATTATACTTCCTGATGAAGATCTTGAACTGGGCTCAGTACTGACTCTGGAGAACACTTTAAGTTACAGGCCTGTAATAAGACTCCGCCGTTGTTCTTGACTTTCTAAGCTTTGCCAGTCAGCCAGTTCTCAGTTCACCTCCTTGTCTACTCATCAATCCCACAAATACTAAGCTTCACTACAAGGCTGTTGTGGGAGACAATCTAATGCCTTGCTAAAGTCAAGGTAGACAACATCTACTGCTCAGTACTCTGGATCATAGAATCTTTAGAGTTGGAAGGGATCTCTGAGGGCCATCTAGTCTGATTCCCCTGCAGTGAACAGGGACACCACAGCTAGATCAGGTTGCCCAGGGCCCAATCCATCCTCGCCTTGAAAGTCGCTAGGGATGTGGCATCAACCACAACACCAGGTAACGTGTTTAAGTGCCTTTCCACCTGCACTGTGAAATATTTTCTTCCTTCTATCTAACTTAAATCTATTCTCCCTGAGCTTGGATAAACTTTTCTTCCACTATGTGGAGATGGCAATCAGAAGCTGTTGTTCCATCACTTTTCCAGGGACAGAGGTGAGTCTGGACAGTAGCTGCCTGCATCCTCCTTGCATTTCTTGATGACTGGAGTGAATTGCCTATCCCTCAGTTTTCAGGCACCTCTCCTGTTCTCCAGAGCTTTCAAATATGATTGTTTTGGCAATCACTTCTAGCTTCCCTCAGCATTTGTGGGAATGTCCCACTGGGGCCCATGGATTGGAGTGGAACTGGTACTGCCCTCTCTTATCTTGTGAGCTTGACCTTGACCCCTTGCTGTGCGGCTAGAAGCATTCTTTGGGAGAGTGGAAGCTAGCTTCCACCCCCTTCTCATACTTGATGAGAAAAGGGTGTTGTCTTCCACTGTTAACAGGAAGGGAGGTCAGCATGTGAGCACAGCCCACACACCCCACACTGCCCATACAATGCTGCAGTAGCAGGTGTGGGTGGTGTGTCTTGTGGAAGGACGTGTGAGTGTTTCTCTTGTTTCCTTTGTATTTGCTCAGGAGACCAGCTCTCCTATGGTGCAAATGCAGGAATTTTGGGTTCTTTGATCATGGGGTGATCCACTCGGCACCTGGCCTCAGGTCTGCAGATGGGTATCACCTGTCTCAAAGGGGGAAACGGATCCTTGCCCAGCAGCTGGCAGTACTTGTAGAGAGGTCTTTAAACTAGATATGAAGGGGGAAGTGGATAAAACCAGGCCTGCTAGAGATGAGCCTGGGGGAGCGATAATGGGGTTAGGGGTTAGGTGAGGGGCCCAGCTAAAATGTGTCTATACCAACGCATGCAGCATGGGCAACAAACAAGAAGAGTTGGAAGCCATTGTGTGGCAGGCAAGCTATGACCTAGTTGCCATTACAGAAACATGGTGGGACCACATCCATGACTGGAGTGCTGCAATGGATGGCTACGAACTCTTCAGGAAGGATAGACAAGGAAGGAGGGGTGGTGGTGTGGCTCTCTATGTTAAAGAGTGCTTTGAGGTTACTGAACTTATGACTGGGGATGATAAGGTTGAATCCCTATGGGTTAAGATCAGGGGAAGAACTGACAAGGCAGATATCCTGGTGGGCATCTGTTATAGACTGCAGAACCAGGATGAAGAGACAGATGAGGTGTTCTATGAATAGCTGGCGGAAGCTGAGTGATTGCCGGCCTTTGTCCTCATGGGAGACTTCAACTTCCCTGACATATGCTGGGAATACAACTTAGCACAGAAGAAGCAGTCTAGGAGGTTTCTGGAATGTATGAAGGACAGCTTCTTGATGCAGCTGGTAAGAGAACCTATGAGAGGAGCTGCCCTGTTAGACCTGCTGTTCACAAACAGAGAAGGTCTAATGGGAGATGTGGAGGTCGGGGACTCACTTGGACAGAGTGACCACAAGATGGTAGAGTTCTTGATTCTTGGTGGAGTCAGGAGGGGGAACAGCAAAACTGCTACCTTGGACGTCTGGAGGGCATACTTTAAATTGTTCAGGAGACTAGTAAGGGGAGTCCCCTGGGGTTCAGTCTTAGAGAATAAAGGGGTCCAAGATGGCTGGTTGCTCTTCAAGAAGGAAGCCTTAAAGGTGCAGGAGCAGGCTGTGTCCGTGTCCCCCCCCCACCCTCCCCCCCTGCAAAATGAGCCAGTGCGGAAGAAGACCAGCATGGATGAATAGGGAGCTATTCTTGAGGCTCCAGGAGAAAAAGAGAATCTACCTCCTGTGGAAGAAGGGAGGGGCAACCTGGAAAGAATACAAAGAAGTTGTTAAGATGTGCAGGGAGAAAATCAGAAAGGCAAAAGCCCAGCTTGAACTCAACCTGGCTGCTGGGGTAAAAGGGAACAAGAAACTCTTTTACAAGTATATCAACAGTAAGAGGAGGACCAGGGAGAATCTTCATTCTTTACTGGCTGAGGCTGGGAATGTGACCACTGAGGATAAGGAAAAGGCAGAGGTTCTGAATGCCTTCTTTACATCTGTCTTTAAAAGTCAGACCAGTTATCCTCAGGTTTCTCCACTCTCTGACCTGGCAGTCTTGGCTGGGGAGCAGACTAAACCCCCACGATTCAGGAGGAAACAGAGACCTGCTACTCCAACTGGACTGTCACAAGTCCATGGGACTGGATGAGATTCACCTGAGAGTGCTGAGGGAACTGGCAGAGGTGATAGCCAAGCCACTTTCCATCATCTATCAGCGCCCCTTGTTGACGGGTGAGGTCCTGGAAGACTGGAGGCTTGCCAATGTGACTCCCATCTACAAGAAGGGCTGCAGGGAGGATCCAGGAAACTACAGGCCTGTTAGCCTGACCTTGGTGCTGGGGAGGATTATGGAGCAGATTGTCTTGAAGGAGATCATACAGCATGTGCAGGACAACCGGGGGATCAGGCCTAGCCAGCATGGGTTCACAAAGGGCAGGTCCTGCTTCTATGACCTACTGACCTGTCTGGTGGATGAGGGAAAGGCTGTTGATGTAGTCAGTAAAGCCTTTGACACTGTCTCCCACAGTATTCTCCTGCAGAAGCTGGCAGTCCATGGCTTGGACAGGTACACTCTTGGCTGGGTAAGGAACTGGCTGGAGGGCCGGGCCCAGAGAGTGGTGGTGAATGGAGTTAAATCCAGCTGGTGACCAGTTACGAGTGGAGTTCCCCAGGGGCCGGTGCTGGGGCCTGTCCTGTTTAATATCTTTATTGATGACGTGGATGAGGGCATTGAGTGCACCCTCAGTAAGTTTGCAGATGACACCAAACACCAAGCTGGCTGGAAGTATCAATCTGCCTGAGGGTAGTGAGGCCCTACAGAGGGATCTGGATAGGCTAGATAGCTGGGCAGAAGCCAATGGGATGAGATTCAACGAGACCAAATGCTGGGTCCTGCACTTTGGCTGCAATAACCCCAGGCAATGCTACAGGCTTGGGGCAGAGTGGCTGGAAGACTGTGTAGAGGAAATGGACCTGGGGGTGTTGGTTGATGCTAGACTGAACATGAGCCAGCAGTGTGGCCAAGAAGGCCAATGGCATCCTGGCTTGTATCAGAAATAGTGTGACCAGCAGGAGCAGGGAAGTAATTGTTCCCCTGTACTCAGCACTGGTGAGGCTGCACCTCGAGTACTGTGTCCAGTTTTGGACCCCTCACTGTAAGAAAGACATCAAGGCCCTGGAGTGTGTTCAGAGAGAGGCAACAAAGCTGGTGAGGGGTCTGGAGCACAGGCCTTATGAGGAGCAGCTGAGAGAGCTGAGATTGTTCAGTCTGGAGAAGAGGAGGCTCAGGGGAGGCCTTATTGCTCTCTATAACTACCTGAAGGGAGGTTGTAGTGAGCTGGGGGTCAGCTTCTTCTCTAGTGTGACTAGTGATAGGACTAGAGGGAATGGCTTCAAGCTGCTCCAGGGAGGGTTCAGGCTGGACGTTAGAAAATACTACTGCTCTGAAAGGGTGGTCAGGCACTGGAATGGGCTGCCCAGGGAGGTGGGTGGAGTCACCGACCCTGGAGGTGTTCAAGGAATGTTTGGATGTTGTGTTGAGGGACATGGTTTAGTGAGAACCATTGGTGATGGGTGAATGGTTAGACTGGATGATCCTGTGGGTCTTCTCCAACCTTAGTCATTCTATGATTTGTGGTTTTTTTACTAGGTGTTCACAGATCAGATCTCCATGGAATAAAAAGAATTCTTTGTTTCCTCAGATTCTCTCTTGCTTCTGGAGTTCACGTTTTCTGAGGGGCGGTCTTAGCTGTAAAGACTGAAGCACAGTAGATGTTAAGCATCCCCTGTTACCAGGGCACCCTCTTTAAGGAGTGGACTTGCATAGTTTCCCTTTTGTTGTTGAGATACTGGGGAGGGGATGGAGGGGGGGGAGGAATGTTGTCTTTGCTTTTAGTGTATCTATGAATTCCTTGTTCATCCATGAAAGTCTCCTGCTGGTTTTGCTTTATCTCTTAATGATGCATGGATCTTGAGCTTGAAAGAAGTGCTTAAACTGACCAACTCTCTTGGACCACTTCTCCTTCCAACACTCTTGGCGAAGGGCACAGGGGCATGTACTTCAAACTTTCATATTTACTTACCAACTTTTAGAAGCTTACCAACTTAGAAGATAGATTTTTCTAAGTAAGTTATTTCTTAGAAACCTAGACACTTAGAAAGTTAGAACTTAGAGTGTTAGAACTTACTTTCAAACTTCGAACATTCAAACATTTAATCTTCAAACTTCAAACTGTCAAGCTTTCAAACTTACAAAGTTACAGACGCTTTCAGACTTTCTGACTAACAGACAAACATTCCATCTTTCAAACTTTCCATCTTTCAGTCTTCAAAGGCACAGACAAACTTTAAACTTCTGAACTTACAGACATACTTTCAAACTTAGCTTACAAACCTAGAAACTTACAAACTTAGAAAATAACTAAGAAACTAACTTACTTAGAAACTTTGACACCTAGAACTTACTTAAAAAATTAGAACTTAGAAAATTCAAACTTACTTTCAAACTTCAAGCATTCCAACTTTCAAACTTAGATACTTAGAAACAGAAACTTACATACTTCAAACTTTTAAACTTATAAAACAAGAAACTTACAGACTAAGAAACATAAAAACTTAGAGGCTAACTTAGAAACATAGAAACTTAGAAAGAAACTTAGGAACTAACTTTCTCTAGAAAATTTGAACTTTCAGACACTTAAACTTACCTAGAATCTTAGCCACTTAGAGCTTAAAACTTGGAAACTTAGAACTAACTTACTTTGAAAATGAGAACTTAATGAGAAAACTACAACTTACAGGCAAGCTTTCAGATTTACAGACATACTTTCTGTCTTTTAAACTTCTAAGGGATAGCCAAGCTTACTTTCAAACTTCCAGGCAAACTTCAAACTTTCAGACTTAAAGACAGTCTTCAATCTTTCAAACTTCCACACTAAGTTCCAAACTTCTTTCAAACTTCAAATATACAGACAAACTTTCATACCTACAAACTTTCAAATTTACATTAAAACCTTCAAATTTTGAAATTTACTTACAAACTTACGAGCTTTCACTCTTAGAAGCTTTCTTACAGACTTACAAAGTTTCGTACTTACAAACAGTGAACATTTTGATTGAGGAGCACGGTGTACTGTGGGGAGGTGTCAGTACATGCACAGTTCATTGAACAGTGTGAGTAGTTATGAGAACTTACACAAATCAAGCAGTGTGTTAGGTAATTGTGATGTTGTTTTGCGGTAAGCCACCTGTCATGAAGCACTTCCAGCTGAAGACTCATCTGCTGTGCAGCCTCCAGATGATTTCTAATTAGTGTAAATTTCACCCGTGGCTCAGAACCACATTGTGAAGTGATAGCTGTATGTTTTGTACTTCCTTTTCCTCTCTTCTTCCCAGCACTGTGAAAATGGATTTTTTGGATGGTTGGACTGGATGATCTTATAGATCTTTTTCAACCTTAGTGATTCTGTGATGAACACAATCCTACGTAGATCTGTTGCCTTAAGTTCTAAGAAAAGCCTTCCCCCTTCATTTGAGGGAAGGGTACTATTTATTTCCTACTAAGAGGGAAGGAAGCTTGAGATCTGGAGGGGAAAAGTGTGTGGGGAAAAAAAATGATTTTTTTAAAAAAGGAAACCTTCACATTTAGCACCAGATGTAGTCCATAACTTCAGACAGTCTGAGCAGTGCCCACTGCTGACACTGACGTAAAAGGACTTTCTGCCAAAGTTCTCATGAACATTGTTCTGGAGAACTGTTTTCTAAAATACCGAACGCTTTTAAAATCTGTCAGAAGTACGGATAGGTGCTCTTAGAACAGCAGAAGATCAATATCGTCTCCTTCACTATAGAGGATAATGGAATGCATAGAGAAGATCCCTTCAGGGCTGCCTGTGGGCTCAGGGCTCTCTTCCGCAGTGCTGTAGTTCCAAGGCCAGAGAGGTCCAAAGCCAATACTGGGACTCACTCACACCAGTTCCTTCTCCTCGCAAGGGGATGGCAGGAAGCAACACTCCGTACTTAGAATGCACCAGCCTTTCTACTGCTGTAACATTTTGGAGCTGCTATCCTATAGGAGTTTTCTGCCTTCATTCTGTCCCTGGCTCAAACACCTTGCTCCCTTACCAAAGGAAAACAGAAAACAAGATTAACAACCGGACCGTAAAAGAATTGCTGTCTAGTTATACTTTTAAACACAACTAGAAAGCAGCAGAAGACTTCTGAGACTCTTGAGGAGGTCAACGATGTTAGCATTCTCCCTTTGATGAGGCAAATAGTATGAGTTATAGTTTTGTATCTATTTCATTACTGTAGTAAGAAAGATAACTTTCTACTCCGAGTTACCTGCGTGGTCTGGGAATGCTTGATGGAATGACAGATGCCATCAGTGTTCACTGGGTTATTTATTTACGTAGCATTGCTCATAGTTACAAAANCTCTACTCTGCCCTTGTGAGGCCCCATCTGGAGTACCGCGTCCAGGTCTGGAGCACCCAGTACAAGAAAGACAGAGAGCTGTTGGAGAGGGTCCGGAGGAGGGCCACAAAGATGATCAGGGGGCTGGAGCACCTCTCCTACAAAGACAGGCTGAGGGAGCTGGGCTTGTTCAGCCTAGAGAAAAGAAGGCTGTGGGGTGACCTCATTGCAGCCTTCCAGTACCTAAAGGGAGCCTACAAACAGGAAGGGAGTCAACCCTTTGAAAGGGTAGATAACAGCAGGACAAGGGGAAATGTTTTTAAGTTGAGGGAGGGAAGATTTAGGTTGGATGTCAGGGGGAAGGTCTTTACTATGAGAGTGGTGAGGTGCTGGAACAGCTGCCCAGAGAGGATGTGGATGCCCCGTCCATGGAGGTGTTCAAGGCCAGGTTGGATGGGGCCTTGGGCAACATGGTCTGGTATTAAATGGGGAGGTTGGCAGCCCTGCCTGGCAGGGGGGTTGGAGCTTCATGATCCTTGAGGTCCCTTCCGACTCGGGCCATTCTGTGATTCGGTGTGATCTATTTTTTTATGGAATACAGTCAGACTCAACAGCTGTATCTTAAACGAATGAAATTCCTATCATGTGCCACAATGAAGCATTAGCATAACAAGACAGGACCCAACCTGGAGTTTTTTCTCCTTTTTTTTTTCTTTTATTCATTATTGAACAGTAAGTCCTGTAATTCTATCACGTCCATTCCAACTCAAGGATATTCCACTGATTTTTTTACAGCTTTGCTGGGCTGACCCATGTCCACAGACAGAAGACTAGCAAAGGTTTCTGTGCGCTCCAGTAATGATGCAGGAGCTGCCCAGGTCTTCCAGCATGAGGATGCACAAACCCTCCCCTCTCTTTCTGAAACCAGCACAAGACAGAGATGAATTCAAATACAATGGATTTCGGAAAAGAAGCCACAGAGGACAAATATCCACCTCTTCAATGGTAATACTTAAATTAGGAGTCATTATATCCTAGACTTACTCCTCAGGACGAGGTTATTAAGAGGATCTATCTAACAGTATAAGAGCTTGCAGCTGGCCCACACCTCTCCAGCCTTTGTTTCAGGTCATTCTCTCATTAAGATACCATGCATAATTACCTATTCTGCCTGGATGCCTGAATTGTAGTTATTTAACTCTCATTTTCTTTTTTTAAAATATAAAACACATACATATCTGCCTGTTATTCACGCTATTAAGAAGGAGTTAACTTTCTGCTGATTTACCAAGAAGCTAAAACTGGTTATTCATCTGACAGTTCTGTGAACACCGCGTGACAACTGCAGCCTCTCTCATTGATTTGCTCTAAGATGCTTTGCAGAACTTCTTCCTCTTCCAATAAAGTAAGTACAGGCCATTAATTATCTTTTCAAAACAAACCCCACAGAAACATTGAATTTCCTCATACAAGTTTGCATTCTTTGAATGAAGTTACAATATCCATTTTCCAATTTTACAGTCTACTGCATCCCACCAAATATAATTTGTGGGACTTCAACAAGCCAAGTCATGTACATGTGCAACTTTCCTCCTTCCATTAATGCACTAAAGTTTGAACTGAGTACTTTGACATCTTAGGGTTTCCAAACATTACACTTTAAAACAGGTGCTACTCCTTCCTTACAGCAAAAACACTTCCGTGTGATTCTTTCACTATCACCTCTTAAATCCCACTATATCCCACAACTCCCAAAGAAGTTTCAGTCCGATATTTCCAGGTTACTTAATCCTTCAGTTATTTTTAACTCCTGATGAAATCCCAGCCTCTCACAACATTAAATCATGCAATTTCTTTCTGCCCCGTTACAGACTGTCATATTTTTTAGCAGGAATTGCATTCGACAAAGGAGGTTAATTTCAAGCTTTGTACTGGAAATAGAGATGTTGCCTTTGAAAGAAAAATTCTGTTATCACTCTCTGTTAATTTGAGTTCATGGATCTGATGAGTAAATCAAAGTGGGTATTTTGTGCTCTACCTACAGAATCTGTACTACCACAACAAATCCTTTCTGCACCCTCCTCTATTTGTTGTCCTCCAAGGAACACAAGAGAAAAGTCAGGAACAAGAATATTCCTTGGAATTTGCCTACTGGGCTTCTCTCACCTTTCTGAATACAGAGCCTCCATCTTTCTTTGGACTTCAAAATGCTACAACATTTAGGCAGATGCAGGCATTGAAATGTTTAGATGTACTGAGGGACATGGTTTAGAGGGAAATATTGATGATAGGTGGATGGTTGGAATGGATGATCTTGGAGGTTTTTTTCCAACCTTGGTGATTCTATGATTCTATGATTTTAATATTTTGGGGTCTTTTTTTCTTTTAGATTCTCTTTCCTAACTTGATCTCATTTCTGTTTCAAATACTGCTGCTCATCTTTGGAAATCCAGATTCTGTTACACTTTTTAACGCTTGCCTTTCTAAAGACAGACAAAATGGCTTTGGTTTTTTTTTCAAGCAATGTCTGCTTTCTCTAAGAAATGTCACTGTCTGTTTTTAAAGGCATTACTGTTTCCTTTGCTGATTTGTTATGTATTTACAACACAAACTCTTCGCTTATATACAGTAGCTTTATGTTTCCTACCATCTGGCCTAGTAGTCATTCTCCACTCATGCCATATTTCTACTCCTCTTCTGCACCTGAGTGATGTGTTTGCATTGAAAAACTGCCATAAAATCTGTCAGTTGTGGAAAAACAAATAGAAGCAGCAAAAGAGGAAAATCCTGAGAAGGTTTTCTTGTTTTTTTGTTTTGTCTTTTTCTTTTTTTATTTAATTTTTTTTTTGTTTTTCTTTTTATTTTTATTTTTTTTTTTTTTTTTTTTATTTTAAATTTTTTTTTTTTTTATTTTTTTTCTTTTTTTTTTTCTTTTCCTTTTTTTAAAATTTTAATTTTTTTTTTTACAGAGGCTCCATCTTGTCATGCTGCTGCATACTCCAGCACTAAAACACCCTACCGTCTTTGAGGGCTTTTCATTTGCCACCCAATTGCCACCCTGGGCCTCTTCAGGACAGGTGGGACGAGGTGCCAAGTGGTAAATTAAACAAGTTCAGCAAAGTGATCTTTCATAATGATGCCCAGAGGCAGGTCTCGGATAGAAGCATTGAAGAGTCTGCTTCGGAATGTTGGCTCAGTGACCACAACGTGATAGATTTGGTTGGTAATTTTAGGGTGTTTCTTTGTAGACATTGATTTGAAGCAAGGTCGTGGGTTTTCCTGAAGGGGTTATACGCTGATTGAAATCCTGTGGCTCAAACCCCGAATTTAAGTTTGGTTACGTAAGTTATGAGATTAATGTTTATTTGTCCTACATCTGAATGACAGCAATGGGAAAATAGTATTAAACACACATCTCCTTGTGGAAACCCACTATAAAACAGCTATTCAAACAGAGTGGGAAGATGATTACACCTCAGATTACGTTTTTAGATTGCTCTGCGTTCTCTAACAAGAAATTCTCCTCTTCAAACATCCTTTACCAATCTCTCTCTCAAACAAACAACAAGAAAAAAAGGCAAAGCAAAACAGAGCGACCAGATTGCGGCTCAGAAATAACACCAACTCATTTTGCTTATTATGTTTCCTTCCTGCTTTCTTTTTAACAGTCCTGCTCAACACTCAGTCCCATCTCTCCTTGCGAACGTCCTTAAATTATCCTGCCATGATTCCATTTGGGAGTGTAGGCCTACGTTTCACAATGGTTTTGAATGATGAGTGATGAACTGTAATTAACATCACGCTGAATTTGGATACAATTGGCTTATACTGCTTAAAAGAAAAAGAAGACATGTAAAACCACAAAGCTTATTAACGTTGAACTACGACTTCTGCACATTGTGTGACTTCTTCTTAGACCAAAGAAGTCAGCAACAAGATGCCCAATTACATGAACGCTGCTGGAAATTATGTTAAAAAGCATGAAGTGAATGCCATTTTATTTCATAAATTCTGGTATTTTTTTAATTTAAAACCAACCACTGGAGCCTGACTGTGCAAAAGGTTTTCACTCTTTCTAACTTTCCTGCCTCGGGGATTTTATCAGCCAGCCACCAACTCTGCATCCTTGGTGTTATTTATGGTCTGAGGGGTACATGTGTGGGCTTTGTTTACTCAGTGACAAGAGGACTTAAGTCTGTTTTTAACTTTCTTTAAATTAATCTTCCATAGAAGAGATGCAATCCTTAGTAGGTTGCAAAGAGATATTACTGATGAGATGCAAAACCAAGTTGTATTTCATTAAAATCTCTTTTTACATTTATTGAGTTCTAGCATTCTTAGAAAAAAAAGGGGTCATTAACTCTTTACAATACATAACCACTGAGAATGTGAGCATACAGGCATGGGAGACAGAATAAAACCCCACAGTCACTTAGGAAAATTCCAAGGTATGTAGCAATAGCTATTGTTGAAAGAGATTTTGCTTCATACCATTATGTAAAATNGGTTAGCTGTAATTTTGTGCTCCGCTACTGCTTGCCGTTCGGAGAAGTTGTGGCCATGACAAATGGCAGCTACGCTCATTACGGCTTCTTTGGCATTCTTGTGACAACCTGCACCCGGGTCTTCCTAATTAAAGCTCAGGAGACTGAAGCTTCACTGGTAATAATATGCT
Source organism: Pavo muticus (assembly GCA_016647715.1). NCBI lineage: Eukaryota > Metazoa > Chordata > Aves > Galliformes > Phasianidae > Pavo > Pavo muticus. The sequence continues at coordinate 2,732,222 of JACDJE010000026.1, read as the reverse complement.
CTGGAAGAAGTTTGATTGCTCCGAGTCACGTTTGAACTTGTATTTTTAAAAGAAACAATCGTTAAATTAGTTGAATATGCAAACATGCGAGTTTCCACTTCTGCAGATGCCCAACTTCTAGAATTCGGCTTGCTCTAGTGGCTGGCAAAGCTGCCCACGGCAGGAGCTTGGAATTATGTGATCTTTCTTTGAGGTCCCTTCCAATCCAAGCTGTTCTCTCATTTTCAATAAGTGCCTCCCCAAAACCCTGGCAATCAAGCGCTGATGCTAACAGAGACTATTAAAAAGAAAATAAATTATTTCATACAAAAAATACACTGTAATATCTTCATTTTGTGGCAGACACATTTTTCGTGCAACACTCTGCTGGAAACGTGCTACACTGACAGTCTGTGCTTCACAGCATTTCACAGCATTGCAAATGGTTCCTGACTAGTGCAGGGATGTGATTTATATAGGATATTTATTCTTATCTATGGAGAACACCTTATAAATTATACACATCTCTTTACACACTTTGTCTTTCTTCTGCAAGGGGAAGGTCATCTCATCCATTTGTGTCAGAGAGAGCAGTTGCAGCAGGAGCAAGACAAACCTGAGTGTACTCGCAGCCTTTATCTCATTCATAACCATATATCCGCTTATACCACTTCTTATTCCTTCCCATTCTTATGCTCTCTGGGTAACAATAGAGAACATACTGAATACCATATAATTCCATATCCTCCCTTATGCTAACAAAATACATTATTGCAACATCAATTAAATGCGTAGGTTGCTCCAGAAGTAATGCTTCCTATTTATTTCCTTGGAAACTGCAGCAAATACAAAGAGTACAACAATGCTATTTGACTGAGAAGATTCTCAGCTACAAAACGCTATTTATTTCTCATAGTAGTCACTACCATTAGCTTTGAATTTTGACCAGCAATGAACAAGAGCTTGCACGCCGTGCTCGTAACAGTCTGCACAGGTAAGGATGACCCACTGTTTCAGAGCAGTGCTAGGAAAACATTGACTGTGACCTGTGTAGATTCAACTGTGACGTACAACTCAGAATTTGTCTGGTCAGAAGTGGCAGCTAATGGCATCCAAGAAAGCCCACCTTGGACAAGAACCGCTTCAGACGCAACCTGTAGTAGCCTCACAAGTTCCCATTTGAAGTCGGTGGGTGTTGGGTAAAGTCCATGCAGGAGAGACTAAGGCAGCAGATGCTTCTTCTGCCATTTGTTAGACCAAACTAAATTTGCTCTGTGACTTTGCTAATCTTTCCTCTTCAGTGCTTAGGTCCAACACTGGGATCATTCCCATTATCAGCGCCAACTACATTCAGCCTCTTCAAAACTCAACATTCCTTCTCCCAACATTGTTTCTCCCTCACAGTTTCTACTGTGGTTGACCATTACTCACTAATCTTCTCCAACAGCACTGCTATACATTGTAAATACAAAATGAGATTTTAAAAAAGCTCATTACTTCCCATTCCAAGTAACTGACTGTACGTCAGACGCAGCAGAACTGCCATGTGAGCATAACGTGGCACGATCTGAGCTATCACTGAGAGGCTCGAGCCTTCTTTTAAAGACAAGAGTGAACACAAATCTCAGTTTTCAACTCAAATTTTCTTTTGCAAGCAGAGTTTTTGCAAAAAATGCTAACAACAGGTTTGATGTTTTCTTTCCTCTATATTTCTCCAACCTGGATATCTCACTTAAAAAGACATCATCCAAACCTTGACCATCTGATGTGCTAAATCTGAATGGATCATTATTTTGAAAAAGGACTAATAGGAGCGACTGTGCTATGAGTTCAGTGGGCACAGCAGCAAGGACAAACACGGCCTTACTCTACGGATTAATCACCCAATTAATTGAAGTGAGAAGCGCCAGGAATTGAAAACCAAGATTCTTAACCCAGTCACAAATTTAGAAGAACTTCATTGGAAAAGAATACGGTCAGAAAGTCATATATCGGGCCAAATTGCTTATAAATATTTATGCACGTTTGAATTAGAATTCCCGTTTCTCATCCAAACCAAGTTTATGCTCGCTGTGTTTACTCTCACATTTTATCTTTGCATGAGAAAGGTTAAATAAAAGCATTCTGTGAGTTCTCACAATTAAAAAGGTTTCATAAGTTAGTATTCGGTATTGTCATTGTCTCCACCCCACCTATAAACACAAGTTCCCTATTAGTTCTGTAATATTAGAGTTCAAATCAACTTTCCCCAATTCTATCAATATTCATTTCCTTCTCACTGATTAAGATGCAAACACCCATAGTCTGAAACCACATGACCCTCGCAGCTTCGTTCAGTATCGTCCAAACTAACCCACTGACCAAAGTCGATCTAAGTCAGTTGCCTTGTAGACTTTAAATCGGCCTTTGGAAATATCTCTGATTTCTTCCCACATAAGGTAAAATCTTATTGCTGTATCCCCAGTGAGCATTGGAAATTCCTCTTAAAATTCATGATGTTATTATTTAAAGGCTACTTTGTTAAGACTGTATTACACGGCCACCTGTTGCGATGGCGGAAAAAGAAATCCCACTCATCTCTTATTAACAGGTTTCAGCATATTATATTCAAATCATAAACTAAGATGGCTCATGAATATTTCCTTTCAAATTAAAATACCGTTTTCTCGTGTGAAATGGACTTTATGATAATTCAGAGCTTATCTTCACAGTTTGATGTCTTTGTCCTTCCTTAAACAAATAGTCTGCATATTAACACAGTGATAACTGTCCTTTGACTTATTCAGAAAATTAATGAGTATTCAGCTAAGATTTCTGGTCTCCTAATCGGCTCTACCTGGTGTTTCATTGTTGGTGTCCCTCAGCGTTTCGTAACAGACCAAACAGATACCTTAGCGGCATTTACTCACCAACCAGAAGTTTCCTTTCCTCATTTCCAACAGTTAAATACATTTTAAAAAATAAAAGCAAACAATGGAGCAAACGATGAGGTTTGAGAAGAGAAGGTCACAGTGCAAACACCCTTCCTGCTCAAACGCAGCACTACCACACCTCTTTTGGCTGTTTCCACCAAAACACCACCATCAGACCCACTGCTCTGCTCAGCGGGCAGATCAGGAAATCATTTCTTTTCCTTTCGGTGATTTTGGGTAAGGTTTCCATCTCTTTGTGCAGAGGCCTCTTGTTTATTTAGTACATATAGTTATCATATTTTCCTTGCAAGTTCGTTAAGAGTAGGTCAGCAAGGAAAGAGCAAAACGCATTAAGAAGTTTAATTTCCATCATTCCTGCGTTCTTCCTGGATGAAAAAGAAGTCATTGCTGGCTGAAATGAAAGAACCAGGCACGCATCCTGTGCAAGAACAAAACTGCTTTTCTCTTCACTCGACTCTCATCCATTTGCCTCTTAATCTCCAGTAGCTCAGAGACCACGATTCCTCTTTTAATCTCCATAGGGATCACGCTGCTTCTTTGATAAAACAATCCTCTCTTTGTGTTCGACTGTTTTCTATTGCAGTAAAGTCATAGCTAGACGATTCACATCTCCTTTCCACAAAACACTGCCATTCTACAATATTTCTAAGCCATCTTTTTTTTTTCTTCTGCATCAAAATACTCCCCAGCTCTGATAGAAAACTCAGTGCTATATCTCCGCCACTCATCTTTCTGCAGCTGAAGTGTATCAGTAGGCAAAAGAATTTTCTTCTCTACTCGTTTCGGCGCTGCTGTTCCACATGTATATGAAGCTAATGCAAAGACTTAATAGGTGAACAATCCTCTCAGGCACTATAATTACCTACTTAATGATATTCAAAGCATCCTTATCACTACTGTGTGGGCTCCTGTTCACACAACCAAAGGCCAAAGATAACGGTCCTGTTATTGTTTTCAATTATCTCTGTTTCGATCTGCTACTCATATCAGGTAGGTGGCTACTGACTTATATTTGGTCACACAAAGAACAAAAATCATCATAAAGGCCGTGACATCTCTCTCCTTTTCTTTTATCTCCTCCTCCCTCACCATATCTGAAATAATACCTGCTCCTCTTAGGCAGCTGACAATATCATCTCGCAAGCAAATCGAAAAGCGAGGAGGAGCAACATGTGTAGAGATTCAGGTAACTGAAACAATGAGAAGCACTGCAGGAAAATGAATTTAATTAAAGTTACTCATGCAGATTCTTAGACTTATAAATCTATAAATCTGAAGAAATCGTTTTCCTTTCAATTAAGTTTGTATTTGTCATTTCAGAGAGATAAAAGCAACTCCCTGCTGACCAAGTTTTCCAATGCTGAACAATTAGGAGGAATACATAATACAGGGCTGCAAAATGCTTCACAAGAGGAAAAGAGCCAGTGAGGATTTACATCTCCACGAGCCGCACTCAGAAGACCCACCACAGCCAAACGATTCCTTTTCAAAGTACAGATGTGTCAACTGGAGATGTTTCAAGACAGTGCCTGCTCTATGACTAATACCCCGAGGAGGATTCACATCACTTCACTTGCACTTCTTATATAATCACTGGGGAAAAAAAAAGTTTCTTTTGGTGGATTTTTTGGAACATCTGCATCAGATGCCTGATGGGAACTGCACTCAGCCTCCTCCTTCCTCTGCCATCGCCCAGAGTCTGCAGCCCTCCCAGCCTCGCCGCCTCCCCAGTCCTCCAGCAGACACGGTGCAAAAAAGATTGAAGAACAGGAATGAGTGGCAACGGCACTCACTAGTGAAAATTTATTCTCAGAAAGTTGCACAGGATGCCTAGGGAAGTGATGGAGTCACCACTGAATGAATCACATAATCATGGAATGGCCTGGGGTGAAAAGGACCTCTAAGATCATCTAGTTTCAACCTGCTGCCATGGGCAGGGTCGCCAACCATTAGACCAGGCTGCCCAGAGCCACATCCAGCCTGGCCTTGAATGCCTGCAGGGATTGGGCATCCACAACCTCTCAGGGCACCATCTGCAGAGATGTTCAAGAATTGTGGAGATGTGGCACAGAAGGATGCAACTCAGTGGGGATGAATTGATGGTTGGCCTACTTGATCTCAGTGGTCTCTTCCAACTTTAACGATTCTATGATGCTGCTGACTACAGCCTTATTCCTCTCCCCAAGTAAGTTTTGGACAACAGCCTTCAGCTGCTTTCCGAACATTCCCACGCGCCAGGAGATCATGAATCCTGGCAGCAGCGACGTGGAGATGTCTGTGGCTGTTGTACAGGACGCTGATCCAAAGTCTAAACAGCTGATTCTCATCATTTGCCTAGAAGCCTCGTTTCCCCCTCCCACCCCACTGCTGCAGCAAACCGTTATAAGCAAGGAGTTCAGTTGAGCTCCTGACTTCAGAGGTCGCAGCCCAAACCATTCCCCTTCACATTATATCAGCAACAGGAGATGCTTAGGATATCAGGAACGGTTGCAATTAGTCTCTTGTTCCAAATACGCTCATGAAAGCTGGATGGATTCCAGGGAGAGGAATCTAGGGCTCCTGCTCTTTACTGCTCACATTTTTCAAAGCAGTTTCATGGTAATCATACACGGTAGCAACAGCCGCTAGCGCTCACAGATGTGGCATTCACAGTATTCTGGTGGATCAGCTGTTTTTCCAAAAATGAGCCTGAATGAAATCAAAGTTAATGTGGAAGCTCTCTTTCTCCCATAGGCAAACCTCCCACTGAGCTTAGCAAGAATGGAATCAGACTTGAGAAGGGCTTAATGGTTGCCTGTTTTATTTTGAAAGCAGGGATCCAACCCTGCTATTTACCTGGGCATACACATACATGTAGACACAAAAACAACCCGCGCTCTTCTTGACCCAGCAGGAAGCTATTCATTCTGAAAGAACGCAACATTATGTCTAAAAGAGAGGAGCACGTACTCACCTCATGCACCTCTCTAACACAGCTATGAATAAATGGGGGTGACACATGCAAAAATCTTCACTGAGCCATGGAGAAAGCCATCTTTCTCTACTTTCACAGAGAATTTAAACCTCTCAGCCTTTCAGAAATCTCACTTTACCATAAGAGCACATGGAGTGGTACAGTGTGGAACACGTTTTCAAGCGACATAACTGCTCCCTCTAAGAAAAAAAAAAGAAAAGCAGCAATATATGAACGGTCCCCCAGCTTTCAGACAAATAAAACAGGGTGCATTTTTGGTATCCAAATCACAGAATCATAGAATCACAGAATGTCATGGGTTGAAAAGGACCACAATGATCATCTTATTTCAACCCCACTGCTATGTGCAAGGTCACCAACCACTAGACCAGGCTGCCCAGAGCCACATCCATTCTGGCCTTGAATGCCTCCAGGTATGGGAGCACAAATGGCACAGCAGAACTTTAGTTTGGACTATGTGTCATGATTTATCAGTAAAAATACAATATTCTTTGAGTACTCACACGCTTAGTTGAGTAGATTTCCTCTCACCTGCATCTCATAATTCTCTTAATGCCACCTGCGTTCTAGCAAGTCTTCCTTCCTCACAGTTGCGATACATCTTTCCCTATGATCATTATCACTGCTTGAAATTCCTGTATTCTGCTTCATCTTTTCTCTCTTTCTCTTGTTTCTTGACCACACAATACTTTATAAGTAAAGTATGTATATATGCTATGCTAACAATTCATAATGAGTAGCTGCAGTAGAAATTTGATGATAGCAATGAAAACAAATTCCTACAGTGAAGATGAACACATTTTATATATATATGTATATATGCATGCATACACAAACCAAATTAATTTATTTTTAATTTCTTTTGTAGCCTCTATATATTTAACTTGCACTACCCTGCACTACTCTCTAAGTTTACGTTTCATCTGCTTTTCAGTTGGCATAAGGAAAACGTCTTCATATTGTCTCATCTGAAAGGTGATAACACTTCACACTTCAAAAATTAAAGAAATTAGAGGAGCTATCATCCACCTGTTTGGATCATTTGCTGACTTCCACAGGGTGCAAAGCTCTCGTGCAGCTGACGTAAGCTCTGCAGGAAGGTTTCTGAGGAAGGCACGAAAGTGGAATGGTGGGCAGTCTGTACTCCCAGAAGGGCACAAAGTGGGCACTCTTTCTTTTTGCAACTGGATTGGCCAACAAGATGAGATAGAAGGGGCAACTTCAGCAGAGAGAGAAATCACATACTTGTTACATTCAGAATAAGTACATTAAGCAGCACGGATTGCTGGTCCAAACAAGGACTGCCAGAGCAAGTGATTAATTTTCCCCCATTAGTGATCTGACATACAGTCTCGAAGCGATATATGCTTCAACTTATCTACCTGAAGAGTTATGCGTTTGCCTTAGAAGGCCACAGTGATGTAGTTACAATAAGAATTTGTTCATTATTTTCCAGGGCCTGCTCTAGGAGAACCATCACAACAGCCTCATCCACCTCCCTTAACTTAAAGGAAATACAGTTTTATAAGCACGCATTCTTCTACCGACGCTTGACCTGACGTCCCTGTGAGTCACACAGCTAATTATTAAGCAAGACAGTTTATCAGAACATACGCTCCTCTCGAGTGTTTGTTTATAAACATGCAGACTTTGTATAGACTGCGGGGTATAGTTCATTAGCGACCCAAGGTGCCAACAATCCCTCCATGCTCAGTGAGCTACACACATTCTGACAAACAATTAATCAGAACTCAGTACTGCATCTGGCTTATATTTACAGCCAAAGAATGAATTGGGTTGAAAAAGCATCTGAACGGATAATACTTCAACCTGATGACTGTGTAGCTGGTTTTTGTTTTCCTGGAAGGAATCTGCTAACATATCATGTTTGAGAGACCCAACAGACATTGAATTTATGAGCCTTTAGGTAAATAAAACATATGGCACTTGCTATGTTCCATCTATCTGGTAATCAGTCATTTAGCAATAAATGCAAAATAAAATTTGGCCGGCTTCTCAAGACGCGACATCTGAGGAGATCAATTACAGACTTAATTTAGACAAATATTTCATAGCAATCTTTTCCTTTGTATTACATTATCTTTCTTGTTCCATGAAGTTTTCATTAAGTCCTGTGGAAAACAATGAGAGCTAGACTCTTCAAATCATAATATGGATGCAAAATATCAGTGAGTTTAGGGCACGAAATGGTGGATTAATCTATCATCTGAGATGTCAACCAATAATAGCTCCAAGTTATTCTTTTTATAATTATATTGTCAATGGTGTCTAAGAATCTACACACTGAAGAACTATTTTATTATTTTTATAGCTAATGCTTCTCCAGCAACTTCCCTTTCCCCAAATCGCAGTGTCTGTGACTTGGAAGGGAGGTCAGGACTGGGGCCGCTCCCAGGCCTGGATATGCAGTCTTGTGCCTTGTGTCTTACTGAATCAACATTACATAGATAAAGTTATTGGTGCGATGCATTAAGTAAGAGTTTCCCTAAGGACCAGGCAGCATTTTCCCACCCATTTCTCATTAGAAGTCTAACTGTAGAAACAGTTTAAGACTATGAGCCATGCAGGACCATTTAATGCTCCTCTGCAGGAATGTGCACCCATCCATTGCTTAGTGCAGCCATTTCTGCTTCCCTTTCCAGTACAAAATCAGACTGCTTAATGCCAGTCTCATTCACTACTGCACTGTAGAACATTGAGAAATTATTAAAGACTTGAAAAATCCATTTAAGTGTTTCAACGTCAAGACCCGAATCCTCAGCTACTGCAATTTGTGCAACATGAGAGAACTCCACACAGTGAATTAGAGTAAATCATTTTTCAGTTCAGCTCAAACATGCTCAGAAGATGGCTTCTGCATTGTATTACATCAAGGGAATTTAGCCCGAATACTTTGGTAACAGAAGTCTTTAACATAGGAAAAACCGTGGTGATCTAGACAAATTAAAGTTTGATCTTCCTTTCATTGTAATAAACTTTCTTTAAAACAGCATTTCATTCAGTAATAGTTTTACAAATAAAGTATTTAATTTTATCTCCCATACGGTGTTAGAAAGTTGGAGGTGGAGGTGGTGTTAAATACTGCATCAGATGCTCAAGTCATGCATACAAAAAACAGGTTTTATACATATTGTTTATGTTTTGTTTTCAAGCTTTCATTTGTTCACTTACAGTCTTTTCCATCCTGTACAGATTCAGATACATTTTTAAAAGCACGTTCAGTACTGTGATACAGAAAACAATCTATATATCAATACACGCAGTCTGTGAGCTTGACATAAAAGATAAGAAACAGATGCAGGCCAAGATGAAGAAATGTATCTATTGTGAAGTTTAAGGGAAGACTTGGCACAAAAATAATTGAAGTCGATATACAGAAAGAAAATCCGTCAAACCGCAGTGCTTGACTGAAGTGCAAATATATTTATTTGTAAAAAAAAAAAAAACAACAAAATTACACTGGATGTGGTCTACCAGCTTAAATGGATTAGTACTACATTAGAAGTGTTCTACTTTACTTCAGCCATAAAGTACTCACGCAGAATATAAACAAAGAAAGCACTGAAGGTAAACCACGCATCTCTGAATAAAGCTTTCCCTGGGGCAGCACTATTTAGTGAAGCAGCACAGGGCTGCTGGGCCAGGTCCCCAGAACAACCATCAGGGACAGCCCGCACAACCCAGGCCCCACAGCTTGATCTTATCTTATTTTTAATTTTTTGTTGATTTATGTTCTGAACTTCACAACATTACTATAATATTGAGAAAGTATCAGAGGAGAGGACTCAGTTCAGCACATCTTGACTATGACTACAGAAACACGACAGGCCGGGAAATTCTCTTCACAGTGTCAGTCAATTGAGGGTCAGTTCCTCAGCCCAGTGCTCTCCTTAGCAAAACCAAGAGGAACATTTCCATTGGTGAAAGTAGAAACTGAAGTGGTAAAATTCTCTTTGGCTGACCGTAGGGAGACAGAGAACTGAAGACACTTAAGCGGACCCCTAACTGACTGGACATAACTTACTTCTTTTCTTGCTCTATACTCTCCTCCCATTCCTGCCCAAAAGATACTTAGGCGATTATCTTTCAAAACACACAAAAAGGTTAATTTTAGAGCATAAGGCAAGACAGACCTTGGACACGTAAGGAGGCAGCAAGGAACCTATCCAGCTCAAGTTAAGCAGTTCTAAAATCAACTTATTTTTAATATATCAAAAGCGAGCAGCATAAGAATTTAAGGCCTGCTGTGCTAATCAAGCCAGAGACTAATTTGGCCTCACAGGTATACTCAATGTTGGCCAAAGTAGATACCCAGGCAAAAGAGCTATACCAGAGCAGAAACACAGCATTGTGTTTGCTGTGTATGATACCATACTTAGAAAATACTGATGTTGATTATCTTCTTTCTCTAGGTCCAAATATTTACATGTGTCTGGGAAAGGAACAATTACTCATCCTCCAAGAACCACCAAGCACCACATTGACTGTTTATGTAATAAATTAAGCAGTCCAGAGAAAAACTACCAATTTTTCTGAACTCACAGGCACTACTGTTTAACAAGTTTTAAGCATGGGTATGATGGATAAACCTGCCTCCAGGTACTACAGAAAGCCACTTTATGAGGGAAGATACACCAAGACTGAGGGAAGACACACCAATCCTCAGCATCTGACTACAGTGCTTAATAGGACAGATTATAGAATCTTAGAATCCTTAGAATTGGAAGAGACCTCTGAAGGCCATCCCGTCCAACTCCTCTGCAATGGACAGATTCAAACTGCAATTTTCATTTGAACTATTTACTGTCATTATGGCAGAAGTCAAGAGATACAGCTACATGGATGACCACCCACCATTACTGATGGATAAATACCTGGAAAGCAGCCATCACCATCCAACAGCATGGCTCAGTGCCAGCGCTGCAGAAATTAAGAGCAAGCCAAGAAAAAGCTAAGAGGGATGTAAAAAGAAACATATTTTCACAAGAAACTATGAAGTTTTACACCACTAACACATGATGATTGCATATTATTGAGTTTACCTTAAAATATTATGTTTAGGGATAAAAAAAACACAAACCAACTCCACGAAGTTTTTGTTAGAAACCTGCGAGCTTGTCTACAACCAATTCAAACACCTCTCGTTTAATATACAAATGGGTCAGAATAAAGCAAGCTGGCATCTTTCAAGTTAATCATTTTTCTTTTTTTCTTCCTAGGAAACAGGAGTTTGCCTTGGCTGCTTCAGATGGTTTTCTTTTTTATAGTATCAGTGTAACTGCAATCCTCGATCATTCCCTGCTGCTTGAGGCAATTTCAAACAAGCTCACGCACTTTTAGCACAATTCTAATTAGCTTGGATCTTACGAGTGGTGAACTTGTTTCAGTCCCATTATATACATGTTAATTGTTATCTTAAAGAATAATGAATTTGCAGAAGTAATGGTTGTTTGACATCTATTTAAAACACCCTTTAATCTTCACTCTGGCCTAAAAATAGTTTCAACACCTTTGGGTTGGGAATTATTAATTATTATGCATATGTTGCATTTATATTTAGATACTGGTACTTCTGTTATCTACAGCCTTCCTTTTGACAGTCACCCCTGCAACAGACTGAATGGTGTTCTAAGGGGGGGGCGGGGGACGGCAGGCAGGGATGTGTTTTGGTTTTACTGCATTAAGCCCAATAAAATCATAGTATCCTTAGAGTTGGAAAGGACCTTTAAAGGTCATCTAGTCCAAATCCCCTGCAACGAACAGAGACACAGCAGCTTCATCAGGTGGCCCAGGTCCTCATCCCGCCTCACCTTGAAAGTCTCCAGGGATGGGGCATCTACCACACCTCTAGGCAATCTGTTTCTGTGCCTCACCACCCTCACTGTACAAGATTTTTTCCTTATATCCAAACTAAATCTACCCTCTTTGAGCTTGAAGCCATTTCTCCTGGTTCTATTGCCACAGACCCTGCTAAAGAGGCTGCCTCCTCCTTTCCTGTTGCTCCCCTTTGGATATTGAAATGTCGCTATCAGGTCACCTCATAGCCTTATCTTCTCCAGGCTGAGCAGCCCCAGCTCTTTCAGCCTGCCCTCACAGGAGACATGCTCCATCCCTTGGATAATACTCCACTTTCACCTCTTTACCCTAGCTTCCTGCATTGCAATACACAGTGCACAGCCAAACCTGTAGCTAGACAGGCGAGAAAACAAATTAAAGACCTTCTAACATCAAAATCCTATACAGAGTAGCAACATGTTACTAAAATACTATACCACAGGATAGTGGCAGCAGGCAGAAAATGTACATAATTTTTATTCCTTCCAGGAAGAGAAACAGGATTGTTCTAAAGTCCTTAAATTGTTGAAGATCTGAGAATGTGGGGCATGGTTGAGGTTGAATAAGAACCCCTCCCACATACACACAAGGGACATTCAGTAGGTATTTCATTCACAGTGAAATCCAACTTAATGAAGCGTTGCCATCACTACGCCCTTCTAACACCATAGAATCGTTTCTCTAAACATTTATTTACATTTATTTATACTACAGTGTTCACAAGCGTACAGCACCTATAAGTGACCTGTGATACACTTCCTTGCATTTTTATTGTCTTCAAGGAAAGAATATGAAGGGCAGCAATCCCACAGCCTCCATATTTTATAGTACTTTCAAGAGGTGTGGCGATGGTGCCAGTAGAAGCGCATATTTTATGTGAAGAAAGGAGAATTAAATCTGAAACAAGACAGTAGCTGAGAAGTTTAGAGCCAGCCCTGACGTACTATTAGCTCCTTTCTCTATAATTAGGTGAGACCTGGCAAGCCCTGGAAGAACAATTACATCTGCCTGAACCATCTTGGGTGGAACCTGACCTGATTTAAGCACAAAGAATGAACACCTGGATTTATGATGCTCATATTTCTTTGGAAGTAATTGTTCTTTTTATTTTAATTCACTGCAAAGCCTTTGGTCTCAAGACATCAATTCAGCTACGGCTTTCACATTCAATATTTTGGAAAATAAAAATATGAAAAACAATGCTGTGCTCATTTATCTTACATTTACCTTCAAAAGATTAGAAAGTTACCACTTACTGAGTGTTTATACCACTGAGTAATCCAACAATCGTGAAGGCAAATGTTATCATTGCAAGCTGCTCATCACAAAATAAGTTGAATTGGTTGGCTGAAGTCACTCAGAATTTCTCATTTAAAACAAAGTTACTTAGTAGTTAATACATAACATCTTAAAAATGGCACGCAGTACTCTAGAATATCCTTGTCATTAGTGACAACATTTATAAAGTCCTTCTTGCATTAACAATCGTGGAGTTGGTAACAAACCTGCAACAGAAGTTAAACTTCCACAATTCACAGAACTACTTTCCACCAGAAAGCTCTGACACCATGAAGTTAATCCTCTTCTTCCTCCAGCTCTCAATCTCAGAAGCTAAGGAAAACCTCTATATCACGCTCAACAAATAAGTTTCAGAGCACTGTTAACAGATACTTCGGTGTGTTTGACACTGCCTGCCTACTGCACCAGCAGATAAAAGTTGGACCTGGCAGGGAAAAAAATAAAAGAAAGAAAAGAATAACCACTAACTACACTATCTGTTTCTCCTTAAAAAAAAAATGACTGTAAAAGGAAGATAAATATACATCCACCCTCCTGTTAGCATCTAAATGCAGAAACTACAACACTCAGAGGATTCTTCAGTCATTTGGAAAACAAAGGATAATTAGACTCTTAGTGGAAAGGAAATACTGAATAGAGAAACTGAACTTTTCAAAGTTCAGGTAAGATCAAAAATCAGCAAGAAATGAACCATCGTGTTTTCCATTTTATTTTTATTCCCTTAATTTTCTTTTTTAAACATTATCCTCTAGTGAGCCAGTTCTGCAGGAAAATATCTACATTTTATATTGCCACTGCTGCTTCCATCTTTTCCTGATAATTTACTTGCATCTATTAGTGTTTCCTTGTTCAATTTCCTAATTCAAAATTGCACTGGATAGAGAAAGAACGTAACTATATTCACAGGCATTGCACCAGAAGACTCCTACAACTTTATTTGTCTTCAGATGGTATATCATCCATGATCTGAAGTTAACGTTGCTTCGTAGAAAAAAAATGGAGTGGAAAATAATTATCTTCATTAGTAGAAACGAGGAAAGCTCTGTTTTTATTAATTAGCCTTAATATTACTTTCTTCCTTGAAAGTAATTCTTTTGAAACTTATTCTCAAATAGGGATTCACTGACTAGTAGGAAGCTGTGGACAACCAAGAGATGCTAAAATAAGTGTTAACTTACATTAGGTCCTCACTTTGGAGAACATTTTTAATGCCTCCTTAGCCTACATGACTGAGAGCTGGGGAAGAAGAGGACAAACCTCCAACTACTCCCACCAAGAAGTTTCTCAGCCACTAGCACCCCTCAGGCTGCAGACACTCTTAGCGTTTGATATTCCAATAGATCTTAATAGTCAACTGCATTTTAAAGAGCAGGCTATATGGCCTTTCAAAGGATGCATTCTTCCTATTCCATCATCTCACACAATTGCTATGTGTTCCTAGCACCGAAAATATCCTTTTCCATTTTACTATCCAAAATTAACAGGTAGACTCTGGATTGACCAAAAGAAAACCTATTCAAGACTTTCAACATTTTCTGGAGCCTACCCAAACCAGCAGGAAGAAAGTCATTGTAATTCACTCACTAACTTGAACCTGGCAATCCTCACGACCACAGCTGAGCAAACTGACAATTTACAACAAATCTCACCTCTTCCGTTTCCAGGAGACCTCATTGTGGCCTTCCAGTACATATAAACAGAGGGGAAACGACCATTTACATGGGTTGATAGTGGTAGAGAAAGGGGGAGTGGTTTTAAACTAAGACGGAGGTTTAGGTTGGATATTAGGAGGAAGTTTTTCACTCAGAGGGTGGTGACACACTGGAACAGGTTGCCCAAGGAGGCTGTGGATGCCCCATCCCTGCAGGCATTCAAGGCCAGGCTGGATGTGGCTCTGGGCAGCCTGGTCTGGTGGTTGGCAACCCAGCACATAGCAGGGGGGTTGAAACTAGATGATCTTTGAGGTCCTTTTCAACCCAAGCCATTCTATGATTCTATCTGAATATCATCTGCAAGCAGAAGAAAAAATACAGACAGACCTTAGCTGAGTGATTTTGCCACATCCTTACAACCCCAGCAGATGCCAGAGTTAAAGCCTGAAGCTGCTCTGAGCAGGAGCCTTGACAAAAAGTAGCACAGCCAGTTCTGACCAGATGCACACTTAGACTGGGGTCCCACCTGTGGGAATATTTGTTGTCTACTTCTCTATAAGGATTGTTATGAATGTGTATTTATTGTATAAGCAAGAAGAGGTTTGTATACGGCTTCAAATGAGCGTGGGATATTTTTGCAGCGTTTTCCCAGAAGGGTGATTAAAAGCAAGCCTGTAGTGCTTAGAAATCTCTCCACAAACGTCAAACATCATTTCTGTAAGAAACAGTACTTGATTTCTCCCGGCAGCCAGCAGCTGTGGTGATCTGTCATCTGTAACACGTAATGGTAAGACGCCATGATCACACAGGTCTTCATAACACAACTTTCAAAGCGCTCTTCAGAGTGCACTTCTTTCGAAACGTTTGCAAGGCAGGAGCTTTGCAATAAGTCCACGAGCATCAATCTTTATTAGGGTTATTTACCAACACTGAAGTCTGAGGGTACACACCTATGGAGTTGTGCTTCTTAGCCAGATATGAGATATCGAAAGTTTTTGGAGCTATTCTAAAAAAAGAAAGTTTCTGAGCCTGGAAGGCAGAGAACATTACTTAACACTGGGGAAACTAAGAGCACACAAAACATGTTTTAGCATAACTATAGGAAATTATTGCAGCAAGCACTGATTAAACCTGCTTCAGGGTCTCTGCAGCTCAGCTCTTCTGCACTATTTGAAAACCAAGGATTTTAAGACACATACACACAAAAACACAAGGAGAAAACCTTATCAAAAGAGCCACAATCATTTTAATTTAACTATGATTCAGTTGGAAGATGTAAAGAGATGCACAGCAGAGCACAAACGAGCTAAGAGAAAACAAGCAGGCGTGCAAACAATGAGTCAGAATGAGACTTGATTGCCAACCTCTCACTGTTCTGTAGAGAGTGTACCAATAAGGACAGATATAAACTCTGACCAAAGAGAAAGCTTTACAAGGTGACTGCAGGGAAGATTATTATTTTCTGGCTCTAGTGGCCATTACAGAACCATTCATGTCAGCCTTCAATATTCTGCAATTCATTTTATGAAGTGCCAAGAAAACAAGGTAAGTTTGTTTCTACGTAGAAACACTTATTCAGAAAACCTCAAATGAAGCAAGACAACACAAACACACTTTCCTTTTCTTAATTCACAGGCAATTTCAGACTTCATTTTCCTTTCTCACTGACCAGATCAGTTTTAGCAAAGTTGCATATATTTAACGAGAGGGTCGAAAGGTTTTAGGTTAAAAAATGCACGCCAGCTCCATAATTCAGAGTGTATTTTATGTACACGTATGAATCTGGGAGCAGAACATCCCCATTATTCAGCTCTCTCCTTGCAATTTACCTCCTGCAAATGTATCCTGCTCTATACCCCCATTGCAAGCTCACTTGGACAGCCTTTTCCCTTCTGCTCACACTGATATAATGAACATATCTTCTCTCCATCTCTTCAGAAATCTTTTCTAGCTTCAGAACGATTCACAACTTCCTTATCTACTTCTGCTTGTTATTTAATTCTAATTTCACCACCTTTGGAAAGCATTTGGGGTACACATTGTACAAAATAGCATTGCTAAGAAAACCGTGCCATGACAAGAAGAATAGAGCATAATAGCTTTGCATGCTACTGAGATGAAGCCTCTAAAGGAGGAGTATTTTTATCTGTAAGTATTATGCATTAACAAAAGGAAATATTTTTAGTGTCTGTATCCCCCAGCCTGTACTGAGAACTCTGTTCTCTGACAAAGAAATACAAAAGCATTTCTAAGAGTTTAAATTTGCTTGCTTAGAGTAAGTTATATCTTAACAGATTTCAGATTTCCCATATCTTTCCTTGTTCTCATGAAAGATCTCTGTTTGTACCTCACTACCCAGAGAGATCGTTAGAGGAAGAAAACAAAAGGTCAGACCCTCCACAAGAGTGTTCCCAAACAACCCCACTGCCAAGGTCCCCATCAACTCCTACATATCTACATAAGTCAAAGATGTATTTCAGATATGGAAATTAAAGTCAACTTAAGGGCATAAGATACAGGTCCACCTTCACAGCAATAATAAAGCCCTTTGGTTATTTGCATTAACAGTGAAGTAACTCAGAGTGCAGAAGGGGAGAAGGAACACAAGTGATATTTGAAACACAACAAATTCTACATGGGAATATTTCAAGCTACTTGGTAACTAAATCATGTCATACAGTGTCACTGTGAGTCTCAGCAGATCACCTGATGACTGATTAAGAAGTTCTTTATGTGCATGCAGGTAAGGAACCAAAATCATATACCAGTCATTAGAGAAAGTGGTAAGTGTGTGCACGTTATTGGACACCACGATGGAAGCCAAAGATACCACCTACATTTTTGTTACAGCAAGAAGTCTGCCTATGGTGGTTGTTCAACAGCCTGACCTGAACATGCAAAAAGTAACTGATTTCAAGTAAGCTTATTGAAACACCAAAAGGTTCAGTTCCTCCATGAATAAAGATATGCAGAATGGAATGTAGTGGACTGCAGAGTTCTAGTTTCATAGTTTTTTTTTCCAGAGTCTGGATTCTTGATGGATCCAGATCCAACCTACACTTAAACAAAGCTAATATAGCTCAGGCATCATGACTTGCTTTTGTCTACCAGGTATTTTTCCCAGAAAGCAATGAAATTTTCTATTGTAAAATAAGTTCACAGGGACAAGGCTGAATTGAGAAATCTATTCATGGCTTCCCACCAACTACTTGCCATTTTTTCCCCCCACAACTGCGCTGTTTTAACTTCATGACCTTTTCTCCCAAATCGGTATAAGCTGCCATAAAGACGTCTGCCCTTTTTCATAAAGACATTAAGAAGTAGTAGAGAAGAGATACTAAAAGCAGAAAGTTCAAAAGATACTCTTTTCAGAAGCAAAGATTTAGAGATTAACAGTATTATTTTTTCCAACCTAGACAGATTCTAAACCTTTTAAATAATTGCCATTACAAAGAGTTGAGAACAGTTCGTCACCACTTGGAAGAAAAAAGTGTCACTGCTGCTTTCAGAAAGTTCCCAAACCTTGCACCTTTCACCCTTGAAATCAAGAAGGAAAAAAATAAGACAATTTACAGCAGAAAAATTCTTGAAATATATTTTCCTCTTCACTGCATGGTATTCTAAGGGCCTTCAAACAGTTTCAGAAAGCTAATGCTTCTAACGACTTACTTAAAACTTTTCTGTTTAGCAATTCTTGGGAAAAATGGAAAGGAATCTTAAACAACATGCCGAACAACTTATTTGGCTATTGCTAAGATTTGGCTCTGTCCTTCAGCTGGAGTAACTCAAGACCAAAGGAGGGTCACAAAGATGATCAGTGGGCTGGAGCACCTCCCCTACTAAGACAGGCTGAGGGAGATGGACTTGTTCAGCCTGGAGAAAAGAAGGCTGCGGGGTGACCTCATTGCAGCCTTCCTGGCTCTCTAAAGAGAGCCTACAAACAGGAAGGGAGTCAACTCTTTGAAGGGGTAGATAACAGCAGGACAAGGGGAAATGGTTTTAAATTGAAGGAGTGAAGATTTAGGTTGGATGACAGGGGGAAGTTCTTTACAGAGAGAGTGGTGAGGTGCTGGAACAGGTTGCCCAGAGAGGCTGTGGATGCCCCATCCCTGGAGGTGGTCAAGGCCAGGTTGGATGGGGTCCTGGGCAGCCTGGTCTAGTATTACATGCGGAGGTTGGCGGCCCTGCTTGCAGCAGGGGATTGGAGCTTCGTGATCCTTGAGGTCCCTTCCAACCCAAGCCGTTCTATGATATGATTCTATGATTCTATAAGACTGCTGTCACTGAAAAGCAGTTACATGGAGGTGAAACTTCAGATTGGGGTTGGATAAAAATACAGACTCTAGAGGGAGTTTTAACTTCGCCAAATTTTTCCCCTTCCCCTCCAAAGTTTTTATCGGTAGTTCATAATAAATAAATAAATAGTAAAACTAAGCATGAAATTTATTCAGGATGTCTGCTTCTTTCCCTTCCCATGTTACTGTGCCCAATGGGAACTGTCTAGACCAGGTGAAGAACTGCTTTCTGCTGGCACTGACATCTATTTAAGTTTTCCTTTATAGCCTAACATGATGTACAAGAACTCTTCATTTAATTGTTCTTGGGTGCTTCCAGAGCACCCACTGTAAGATTTCGTACAGCATCCAAAAGGCTTGCTAAAATTAATAAGGAGTGTCTACACACAGATAGCCAGTTGTTAAAAATTTAACACAACCAGCAGTTTATGAGGATATCTTCACCAGTGTAAATTAGCTCCTTCCTAATGCAAGTAATGCTGCCTATGCATTCCTGTTGTCACTTTGCAGCGCGTGTAGAATACTGAAATATTTCTCCATACGAATTGCTGGTCGTAGAGATACCCAACACATATGCCACACTCTCATGAATTCTTGAACCAGCTCTGAAGGCCTCCTGAAGCAAGGGGATTTGCTTGGCATCAACCACTCGGCAAAGTCACCCCCAGGTTTTAGAAGGAGCTACTTCAGAGCAGCCAGGATCCAGCTACAGCACTTGTATCAACTATCCTCATATAGAACTTACGCTTGCCTTCTAGGCTCTGATTAAACTTTAACAGCTCAGAAATATAACAAACTGACTATTGGATATCAAGAAGAGAAAAAAAGAATTAAATAGGACAGTATACTTTTTCAATATTTTGTTGAATGTAAGACTAAGCAATTTAATATCGTGGCATTTTCCTGCTTTGGGACACAGCATCGAGTCAGCTCATTCAGCTGAAGATATTCCTAACAATTGGAATAAAGCCTTTGTTGTGTACCTTTCTGTTAATCAACATCTACTTTTGCTTTTATTATTGCCTAGTGTTTCAAAAGTAGATTGAAACTTGTGTCAATGTGAGTATATACACATATATGGCTTTGTTGATGCATCCATATGAAACCACAGCCGCCCCAAACCACTCACTGCTTCATTTTAATTCAATAATTTAAAAATTAAAAAGCAATTTTAAAAAATCCACTTCAAGTATTGAAGTTTACTTCAAAGTGGAGCAGAAAAGCAGGAAAACTCAGTCAGAAATCAGGAAAAGACCTCCAAGACAAGCTCCAGAAGCTGCGGTGGTTTCCTCCTCCAGCATATGGCAAGCAGCATGAAAAGTCTGGGGGAGGAACTCCACAATCCTCTTCAGTTTGCTCTTTCCATGTTTTCAAACCACCTCCTCAGGCATTAAGCATTTATACAAAATAGATTTCGTCCTCCTCCATAAGGTTTTAAAACTATTTTTTCCATAATGGACTCTGAATAATAAGGGAAAACAAAGTAAAAACAAAAACACACTTCAGTCAAAGAGAAGCGATGGAATAATGGACGGGCTGAGCGCACACACTCCCCAAACAACACTGCTCTTGGACAAAGATGCTCTTACTTTCGTGAGCCGCAGGAAGTCAATTGCCCATTTGCTTAAATATGCCAGATGACTGTTATACACTTCATGGCTGGTCACCAGCTGAGCCATTCAGTATGACTAGATCACACGCACTTTATTGGTGCTGGTGCAGACATTAGAAAGGAGTTTTCAGGGTACTGCAATGCTGAAAATCAGGACAGAAGCGAATGCACTGTCATCTGAACAGAGAGATTTTTGCCTGAATAAGCATTACTGAGCTGCTAGGGTCATAGAATGGCCTGAGTTGAAAAGGACTACAATGATCTTCCAGTTTCAACCCCCCTGCCACAGGGAGGGTCACCAACCACCAGTCCAGGCTGCCCAGAGACACATCCAGCCTGCCCTTGAATGTCTCCAGGGATGGGGCATCCACAACCTCCTTGGGCAACCTGTTCCAGAGCGTCACCACCCTCTGTGTGAAAAATTTCCTCCTAATATCTAACCTAAATCTCCCTTGTCTCAGTTTGAAATCATTCCCCCTCGTCCTATCACTATCCACATCAGTAAGGATAGTTACAATTAAGGGACCCCACTGCCAGTACTTCAAATCAACCGTTAAAACAAGTATATCTCTTGTCAGGACTTAGTTGAACAGAAAGGCACTTTTCATAGCAGGACTTTTTTGATAATATTCTGACTACATCCTTAGCACTTCTGACTTTGTAAGCAAAATGCCATCACACTTTACTGCACTTAAGCACAAGCAACTCTGCCAAACAGTGCATAACAGTATTTGAACTTTTCAAATCTGGATCAGATTGATGTTTTGGCTTTAATTCCCCCTTCGCTTTTGTGGTTTCTGTGACCTATCTGGCATGCAGCAGGTCACCTTTGCTCTCACAGAACAGCATCACAGCCACTTCCTGGCTCACACCACCAGCACTCTGTGCTGGTCCACGAAATTCAGCTCTCCAGCTGTCTGTAACCACACCGTGACATTTTGATCTCCCATAACGCCAAGAAAAATAAAAAAATAATAAAAAAGCTTTATTTTCCAGTTTATTTTTCTAACCATTCTCAAGTAAATCGTACTTGCATTTGAATTATTTTACAATTAAGCAAGTGAATTTCAGCGGTCTCTGATGAATTCTTGTAGTTGATCATTTGCAGTGAGACACTGATGGCTGTTTGGTATGTCCTGAACATAATCTTGAGACAACGGGAGCTCAACACGCTTTGTAATTACATTCCTCAGTAGGAAGCAAATTCCACAGTTGACATATGGAAAGAGCAAACTGTTCTTCCGTTCAAAATAAACAAAAATATTTGTTTCCTGTTCTTTCAACTGTTAACTTCTGAACGTTTCAATTGTTTCACTGCACAGCACTCCACGGCTTTCAGAAGTGCCCTTCTTCTTCATTTCCTCCCCACTTCTACAAGCGGTGAAGAACAGAACCACAGCCAGAAAGCTCAGCATCCCCTTTTCAACTCCTACCACTTGTAATCACATCTTGATTACTACCCAGCACCGTTGAAACAGGGTAAATTAATTCAGCCCCTCAGTAAATCAGACCAGAGCAATACGCTCTTCCTGAAAACCTGTCAGTTAAACATCTGCAGGTGATTTCAAGAGACAGAGACCCTTCGCGGTGCACAACACCTTTCCCATTAAAACCGGCCAGCTGCCCATGCAGATCTACTCAGGCGCTTACAGAAAGTATCAGGAATAAGTGGGTAGGGACATCAGAAGCACCGTGCACGTCGCAACCAGACAGCTAAACCTGTTGCGAGCGCAGAGCTTTTCTGCCACACTGTACCAAAGCTGAGGGCGGGTGCGTTCAGCACTTAGCAGCCCATGAACTGTTAAACTCACCTCTAATAGCAGAGATCTCAACACCTCCATAAGCATAGAAATCCCCAGCAAGGGTAGTTGCTCAAGAACAAAGGCTAAGGAAGCAGTTTATTGTGTGTGTGGGGGCGGAGGGGGGGAGAAGACTCAGGACCATGGAAACTTGTTTTAAGAGATGCGAATAAAAGGGAGACAAGGAAGAAAGAAATGATGGGCTGAAATCATTTCCAAGGTGACAAGGCAAAGCTCAGGCCTGGGCAGAGTGGCGGCAGCAGGGCAAGGCGCCTGGGCAGCTCCACACTCAGCATTACATGGCTTGAAATATTTGTTAAGCACCATGCTAATGACGACTTTATTCTCCTGTAGATTACTTCTCCTGGGCAGCTAAATGTTAACACGAAGGCTGGCTAATTTAGTAAGCAAGAGCTAACTTAAATGAGCGTATCCTTTAGGAGTAATCCACGTGAATAACGATCCTGACTTGTTTCCACCCAGGAGCCTTGACTTACTCAGGTTTTCACTATACGTTGGGGTTTCTAAAAGAGGCGCTACGCTAATTACCCTGCTCGGTGACAGCAAGTGCCTCCTGTTTGCGTGGGTTTTATTGACTATCCTGTACCGCTTCACAAATACGCCCTCCCACGCGTAGAAGGGAGTTCAGGCACACCAGATAATGGCTTGTAACATCTTCCCACTCATGCATCCTAAGAGACGTTTTCCCTTCATTTGTCCTTTTCAGACAAGCGCGCTGTGCTTTTCGTTTTCCAGCACCCAGACACTCATTGACGCAGGAACCCACATCGGAACGGCGCGGCACCAACGGAGCAGACTGGCACTTTTTTTTCCTGTAGTCAGGAGTTATTTACTTTCACCCATCTTGCTGCATTAACTCTATCAGGGTTCGAAACCTAAAGCCATCTGATTGCTCACCAAACACCACCGCAAGAGACCATCATCCCATCCCACGCTGAGGTCAGGGGACCCCCACAGCCTCACATAAGCCTACCTGGGCTCCTGGGCAGACTCCCGTCCAAGAACACAGCACTTCACAGCGAGATGATCTCTCCTCACTCTCAAGACCATTGCCCTGAGCTGGGTGTGAGGAAGAGAGAGGGGCAACAGATGTTCATGAGCTCATTAACAGTCGGGGTGGGGCACTGCAGGCCTTAAAGTGCCTCAGCACGGTTCAGCGCCTCATGGGCTGTGAGGTTGGCCCCTGTCCTCTTGCCATCTATTTACTCCTTTCAAGCCTTGATACTGCAATGTGTTGTGTTGGTTTTGATGCCCGCCCCTGCTGCCAGCAGCTTCCTTGCCCCCTTGAATTACCATCATGTACACGAAGACACCAAACAACAGCTCAGTTTTTATTTGTCAATGCCAAGTTTAAACAACCCCTTTGTTTTTATTGATGTAGCAGAGACTGAAATCATCCTCCTGCCAGTGCTGTCTGCATGACATTAAGCATAAAATCCATGTTAAGGAGGAAGGCCTCCAGTTCGTTTCAGCCAACACCTTTCCCAGTTGCACGGGGCTTGTTCAGAGCCCTCTGCTAGTTACAGCTTTGCCAGCTGAGGATCCCTCTCACGCTGGAATATTTCTTCTTTCATTGCCAACACTGTACAAATCCTGTGGAAACAGGAGCTGCTCTGGGTGGTCTCAGACTGGGAGGATGCAAGAGAGATTTCCAAACACTTCCCTGGGCTTGTTCCTTCTTCAACTGAAGCCACTGTGAGAAGTATTGGCTGAAGAGTGGATGTTGCTTGGGCAACATTTCAGCCAGTCAGCAATACTCTGCAAAAAGCAGGGCTGGATGGAGGGGAAGAAATACATGGTATTACAGTTTTTCTGCAA
Organism: Pavo muticus; assembly: GCA_016647715.1. NCBI lineage: Eukaryota > Metazoa > Chordata > Aves > Galliformes > Phasianidae > Pavo > Pavo muticus. The sequence continues at coordinate 2,707,984 of JACDJE010000026.1, read as the reverse complement.
GCTATCTGTAGCATCGTGACCAAATGACGTCTGCTTCTCATTAGATCCCAAATAGTACAGAGAAGGGTCAGTACCTGATATTTTCGGAGCAGAGCAGCACTGACCACTTTATCTTCTTAGGGACTTCCAAGTAGATTGCTGTGCAATTTAGTTACCTTAGTAACATCAGACAGCAGGTAGACTTGCAAATAGTTGTTATGTCACCTTGCCAATCTGCTGCTACGCCTACCAGGAATGCAGAGCAAGCAATCAATTACTTCACACTTACATGTAAGAAAATCATTACCTCTTTTCTTATGAAATTAGCCTAATTCTGGTGGGAATCACCACATCTTTTTGGTAAGAATCATTCCTCAGTGAAAAAAAAAAAAATATCCCTCAAAGAACTGATTGTTTATTACTTCTATTCTGCCTGAAACCACTTTGCATAAATGATGTGTCATGACCTCGAAACAACGCAGTCTCGATTTTTTTTGTTAATATTCCAGAAGCTTAATTTTCTGTTGGGAATTATGTACCGAAGCAGCCACTTTTGAAATGTTGGAAACTGGTAAGCTTTAAATATACAGAGCAGGGAAATGTGGTTTTCATAGAACATCACGCACTCTTGATGTTGATGACAAGCAAGCGTAATATTCATTGTTCCACAAACAAATGAAATGCTGGCTGAAGCCTTTTAAAAGATAAGTTTTCTATGAAATGGATATCGCTCCATCATAAATGTAACAAGAAAGCAATTAATGGGAAATCTGACCTGATAGGCAAAGTATATATATGTATACCTAAAAGACTAACATATGTCATATGGGGAGGATGGCTATTTATGTTGGTCAGTGAGCAATACAGATGATTTGTGCCATCTCTGCAGCAGAAAAGTGCTCTTGCAGCTGGAGTGATAACACCTGAGATCACCACCCTTAAGCAGATGGGATGGAGCACACTGGCTCTATTCCTCCCTCTGGGGTCATCTCTTTTTAAAAGGTGTGGCAGCAAGGTACCCTGTCCCCATAATTCAGATTTCAGCCTCCTTTGTTCTATTGCCTGCACTTTTTCTTTCATTTTCAGCTATTCTGTTAATTATATTAGCTTAGAACCAGAGCTGATATGCCCATTTATAGGACAGGAACGAGGGAGGAAAAGACAAAGCTCCTGCCCTTTATTCCTCATAGCTCTCTTGGAGAGAAGATGGTACAACCACCTCCTTTCTTCTCCATATCCCTGCTGCCACTAGGATGTCAGCACGTAGCGTAGCCCTGGCACATACACATGCATGGAGTCCACTAGATGACTAATATTTCACAGATTGTCAGCTCCCAGACTTAATCTAGAGCATAGTTCAGCTCCCATGTGAGAAGCCCAGATTTCTCAAGAAGCATCCAGGGGCATTTTAAAAAGGGTCTTCCAGAAACTGCTGAATGGGGTCCACAGTCAAAATAGTGTTTTTGTACTCCTTGTTACACTAGGTTAAATAGGTAGATAATATTTACCAGACTGAATGCTGAACCCCTTCCGTAGTAAGAGTGGGAGCTAAGGCTGCAGGTTTGTGTTCCATTCCTTCAAAGGGATGGAAGCAGCTGGATATTCATCTGGTAGCCCCATTACAATCCCAATGAGGACAATACAATTATCCACCTGAGTGGCAAACTGCAAAAGTCAGACTGCTGCGCACAAGTGTGTGTATTTATCATACGTAACATAAATACTAAATTTGTGCCAAACAGATGCTTATTGTAGAGGAGACAGCTGTTATTGGGATTCAATTTCTGATTCTGTCAAATGTCACAGAAGGAAATGTTGCATGTTAGCTCACAGTTGCATAAACTGCTCACTAGAATTAATAAACTTTCTGAAAGCCATATATAGAATTATATTAATGAAAGCTATTTATTGTCAATTCAGTGCTCTATGCCTTCAGCTGACAAAAATGCATTTAAAGTGCCACATTACCAAGAAGGCACACAGTTATTTTTCATAATCTTAATTAATTTTCATGCACTATTGTATGAAATGTATGATAAGTTTTAGTTAGCAATTAGTTTTCTATTAATTCAAAATTAATTTTAATTCCAAACGTGTATTCATTGCACAGTACCTGAAGAATAAGAGTTCAGCAGGGATAAAAGCCCGATTGTACAAGGTCCTGTACAAATACAAAGTGATAGACAAACATAAAAGTGAAACTTTAAAATGCAAGGCTAGATCGAAGGCAAGTAGCATTCCTGTTCCTATACTGCAGATGGAAAGAAGTATTTCAGAAATCCTATTCTCAAAGAAAGAAGAGGTTAATGCATTTGAAAGTGCAGATAAAACTTTTCCAAACCAGAATCTGAGCTTTACATAAAATATGTTATAAAGTGGGCTGTAAATCTTTTTAGGTTTTCCCAGGTCGGAGGAGATCCGTGGAAGATCAAGGAACTGAAATCCTCAGTTCTTTTTTTCGGTGGGTCACGAATAAGTTTTTCTTTTCTGCCAGGTTCTCTCTTAATTTACACAACAAAGGTTGAGTTTTGAAATGTTAAGTATTAACTGCATTACATACTGAAGCTGTCATTTTGAACATAACACGTCTTTAAAATATTTAAGCAGAACCCCAAAAGAATATATAATTTTACCTTAAAAAGGTTGTTTTAATAGAAATTGATGACAAAAGACTATACTTAAATGGTGGAACAACACACACCCAACCTACCATAATTAAAGGGAAAAAGGCTTATTACAAGATGAAGTAAAATGCAAAAAGCAGTCCATTTTTCATACTGAATAGTAGATGGTTTTGAAAGCGAATAGTACTACAAACTCTGAGAGCTCTGTTTGTTCCATGTGCATTTTCTCCATTGTGTGCAGCCCAAGTTTGGCTGCTCCCATGCAATGACACCAATCAACACCCACTAAATTGGAGCTAAAAAGCAAGTAACGTAATTTACTTACTATGGCCTATGTTGGACTTGCATGCTGTTTTCCAAAGTGGCAGAGGTTTCCTCATGCCAAGGCCACGGCTCTATGTGGATGTCCACTTTTCATAGCTGCTCGTCCAGCCCCAAGGGAGAGCCATTGGAACCTGTGGAAAACAATTCCTCTCATTGGAGTTACGCTTTAGAAATCCAAAACCTTGAAGATGTGTGTTATGCTCCATTTTCTCTAAATGCATGTATCAAGCTATGTAAAGTATATAATAGCAGTTCTTCAAGCGGCCTTTAAATGCTTTATATGTCCCATTACCTTATACATTAAAATAAGATATTGATCGAGCCTTTTCTGATGAAATATGAATTTACAGCACTTTTGGTTGCAGCTCCTTCCTTCAGCACAATAAAACACCATTTTTGTGTTTTCTAATCTTAACCATAATTTCAACTTTGAAAGAGCATAAATACAAGCTGTGTAAATATGAACAGCGAAAACTGTTTTCCTGCTTCCATCCCATTTGCACATAGTGGGTTAACACTTCATTACCTTGAGCACTGCAGGATAAATCATACAGCACAATAAGGATAAAAACATTAATAGCTCAATTTGGGAGCATTTCAAACATGATTTCCTTAAAGTGATGCTGCTCCAAAAGCTCACTGAAACGCAAATATTTGCATGTATAATAGGCACAGTGTTTTGACTAGGACATCCATGCCAGCCTTAATTGTTTAATGTAAAACATCTTACCTCTCCAGCAAAGTTATAGTTCAAATATGGGACAGTGAAGTACAAACACTGGCGAAAGCCACAGCAGATACTTTAGTATGTGATACAGATAGACTTTTCTATAGGCCAACCTTTCAGCCTTGGGCATGCCAAAACGTAGATCTGGTCCTGAATGTGCACTTGCTAATGGGCTAATTGTGAACCTAATTGCCTCTTTGCACTTTCAGTTACTAGACTGAGCAGATGAGAGCAGGACTTCGTGCACACAGCAGTGCGCTGGTTAGGACCTTGGTGACCAGTGGGAATGGTGCAGCTGTAAAAGAGCAGATGAAAAGATGCTCATGGAATGATTAGCCAATTGCTCCTTCTACTTTGCAGCAATCTGAGACATTGAACAAAAAGCACTCGGTATTTATTCCCCTAAAGTTTTTATCTCTTTCCCCTTGATTTCCACAGCTCCCTGACAAAGGCATTTTACAGGATTATTTTCTGACTGCGGCGCTGAAATGAGAGGCAGAGGAGTTCAGTTCAGCTCTCACTTTTGTTCCAGACTGCCTGTGTAATGTCAGGCAACTCATTTAACCTCATGGCATCCCAGGTCCCATCTGGACAGTGGGAAAAACAGAACCTGCCGAGAGAGCTGCTGTGAGGACACATCCATTCCCCAGGAGATTCTCAGATACAACAGCAATACAGCCTGAATAAATACACAGTGAGAACAGGTTTTCATCTCTGCTGTTTGTAATTCATGGGTTGCTACTTCATTACCTGTGGCACTGAAGGATAAATTATACCGGCACAAACTGGAAATAAACATTAGTATCTTCATTCAGTACCATTTCATAGACGGCCTACTTTAAGATGACATTGACCTAAAGACCCAAACAAATGAGAAGCAATTAGGAATGAGATCCTTGGCTTTTAACTACTTCAACACAAGTGTGTAATTCCTAGCACTCCAGAATGGCATTGTCCTATTAAATCTATTGTGTTTATCCTTAAAACCTGGTAAAATGTGAGAAATAAATATCTAATAGCATGCCTGCGCTGCATTCACCACTGTTAAGTGGCACTTAGCATTTCCGAGGCAGCTTTTAACTTCCAGACCATCTGCATGCTGGAAAATCCCCCTAACTTGGCTGTTTGAGAGGTTCATCTCTGATAACCCAGTACTGCCTCAGCCTGTTCATCAGCTAATTGAAGTCAACAAGGCAGATTCAAGAGTTCATTAATTAGAGGCAAGAGTGGCTTACACCTTGCTCTTGTCCTCAGAGCCTGAGAGATGACACCAGTAGGCCAATTAGACAGGAGTACTGTAGAGGTGAACAGCTATTCTGCCTATTGGCCACTCCTGACCATAGAGAGATGAACTTAAGCTGGATAGTACCCAAGAGCAAGTGGAAAAGAGACATAGACCTTTACGAACCTTGCAACGAAACTCCACCTGCTGGCATCAGCTGGGCTGAGTTAAACCGGATAAACTCCTCTGCATATGCTGAAGGCCATGTATCTGCAGGGCTCAGCTGTGTGTTGGAGCTTCATGCTGGACCTAGCTGAAAGAGAATAGAGGAAGGATAAGTAGGGTGTAAAGTTATGGCTGTCTCTACAGTCTGCCTCTTGTCTCCATCACCCGCTCCCATATGCCTGTCAGAAAAGGGCTGTGACTACATGTGAAAGACAGAGGTAGGCAGGCAAAGGACTGTTGTTTTATTAGCTTTTACTTTGCCCAGAAGCCAGTGTAAAAACATACTTCTAAAAGAAGTGGAAACAGATAATTTTCTGGGTCAGGCTTAAGCCAGCACTTACTGGTGTTGGTGCCACAGTTCCTACTGAAGAAGCTCCAATGAGAAGAAGTAAACATCACCTACATATATATCACAAACACAACAACAAGTGCGTGAGAGTGCTAAATTATTTCCAGTTGTATCATCATTAACGATATGGGGGAAAGAAATGAGCAGTGAACGTTACCAATGAAACCAGAAGATCAGAAATACAATAAGAAGCAAATCAGAGACATTAGAAATGTGAATTAGACTGAACTTCAAATGCTTCAGAATAACACATCTTTGGGAAAAAAAAATAACTGAAAAAAGCATTAATGGGAAGAAAAAACATGAAAATGTAGATGTACTGGAGCAATGAACAACGGCTGATGGGATATTCTTTGGCTATGACAACAGGAGATCAGATAATGAGCTGGAGAGTACAGTGTTAGGTCACAGAAAAAGACACAAAACTTTTCACATTTAGTAAAATTTTTCAAAATCTACATGGCCTGATCCATCCTTGCATACTCAGCTTATGACAGTTATCAATAAAAATTGAGGATAAGTATAATTTTACATTAAAACATTGATAGCAGCTCTAAGAAAATCAAGATTTCCTCCTGTAGATTATTCTTTTTTCTAAGATGAACACTATTCATGGTACAAAATATTCTTTGCACTTTGGTGAAATTAGATGGCTGTAGGGTCTCCAGTCAGTTCCCCACCCCAGATGCAGTAAAAAAGTAGGTACAAAAAATTTTTTGGGGAACTACATATAATTAATCTGCTCCTGAAGATAGTGAAATATCGTTACCAAAAGTACTGCAACCTGTACATGAGGATTTTCAGGGCAGGATGCACCCAGCTGCTTTCACCTCCTTTCCTTTAGCCTCCTTTGAACAACCTCAACCACAAATTCTTTTTCATGTGTTTTGAAGGTTCTGCAAATAACTACGCTTTTCATTTCATCTTACGGGACTGCAGGGGCTGACATACCTTGGCGCTGTGTAATATTTGATTTAAGGAGCAGGAGAGACATGAGACAACTTCCTGTTAGAAATTCAACAAATTCTTCTTTTGAAGCATTGCTGACCTGTGTCATTTGGAAAGACATCATTTTGATTCTTCTCCAAAGAGGCTGATGCTAGTGATTATGTCGCCACCCTGTGTGTGTGAGGAAGTTTTTCACTCAGAGGGTGGTGACACACTGGAAAAGGTTGCCCAGGGAGGTTGTAGATGCCCCATCTCTGGAGGCATTCAAGGCCAGGCTGGATGTGGCTCTGGGCAGCCTGGTCTGGTGGTTGGCCACCCTGCACATAGCAGGGGGGTTGAAACTGGAAGATCATTGTGGTCCTTTTCAACCCAGGCCATTCTATGATTCTGTGATTCTATGATTAGTCAGCATAACTATGTAGATATGTTTTTACTGATACAGATCTAGACCTTTTTATTAGGAAAAAATAAAAGCAGAAAAATTATTTTTTTTTTTAGCTATTAGTGAAATCAGGGTTGGGTAAAATGCTAAAGAAACATAAAATAGTATCCTTGAAGTGGAAGTCAGAGTTAAACCTCATGCACAGGAAGCATGATCTGCTAGGCCTGACAGAGGGACAGTGTAATTGAAAAGTGGAAGCTGAAAATATGAAACAGCACAAGACATATTCTGAGAGGCATTGATGCCAGATCATATAATCATTTACAGACGTGTCTCTTCTCCTAGTCTTTCAGTGGCTTTTATTATAATGTAAATATAAAATAAGGTATTCTATATTTTAAAGCTGCCTTATGATTATGAACAACAGCTAAAAAAATTATTACTAAATTTAATGTGTTTCTTGTTATTATAAATGAATTCTAACTAAAACTATGTAGAACTCACAGTACTCGATATCGATTACTTTGAAGAGCAGTATTTATGTCAAAACATGATTTAGCCCTTGAAGGCCAAAAACTGACGACATACTTCAGCAACCACACAGTCCTTGTCCTCATTTCAATCAGGATGCATTTCAGGCTTTAAAATGAAAAAGTCCTAATTTATTATGTGCTTGTTTTGATGAAAACTCAAGTAATCTGACTAAACCATGCCTAAATGCAAGTATAAAATGAAATGTTTTTTAGAGCTTGAACAAAAACTAGAGAAAGTAAAATAAAGGTAAAGACGTTTCAGTTTAGGCTTTGGTGAATGGATGCTTTTGCACTTTGGGATGGGATGTTTGGGGATCTCATAAGCATCCTGAACAGTCATGATCCATTTCAGCATTTTATTTTTCTTTCTCTCCTATTGAATGCTATTCAACGCCTACTTTATTACTCTGGATCTCAGATGTCCATGGTTCGCAGAAAACAATAACTGCCCTAATCTCTTCAAAGAAAAATACAAAGCTCAGATTCAGTATGCATTAGCTAAATAATCAAGACCAGATTGTCTCGCAAGGAACATTAATAAGTAAATTATACATGAGATGGTAAAAATTAATCATTTTTTACTTCCATCAGAATGCTAGATAATATACGATAGATAGCTCCCTGTGGCGTATGGTTGGGAATGACATTATTTAATGACCTTTGCCAACTCTACAGTTAAAACCATGCGGGGTAATTTCAATTTATAATATGTTATGCTTCTTTCATTGTTCTAAAGTTAGAAAAATTGATCTACTGGGAAAAACACAGCTCATGCCTGCAGCTGTAATTCTCAAAGGCGTCGTCGTACTTCTTGGACAGCCCCACTTCAAGAAGGCAGGAGCCATGCCTGTTGCTACGCTTACTGCAAGCTAGGTCATCATTGTTTTTAATATCAACCATTCCAGCCATAGGTAGATTTCATTGTAAAATAAAATTTATTTAGCGTGGTATTAGCCATGATATTGTGTCTTCCTGTTATGGTCTCTTGGGATTTTTTCCATATCCTTGTCAATACAGCATAAATAAATTGTTTCTTATTCCATGGTTTTTTTTGTTTGTTTTGTTTTTTACAGCAATCCTGTTCATTATCTGCTGACACCTGTACCTTACTAACAAGGTCTGTGCTGCTCCCAACCGCAGAGGGACAAAGGCACTCTGGTCTGGAAGAGATGCCGCCATCCCCAGCCCTGCAGGCACTCCTCCCTGATCCACCAGCTGCCTAGGGGAACTGAGATGCTCCAGCATCTCCCTCCCTGGCCCAGAAAACAGACTGGATTGGAATAACAAAAAATAGAAAGAGAGAAGTGTCTCTCAGAGGGTTTTTTCCTTTTTGAAAACACACAAATAACAGATACACAGGAATGGCTGGTCCAGCTCAAAATGAACATGCACATAGTCCCACGTCCTTCAACATTGCCCACAGCCAATATTTACAGAACACAACCATATTCCCCAGAATACCTTCCCAGCCTGCAGCTATTTGTGGTTCAAGGATCCCCTGAAGCTGAGGTGAAATTTTTCTATGTGACAGATTTTTCCTCTATGGATTTTCTTTGGTGGATTCTTTTCTTCCTTCCAGTCACTTTTTGTACCCACACAGATTTTTGGCATATCCTCTATCCTGCAAGGTGGAGACAACACCATACATTAACAAAACATTGAAAGCACAACATGTCATTAGAAATGCTGGTCTGGTGGAGTTCTACTCTTTGGTTTCCAAAGCATCAAGGGTTAGATGGTCGGATTGTACTCATAAAACTCTTTGGAAGGGCAGAATAACTAAAATTTAGTTTTATATGCTAATAAATTTGAAAAATTTGAATGATAACTCAGTAAGACACCATTACTCAGTATTCATTATCTTAAAACACGGATTTGGGAGAAATTTAGATACAAATATATACTCTAATTATAAGCACTTTTCAAGATTCTTAAATAAAATACAAAGGATTTCTGTGCTATCTCATTAATCTACAAAAATATTTTATCTTGGCTAAGTTATTTACTTAGAGTGCTCCATTTTATTTTTTAATCTTAACCATTTATTACATAGCCCATAAGTGAAAAAATACACTTTAAAAATGAGAAGAACGGCTCAGTTTCTACACGAGGACCACAATCCTCCTCACACAACTACACTATGATCCTGAGAATCAATTACTGTAAAAAGCAGTGATTTTGAATATGCACAAGAGAGTTATATATCAAGGATTCTTTTCATTTGTAGAAGAGCAAATCATGACTCCAGTTATAGATCAACTGTTATTTTATACATAATTAGAGCAGAGACAGCAACACAAAGAGTGTTGGTTCTGATATTGTGCAGATGAGTTGGAGTTTGCACTATACAGTGATTGGGAATTTTAACCTCTTCTCCTCTACTAAGTAGAAAAATGCTTGAAGATGATAATCTTTCTAAAATGGCTCATTACATTCTTGAGAGCCATTTAGTCATTCAGGAAGACACTTGAAGTACGTAAATCTAAAACAGTTCAATGCAGTCCAGAGAAATTCTTCTGCAAAAACCCAATGTTAAGTGCAATGCCATAGATTTAAATGCTTATGCTGAGCTTGTGAACAACTTATATTGAGAATGTGCTCTCCAGTCCTATCTGTATGCTGTAACCTTTCATGGCTATGGAAAATTCTATAAAAATCCCTCCTCACACATCGAGCAGACTACCAGCTTCATCCCTTTCCATATCACACCTCATTCCTGACAAAGCATCAGAAATTTGGAGAAAAGACATCACTTAGGATTTCCAGTCTAAGGCTCCATCCAACTAACAAAGTATATTTTCAGCTCCGACCTCTCGTTTGTAATACCTGCAACGCTGATGTGTTTATTAGTAAGATAGTTGCATTCAGCATCCACAAAGTAGTGCAAGAATCATTACTGATATCAGATATTGGGAAAACAATGTAGTGAAAATATGCTGTAGGTTATTTTTTCATGTTTTATGTGCTCTATCTATACACGCACCTTCAACACTACTTAACCTATTATTTAAAAAGTATGCGTATCTGTAAAGCTATTATGTATAGAATTGAAAGAACTGTTGGTTAGCCTTCACCATCTCAGCTGTGTACTCAGCTGAAACAAGAGGTTTCATTTGAATGCATTTTAATATTTGCTCGGTCAGATGAAACAGCATATAAATATATCTCGAAAGATTCTGCTTCAATAAGCTTGCTAAGTGAAATCTGAATGACCTAAATGGCCTGCTAAATGCTGAGGTACTTCTATTATTTGTTTTTAATTAATTTAATACATTTCCCCACCAAAACCCAAACATAACAATACAAAAAAAAAAAAAAGTCAGGGAAAATAAAAATGGATTGGAAAAAATGGTGGGTAGAGGATCCTCAAAGGCAATTGCAAAGGCAGATATAGTTTGATCAAACAGCGTTAGTGATCAGGAAGTAAACAAAGTGGAATCAGTTGTATCCAGACTCCAGAAAACTGAAATTTACTTCTTTGAAACCAGTTATTTCTTGGTGCTCATCACAAGAATTAAAACGAAATCATTAAAAAATTGACATCAGCAACCTTTTAATATATCGCTACGAGGATTTAACCATTAACTTCAGACTATTTCCAATTAGAAGTCGGATTAGTTTTTAATCATATTTTAATGCAATTTCACATTACAAAAGCAGTTCTTTTATGATCCGAGCAGCTTCATGGTGCAATCTGCGTACACCACCACCAGACACTTCAGCCCTGTGCTATGTTGTGGCTGTTTCTCTTCCTGTTACTGTAAGTGGGAGCACTTTCCTGGTATTCCCCATATGCTTAAATAAATGAAATCGCTCACATGGCTGCCATGGAGTGAAGTATGGCTAATTAGTTATTTGTACGCTCACATAAATGATCTTGAGGAGGCAATAATTGCACTGAATATGCATTAATTTCAAGAAAGAACTTGAAAATCGACTAGAGAAGTAATGGATTAGATAGCAAATATTTCATTTGAAAACTTACTCTGAGTTAATACATGCATTAGTCATTGCTGTGATCACACTGAGCCAGTGTGCTGAGCTGCTGTTACTGTACCTGCCTCAAACGTCTGGTTCCATTAACAGAAAGTTCCTTGTTTATGTCTATTTTTCTTAGTCCATCTACATGAGTCATTCCACAAGTAATATCTCCTATATATTACCAACATGGTACAACATAATAAAATAGGAGGCATTACTTTCGGAGCAGCCCTCATAATAGCAGCACGTTATTTTTCCTTATCAAAGTTAATATTTTAAAATCTTACAATGGTTTAATCTGAGTAGAAATGTTTATGTCACAATCATTTCCCCCTCAGCACCAAATTAGACTTCTTGCAAATAATTAAGCCATGTAGTTAGATCATAGGTGTTGTTAGTAGGAGGATTCAAAGGAAAAGGAAAGGACATAGGAGCCCTCCCCTTCTCCATCATTCTCTAGTGACAAATAACTGATCTTCTAATATAAAGAGTAGGATATTATACATGCACAGTTTCATACACTTCCCACAGCAATCTGGTTTTGATAGCTAGAATATATATTTAGCTCTTATCTCGTGGAGTGACTTTTAATGACATTTAGAAGCGCTATGGTACTTTGAGGATTAGGCTGCTTATTAGTCCCAGCGTACCCTATAAGTGGTTGTTCAGATATTAAACATTCCCTCTGTCAGGGTACATAAACAATGAGCCCATTTGATTGGAGGCAAATTTTCTACATAATTCTGTTTTGCTGAGTTTATTCTCATTACCTTCAGACATTTATCTGCATACAAACCTTCCTGGTATGGTAATTACTTACTTCATCTTCTCTTTACCAAGTGCTGAGTGTTACAAAACAGTCTCAATTTTGTTTTTCAGCCCATTCTTATTTCTTAGCCAAGCAAAACTGGCTTTGGAAGAATACACTTCTGTTTTTTCTTTGAATCAAAACAAGCCTATGTCAGCAGCTAAGCTATAAGATGCTCTCCCCGAAACAGAATCATCTACATTGGAAAAGACATTCAAGATCATTGAGTCCGGCTATCAACCCAACCTATTGAGTCCCACCACTAGACCATGCTCCTTAGTGTCACATCCACTCATCTCTTAGAATCCCTCAGAGATGGGAACACCCCACACACCTGGGGAACCTACTCCAATGCTTGGCCCCCTTATCCATGAGTGAATTCTTCCTAACATCCAATCTAAACAACCACTGGCACAACTTGTGGTTGTTCCTTCACATCCCGTGTCTTGTCATCTAAGAAAAGAGACCGGCACCCTCTCCACTAGAACCTCCTTTTTGAGGGACCTGTAGACATCGTTGGGATCACCTCTCAGCCTTCTCTTCTCCAGACTGAACAGCCCAGTTTCCCCTGTAAGTCCTGTTTTCCAGTCCCTTCACCAGTCTTGTTGCTCTTCTCTGCTCAATCTTGAGCAAGCCAATTCCTTCTTGTAGCAAGCAGCCCAAGGCTGAGTGCAGCATTCAATGTCCAGTCTCACCAGTGCCACACACAAAGGGACCACTACTCCCCTAAGTATCACATGGATATTTTTGCCGTCTGATCTTTAAGATCTGCTTTAGAACAAGTTGATGAATTTCCCTCTATCACATAGATCCCACTCATCACTTTTGGCTCTACATTCAGTTTTTAGTAGAGAAATTCACTAGTTTTACTGAATACTGAAATCTAAATACAGAACCTGGAAATAGGGGTGTTCAAGGAAGCCGATTGTTTGCCTCGTGTGTTGATTTAATATTATAATTCCATGTATAAACATAATAATTCCTGCACTCTTTCAGCTAGAGGAAACGCGTGCAGCTTCTGATAATAAGATAATGCAGAGAGGATTCATTTCCTACAAGCTGTCTTTGTATTGTTTATTGCGCTAAATGAATGTGAGAGATGTGCAATACATAATCATAAAACATCTTTGCGTGGCAAGAGGAGCTCTTTTCTACAAGATAACTGATAATGGTTTTTTGTTCGAGTTTTAGAACAAGAATTAGAGCAATCAGTGATATGAAAAACAAGACAAAAAGCAACTCAGAACTGATTCTGCATTCTATCATATAGGTTTCCCCATAAGCTTTACAAGACAGGCTGTAGCAGGGTATGCAGGTACATCTGAGGCTTTCCATTAAATGAAATGAGTATTTCTTTATTTGGATATGCTTAAGGAGTCATATTTGGTAATTTCCCTTTATAACTGTTACTCATGCAAGTCAGTCTTTGTCTCTGCCTACCAACAGTTAAGACTCTTCTACAGTTCTTCATTTACAAATGTTAGTCTCTGCTGTAACCATCCTGTGCCCTCAGCATATCCTGGAGCACTGTTTGATTGCCAGTCTAGGCTTCCCGTTTCAGACCTTTAATTTTCTACCAGTTTAATTGTACAGAAGATGGTCAGTTTCATCCAGATGATGCTAAGTGCCTTTTCTCAACAAATTAAAAGTAATAAAGAAGTCTAACCTTCATCTTGCAAGTGGATCAAAGAATCCCTTCTTCTAATGAGAGGCACTTTTATGATTGCACAAGACAACAGCAGTATCTCAAGGCCTTTGTGGCTGCCAAGTAGAGGAAAGCTGCTTTAATGAGGGGCTGAAGCACCTCCTAAGCACACGGTGAGGGAAATACTTGAGCTGCGGTTCAGTGTTCAAAACTGGACATTCAAATCATGATTTCTTGGACTTGAGATAACAGAAGCAGTGTCTCTTGGGGTATGCCAGTCAATAGGCACCGTCCCTTTGCCACAGAGAACACAGATTTAATTGGAACTTCATTCCTAAGATGGGGGTTTGCACAGTGGTGAAGGCTTGCCCTCTAGCTCTCCTATCAGTCACATGCACACAAACAAATGTAGGCATATTGGATAACTCAGAAAAGCCAGATCTGCAGGCAATCCTTTAAAATTCCTGCTGGAAAATCCCAGTATAGACTAGTGCTGATGGGTTGCAAAATATCCTCTGATTTCCAGGCTCATAAATCAAGACTTCTGCACTCCCCCTCTCCACCTCTCTCCCTACTACTGCATGACCCATGTGCTAGGGCAGACACGGAGGATAAGGGAGGATTTGGTACTGAAGATGTGCCTGGACTGTGGTATGATTTTTTTCCTTTCTGAAAGCACTAAGATGAAATTCCCAACTCAGAACCGAGGCAAGAATTTCACAGCTTGTGCATATAGCTGGGAACTGTCATGCTCCATCTCAGCTTGGTCTGTTCCAGCAAGGGGCTGCTAATTTGTGGTCAGATCATGTCCCTGTTTTCAGTGGGGGCAATGAGGAAATCAGCACTGAAAATAGCACTGTTTAATACAAAAAAAAAATCTGATTACCCATGAAATGCATCTTCTGCCTCAGTTGCAAAGAGTCCTCTAGTTTAAAAGGCTCTGTAGAGTAAAGGGCTTTCTCATGTTTTCTTATATGGACCCAGCACTGTGCAGCCCAGGCAAGGAAGTACCTCTACTAAAAATAAAATCTGGGTAGAGTCAAATAATATTCATACAACTTAAAGAAAAGGAAAAAGACAATGTTTTAAGACTCCGCAGTGCTATAGATCTTCAGAATCATGCAGTAAAAGTAGGAACAATTTGCAGGCCAACAATCTTGCTGCAAACCTATAATGACTAAATTGTGATTGATAATATCAATTTGTGAGCAGAACTGCCACCACAACATCCCATAGCAACAAGAGGCATTCTGTACAGGATTTCCCACTTGTGAAGTGATTACAGTAATAATGATGAAATTGTTTTGAAAGGATTTCTAGGCGTCTGGCATTCCAGCTAAGTCTGGAGGAAATAAAGGTTGATTTCAGGCTTTTAATTCTGTGTGTAAGTTGAGCCACAGTCCAAAAACCACACCTGAACGTTTTAATGCCCATAAGGCATGCAAAGCCTGAATGGCAATTTTTCACCTTTCATAGATAGCTCGTTACCACTTCAGTCACTTGGCAGCAAATTGCAGAGGTCAGTAGTATGCTTCAGTACCTGCTATAAGAAAAAACCTTACTCAGTAGGCAAGGAACAAATGGAAATGAGCAGTATTTCTGCTGGTCTTATGCATATCCATAGAAAATTTCTAGCCAAAACCATAATTTCATCTGCAAGTGCTACAACATGAAGAGATTTTGTCTAACATGGGTGATAAAAGGTCATTTATGAGGACAAGAGATAAAATGGGAGTGTGCTAGGAATTTACAAGTGAGCTTCATTTTTTTTTTCTTTTATATATATATCCACACACATTCCCTTATTAGCTTACCAGGGAAATGAGCACATTGTAAAGTTCATGTTGAAAAGAAAGGTCACGCTTCACTGCAGAGAAAAAGCTACTCTTGAAACAATCATCAAGAAAAAATTCAGAATGAGCGCAACTGAAAATGTGACTTTTGTTACAGGATAACAATGGTTTTCTGCTTTTTTTGCTTCATTTCCTGGAGAAGGTATTACAAAAACGACAGCATACCTAAGAAACAGTTATCTGTTCCATGGCTGTCAATAATTATTCTGGTTATCTATTGGACTGGAGCAGGACTTGCACCGTTTGCCCAAGCCGGCTTCGGAAGTCAGCCAAGATCCTCATTGTGGCAAGGCAGAGATGTTCCGACAGCAGTATGATTGAGATGCCATTAAGCACAGGAATGGCTAATCATTTGGTCTCATCTATTTCCTGCAGTTTAAATGCCCTTTAATCTTAAATTATTTACCACAGATTTGAATAGTAAAACAAGGAAAAACAAAGTCGATAAAGCTGTTGTTCTATCTGCCAAGGTGAGCTGCTGCAGCATTTGAGACTGATGTGATGCAGCATCAGCCAAACTGCTTTTTTCTCACTGGGAAGGATTCGGGTGTTGGTTTTTTTCTATATATCAATATCTACTGTCATAATGTCTGATCAGTCCACTTATTTAGATGGCTTCTGTGGTAGGTGCATTTACAATGCTATTTTAAATATATGTTTTTATACCTGAGAATCACAGCAGGATAAAACTAAAGAGCTATGAAATATTAGCTTGCCTGCCCAACGTCTTTTTATACTCATTTGATAGGTCACCATAACTAAATGACACTGTGTGAAATACCTTAGCAGTTCACTACACCTCCGTCATGACAGACAGAGCGATAGCAATCCATCTCAAAAACAAAAACCAACCTGAAACTCTTAGCGTAGTGCTCAGCATTCAAACTACCCCTGTAACTGGGGAATGGGTGCCTAATTAGGTGCACAGGCTCTCACTGATCTAGTTTTCCTAGTAGATTTCGGGACAGGGTGAGAGAGGTACAACCTGAAACTGAAATCACACCTCACCCATCTCTGTTATTTTTATAACTTAGCCATAACGCTGTAGGCTGCGTCATAACAACTCAAATACAGTTAAAAAAAAAGGTGATATACTAAGCCTGTAAAACACCTTGTCTTTCAGCATGGACACTAATCACTCCCAATTAGCATATGTTAAATTACCACTCATTGGGAGCAAACCAAGAATGTGGCATTTCCTTCCAGAGATCTGTCTATTCAAGCAGTACCAACAAAAAGGCTCTGCACAGCCCACAGATTCTTTCTGCAAGCCCTGAGTCCTCAAACATTCCTACAGGCCACACAACATGACACAACCTCACCATCACACTACAGACATTGCAACAACTTGTGGCAGAACCATTTTCACTGTCATTTTAAAGGGAAAAGGCATGCAGAGTAATTACTAGGAGCACAGTAACACAGCCTGGGGGCCCAGGGAGGCTGGGACCCAGTGGTATGAGCACTAGCTCTGTGATGGAGTTGTTCTGTACCTCCTGCTGAGGTCAGGGATGGCTCCCCCAGATCCCTGCCCCAGGCTTGTAGCCATGGCCCCAGGGCTTCTGCCACATATTACAAATGATCATTACCCTGATGACTGTTTGGCTAATAGCAGCTGAGAAATATGCAAATACAGTAGAGTACAGTCAAGGAATGTGAATGAAAATGCCATCTGACATACAGTCAGGCACCTTGCAACAGATTTTAGATAAATATAAACAAAACCCACTGGTTAAAATGCAATATCTTGATGTTTACACAGAATGAGTCCATCAAGAAAAACACAATAATTACTGAAAAAGAATATGTCCAAAGAGAAAGTATTTGCCTAGAACTGGGTTGCTAACAGATCAGTTCAATATCTTCAGATCGTAAAATTTGTTTACTCTATAATGCTTCTCTGGAACTCAAGGTAACACAATTATCCTTATATTTTGTCACAGAGGACATTTAAATATTAGCTGATAGTGCTACATGGAAGATTTGGGACTGATTTCTTATTTAAAAGTGATAAAATTGATTTGAAATTAATTTGGTGTAAAGCTGGATCTTGATACCTCAGTAATAGGGAGCAATGAAAGGAAGAAATACAGTAGTCAATAGCACAATCCATTTGGGTTGCGTTCTGTTGAGCCCTTGCAGAAGGGTCACTGGAAAGGAAGTAGCCACAACATTTTTACTGCATTGGTTATTATTATTATGAAGGCAGACCATATTTTAGCATGTGCATTGAGCTACTGAATCATCTTATATTTGGATACAGGATCTTGAAATATGAAAGCAAACAGAATTCAAGTTAATATAAGACCATTGTTATTATTCCTCATTATTTAAAGTAATACATAAAAGGGTTATTTTTGGTTGATTGTTTTTTTTTTTTTTGCATGGTTACATGCAAACTATCTTAGCACTGAAAACCTCTATTTAATATCTCAAGATTATCTGAAGTTGCCAAGAATTACTGGAAAATGCCAACAAATTCAAAGACCCATTTCTAATATCTTCATAAAAAGACAGCTGACCAGTCCCCCTAGAAGCCCTTGGATCTTCTTGTACAAAATGGTTTCCATTTGCTACACTGCTTTACTGCCTACACTACTGAGTAGGGATTCTTTTAATTTCTTTCTAAACCTTTTGAAGACCTTTTTAATTGTTTCAGCTCTGTGTATTCCAGAGTGTTTAACAAAAGTGTATTTTTCTGAACAGATGCTTCAGAGCTCTCTTACAGATGGGAGTTTGCTCTCCTTAAGTAAAAATAAATAGATATCGGGACTTCTCTTAGAAACTTAAGTGTTCAAAATTAACCTTTCGTTCTAGAAGAAAGAGGTCATAGAAATGCCTGGACTGTAGCTAGCTTCTTGCGAACAAAAGGGAAAGAGGAGGGCGCTTGTTCATTGTTGAGCGAGCAGCTCTCCTCCCCAGAGGAGCACAAAGTCAGTGTTGCAGAGCTGTCACCATGCCCCTCTTGTAGCCAGACACATTAAAAAGTCTACAATGAGATTCAGTCCCTTGTCACTGCAGTGACTCCGTGTGATCTATGTATGCCAGGAATAGCAACAGAAATACATTCTACGCTGTTTAGTGGCAGTAGCCACATGAAACACAAATATACCTTCCTTTTTTTTTTCCTTTCTAAATGTTATACCATTAAGTATCTGCTCTTTCATGAAAACCTTTATTTTTATTACAACTACACTTCCTCATGGAAACACAGCTTTGCGAAACATAACATATTTAGTTAACTTCAGGTCATTTCTCCAGTTCATTTCACTTAGTAGTAAAAATCTAATGGCCAAATCTACCTATTGACTGATGCGTGTGAGATTTCTCTTTAAGTCAATAATAGCCTTTAGCAAGAATCAGTGACTTTGCTGTTATTTATACATAAAGAGTTTTATTGAACTCAAGTAGTGTTCACAGTTCAGCCTTTCACAATTCTCTTTTTGTATTTAATTCTTGTTTTCTCAGCTGTGTTGGGGTCTCTGAAGCCACTGCAAACTAAATCAACCCAGAAAATCTTACACGTCAACAGTAATCATAACCAGTGTTCAATGCCTTATTTATGGATCTCACCATTTTACAAGCAAAATTTCTTATATCTACTTAAGTCGGTTTTCAGTGGCATGGCAGCAACCAGTATGCAAGCAATAACAGAACTGCATTAAGGGAAGCACTGAATTTATGATCTACCCAGTAGAAATCTATCAATTTTGATCAAGTTCTAGGCACAGTTTCTAATATTTCACAATACACTGCACAGTTTCTCACCAAATTTATAAATTGCTTCATAAGACAATATGATACTGAAAGAAATAAGCAGAGCTAAATCATCAAGTAGGTTATTTATTCATTACAAAACATATGGCTTGATTGGCAAATTATGATTAAAAGTGATCTCTTTGCGTCTCAGATGAATTTTCATTCTTTTTTAGTATTTTGTTATTGCTTTACTACAAAATCTTATACATACAGCTGCAAAAAGAACAGCAGGATTGGAAGAGTCATACCTGTATCTTAGCGTCCTATAAAATCCTTTGTATGGGGGATATTCCTTCCCTTCTCCCAGCATCAAGGGCAGTGATCCATCCACAAGACAAGGTTTGATTTTTTAAGATTACAGTCCAATCTTACCTATTCCTGATTAAAAATAATAATAATAATAATTCATTGCGATGTGTAATCTTGATCCACGATTATGAACTTCAAATAGCATGCAATATTTTCTATGACAAATGTAACAGCATAAGATGTTTAAGTGGGGTCACATGGATTTCCGACGGGTTGAGAATGCTCATCATCTGTCTTAAATCTGCAGATTGAATGCAAAGTTCTATAAAACTCATCCAGTAGGATGCTTAAGGAAGGCCTATCCTTTGTGAGGGAGACTGAAAAGGAGGAAGCCTTGGATGTTTAGGGCTTTATCATGGGTGACAACAGTCCATACCCAACTCCTACCCTGGCCACCCTTCCAATTGCACTGAAGGGACCTTTCAGTGCTTAGGCAGCTCAACTAACCAGCAGGGAGTGGCCAAGAGTGAAGTTCAGAGGCACTCACTGAGCTCCCAAAGCCTGCTAGGAGGAAAGCACTTGTAAGAACACTCAGAACTGGGTTTGGAATTTTCCGGAAGAAGCTTGAGAGACAAGATCCCAAGCATGCTGTTGTTTCTCACATTGCTGGGGCTTAGGTGAAAAGCAGGCACACTGAGGAAGATGTGGCACTCACTGCTGCTCTTTGGGAGAGTTAGATACATGCCTACATCTCTGTATTGGGAGTGACTGCTATAAATTCTGTGCAAAGTTCCCCCCAACATTCATTTTCCCATCTTGAAAACATTTAACCATGTAGTAAAATTTTGATTAAAAGACATCAAAGAAGCCTTCACAGCATTGTAAATGCTTCCAAATCCCTGCCCAGAACAACTCTTTGCTCTGAACAGCTTTAAAGGATCTAAATCTTGTCATGTACGGTTTAGTCTCACAAACTACCCAGTCTTAAATCTTATCTGGGCTAGTAGTATATGTAATACTTCTTAAAAAGAGGTGCTAAAAACTTGGTGAAAGAAGTGCCCTTGGGGAAGCTTCTGACCTACTCCTGTCAGTGAATGCTTAGTGATCCCATCAATTACCTTAAATCCTAAAAACATGAGGATTTCTCTTATGCATTCTGATTTTCCGTAATAAACCTTGATCTTCTCATTATCCACATGGATATCATATAATCCTTTTTTTTATCCTTCTAAGCTCTTGGTCTTAAAGTTATCTGGTGATAAAAAGCTCCAAAGGTTAATTGCAAATTGTGCAAAGTAACCATTTCAGTTTACTAATTCCAAGTGTGTTACCTTTGCATTAAGCTACATGCTCCCATCTGAAAGCATTAATTGGGAGTGTCTGATAAACCTTCCTCACTCTATTGGGTATTTCCTAGGATTCTGCCACTCCTCTGTTTTGTTGTTATCTAAACATCTTCTTCTCCCCCTTTCTTCACAGACAAGTGATTCCTATGCCAGTTTACTTTAAGTGTCATTTTTGCTCTAAGGTCTTCCTGAAAAGTCAAGAATCAGGTAAAATAAAACTTATTAAACACCATATATAAAGAATACTGTGTACATTATTGTATGTTATAGCTCCAACGACATATCTAAAAGTGAGCATATTTTGGAAGACAGTCACAAGCAGCATAAGCCTTTCAATAGGAAGCAGTCTTTCTCCTTACTAACGAGGAAGTAGCTCATTAAATCTGGGAGGCAGCTGAAATGGCTCAGGTGTTCCAGCAGATGCACACGCTGCACTTTTTGGGCTCTGGACATTCCAGGGCAGTGTTGCTGCTGATGGAGCACACCCAGGAGGCCGCTGTCAGGGGCAGAGAGTAATCCTACACTGCTTGGGAGTTACACTGGTTGAGGGCCATGGAAAAGGAGAGGGGGGAAGTGATTTATACCTGGTATATGAGGCTGTCAGGGCTTGCAAGCTAACTTGGGCCCGCTGCAAGCCTGTCCCCGGACCCTTGAAAAACCTGTAGATTCCCAAGAAACATTGCTTTCTGCTCTTCTCATCAATCACCAAAACAGAAGGATTACAAGTGCTGCTGGCAGGACACAGGTCCAGGAGGACATAGGAGCAGCTGCTGCTCTGCTTAGTCCCTAAAATTACTGAGATCAGCATTTCTCTGTCTGTGGAGGCTCCTGCTTGCAAATGTGGCTGCCAGAGGGTCCTGCTCTGAGAGACCTTGTCCCACCCCTTGTTCTAAAATATACAGAGGGACCTGGTGCAATGGTCTCCATTGCAGGGAATGCTTTAAGGTGAACAGAAAAATTACCAAATGGTAAAGGGATGTACCGTTACATTATACAAAAGTTTCCCTATGAAGCAAGTTTGTCCTATAAAGCAAGTTTCCCTATTTTTCCTGTAAAACAAGAAATCTTCTTTAGACTTATTCCTTGATTGAAATCAAACAGATTTCAGTGTGATTGTGTGTATTCTCAATGAAATACATCCACGGCAGCATATGAGCTGATCCCTATCTGCTAGGAATGTTTGAATAGCACTGCTAGGGAGAGCCCCAGTGGCCCCTGCAGTAAACGGTAGGATGCACTGTGTGAAACAGAGAAACATGCACACATCATCTGTTCTGTCCACCACTGTGTTTCTTTGGACTAATAAAATAATACAGATTTTATAGCTGGGGTTGCCAGACTCCAAGACTCAGACTTCTAAAGAAATTGTAAGCATCTCCTTCTTGGATACACCTGGGATCAGCAGCTGTAACTCAGAGATGAAGATACCCAAGACCTATCTGCACTGATTTATCTTCTCAAGTCTAGGACCCATTCTGAATATAATGATCTCCCTTAATTAGCTTGTTAAAATTACACAATTCCTCAACATCTGGCAGGTGTATCCCCAAAAGGAGAAGCATCAGTACTGGAGGGTTTGTGCTGCCTGAGAGATCATTTTGGTATCAGTAAGTGACGGTCTAGAAGAAGAGAGGCTGCCCCCCCACCTTCACACAGCACTGTTTTCTTTCCAGGAGAGAAGTCAGAGATTACATTCAAAGCCCCCAGGGAAGGCGGCGTGTTTTTCCCCCGATTCTTTCACTCCAGCTACTCATGCCGTGTATCATTTCAGCTCCACTGACCCCAAGTCCTACAGCACGTATTACTCCTGATGAAAGAGTTTTAAAATATGAAATAGGAAAGCAAGTTATATGCCAAGAACATCCTCAGTTCTTGAATTTGCAGCAAGGAGCATCACGCAGCCACGTGTCAGATGCCCTCAGCGGGGATCTTGGACTCACTGCTGCAGAACCTTTCACTAAAGATGGGGATTAATTTAATATATTGATACAATTCTTTTGTCAGCTTGTAAAAGTTCTGTCTTTCCATACTTATTCCTTCTCTTTAGTGCAGAGATGCACTCACCTCACATTCTTCTCACTTTTTCTAGAATATAACTTCCTTCCATGTTTAAAGAACAATATTCTCAGATCATCTGGAAAAATGTACTCATCTTCCCCCATTTTCTTTTCAGTGTATCTGACATGTACACCGCTCTCTTGCTAAATGGGGAGCCCATTTAAGCTATCTGTTCGGGGCTAACAGGCCAGAAATCTACAAATACGGTAAATAATAAGCATACTTCTGAAATGTTACAAAGTGGGCTTTCTCATTTTCTCTAAGCAAGTGTAACTGGAAAGGTGTTTCTTCCCTTTGATTAAATAAGTTCCCATACCATGACTACAATCCAAATGTTCATTGAGAGTGAGTCAGCTTTTCCATGCAGGTAAAAAAATATATATATATAGGCATTTTTATCTCAGGCCTATATTTAAGGTTAACTAGTGATTGCTGCAGAAGTAAAGCTGTAGAGCAAGAAGCTGTGGCAAAGCCCTTTACAAATCTCCCTCTTATTCATCGTATAAAGTCATGGAACCCAAAAAGCACATGACTTCATTTATCAGCTCGTCCCCAAACTCAAATCACATGTATTCTGTGGCTAGATGAGGGAAAGCAAAGAAAAAGCAAAACAAAACCAAACCCTACCTGAATGGTGTATATAAAGTCTCAGAGATATCAGATTAGCAGAAAAAAAAAGCTTTTAAAGAAGCCAGCTCTGGCCACTTGAAGGTTAAAACTGTGGTGTCTTGGAAAAGGCAGTGCCTATAACAAATGCTGAATTAAGCAGCACTGTATTTCTACTTCTTGTTAAGATTATAGCTCAGGCAGCTTTCACTGCTCCTTCACCATGCTTACAGTAAATCTTGGTGAATAGCCCATATATCGCACAGCATAGATCGTACCAGAGCTGGTAATTACCCCTTCACATACAGCAGCTCAAAGTTTGGAGAAGTATTAATTTAATATAGCACTGTTCTACTGAAGGCCATATATCCCCAGTAAATTGTGCGGTAAAAGAGACAGAATTTTGTTTAGCCAATATTTTCCTTTAACAAATCAAAGCAGAAAGCACACATTGTTGATTAGTTGGTGAAATTGCTTTGTTAAAAATCTCTTTTACCAAGTACAGAAGTACTGACAGCTACATTAATTTCTCTTGAAGCAGAAGTAAATAAGATAAAGCTTTAGGATGGCTTAAGTACCCTTGCAAAGAAACGCCTGTTTCTTACATATGTTTGCATAGTGACCCTGCCACGCACAGGACACTCAGCCAGAATAACCAGGGCTGGCACCCACCAGCATCAGGGAGCACCTGGGTGTCAACTGCACAAGCACCCATTGAAAAAGCAAGTTTATCCTCAGAATTAAGCACCTTTCATACAAACACCACTGGGATAAACATGAGCTCCTCCAGACCATTTGTTATCCCAGTTGCAGTGAACATATCATAAAAACCGTAGTGCCTTGATCAGCCCTGTCTGACTGCACAGAACACACGAGCTTTCTGCTGTCAGGTTTCATTCTGCCCAGCTCCCACTCCCCTTCCTGCAGATCAGGCACACATCGAGCAGCCATGCACCCCACACACTTTGCCTGTGCCTCTTTCTTTGTCCTGCCCTCTGAAGGCATGCTGTGGGTGGGATAATTGGGACACCTCCATGCTGCTCCTGCAGCCTGAGCCAGAAAAAGAAAGGGATGTTCCCTGCCTTTCGAGCTATGCAATCTCTAAGCAGCAGAGGTCTGGGGTCTTTATGCCCCAGCAAGGAAGAAATACATGGTTTGTTCAAACACAGCATCTGATCATGTAATTACCATAGGGCTCTGCCAGCCCCACATTCAGGACTGCTGTGGTGCTTTGCTTACGTAGAGGCAAAACCTTCACTGTGAAATTGCTCAAAACTCGTCATATAAATTAGATACTGGGTATCTGACAAGGGAAGGCAACAAATTAAATGTCTTAAAAAGGGGGAGGATGAGACTTTACAAAGTCTCATTGGAAAAAGTACTTGGAAGGCAATTAATCCATTAAAACACACTTTTAACACTGGCTCTCCAAGGCATATACAATATAAAAAAAAATTCTAAAAAATCCCAAAGATTTTCCAAAAGAGTAGAAAACTGTTTGTCTTCAAAAATAGCTATATTAGTGAGCTGTTTACACTTGATTCAGCAGAATTTGAAAAGAATAAGTGGTGTGCTCTGAATTTTCCTTTAGTTCCCCACCAGCTGTACTGAGCCAAACAACGTCCTTGTCACAAAACTTACCTCTTTCAAGGGCAGAAGAGAAAGAATGAGATTTCTTCTCTTGGTGCCTGCATTGGGATGGCTCAAAGAATGGGGAAAACAGACCACAATGATCCTGTCTCTTCATTCATATCAGAGCACATTCTTCTCTCCAAGGTGGAGACGAGGAAAAGTCCCAAACCAGCTGGCAAAGCTGTGGCACTATCAGGAAGGAAGAGGAAAGGCCAAAGCTTTCACAGAGCCCAGCAACTGATTCCTCTGCATGCTTTCCCCTTCTCTAACCATTTTCAGCTAAGCTGAGTGCCGACCTGCCTGGGATTACCCCAGCATCCCTGAAGCTCTGCTGCCTATGTGGGGAATGTCACCTGTCACTGCTCCGTGGGATGTGGGATCCTAAACCCTCGAACAACCTGAACCTGAATAGTTGGCTTCTCAGTTTCCAAAGCATCCAAATGTAACTGTCTCAGAGCCCTCCATCCTTGGCAAGCTGCCACTCTCACCAGTGCCAGTAACCCCAGGTTTCCATCGTTATGCCGAATGCCCAGGGTAGGAAAAGTAGCGACCTACAGACAAATTTGCCTTTTGTATAGATTTCAACGTGACAAGCAACAAAAGTCTAGCACTTGCGGCCCAAAACCTGTGAAAGCCAATTGTTTCCTTTGCTCCAGCCAGCATGCCACATTTCTCTCTTAATTAAGTTCTTACACCCAGCCTGATTTCACATCAGAAAAGTGATGTTTGGGAACAGAGCAAATGGCTCAGTTGGCACCTCACGGCGCGGCACGCCGCAGGCTGAGCTCTGCTGGCAGCAGCCCCAGGCTTCCTGCATCCCCCGGACTCATTCAGCTGCAGAAGGGCTGATTTAGGTAAAGGGAAAAATAAATGGTATTGATTTCTTCCCAGATGTATTATTTCTGCAAGTTCAGCAAAGGTTTGTTGAAGCTGGGGATTGCAGAACATGTGTCTAGAGAGCATATGCAGAGTCCCATCTGATACTTCCAAGATAAATGAACAGAAAGAGAGTACAAACCTTAGTTTTGTGTTGTTTCACTCTATTCAAATTCCACAGTTTTCAACTTTTTCTGAGCAGCATGTCCTTCTCATAGCCCACGGGAGTTTCAGTAGCCAGGCCCTGGTGATAGCGCAGACATATGTGCTAGATGCCATTAAAACCCAATGGATTATCTTCTGCTAATTAAGGGTGTTTCCATTTGCAGCACTTCACTAAACCCTTCACAGAACCCTTCTCCATTTGCAGAAATACCGAGCGTGTATTTTTCAGAAACCAAACTTACTTTGAGGTGCTTCAGCCTGAAGCCATTAAAAATCAATGGGTGCTTCAGAAAACAGAAGGAAGAGGGGTTTATGACGGAAGATGAGTTTGCAGATTTTTCAAGGTCTTTCCCTGTCTCTAATTCTTGGCGTTGTCAAGAATTTTGAGCAGCCATAGAAGATAAGCTAAAGAATAAAACACATTCATGGCTGGGCACTGAGTCCCGTTTCTATGGGATCTTTCTTTGGTGGTCTAGGTGTATTTTAGGTGCCATTTTAGGTTTCAGTTAAAATGTTGGATTGCTGATCTTGTGACATTACCGCACAAATCACGAACTTCAGCTTAAATGCCTTTTGTACACAGCATCTATCATTTTTCCGTACATTCTTTTTGTAGAGAATGAGCTGACCTGCAAGGGTCCCAGTACAGCCACCGCAGTGGGGTTTCACCTGCCCAATAGTCATATTTTCTGTGTTTTGCTGGTGACTACTTGTGTTCAGTGGTTGTCCCTGATTCTGCACAAAGCTTCACCATTTCTTGCAAGCTGAGGTTCTGAGCGTATGGAAAAAATGCATCCGTTCTGTTCGGGAAACAAAGTGGGAAATAGAATCAGCTCTCTACAATCCTAAGCTATATATGTTTGCCAAGCTACGTACAAAGCTACACATATGTTATGCGCTGCTGATCTGCAACTAGTAATTAACATTCATTCATTCACTGTATTTTTCTTTTCCTACTGTATTCTCGTTTGTCTGTATTGTGCTGTCTACGCCTGTTCTGACACATCACTTCTGTTTACCTAAAATTTAAAATCTATTGAACTAATACACTCATCTCCATGTTACAGCTCTCTTATCAGTTCTTAATTGCTGCCTTTTTATCATCCTATTTTTCCTGCACTACTATTTTCCATGTAATTACCTCCACATTTGTACTCAATTCTTCCACTTGCTATCACTTACTGAAAGCACGGGAGCAGCAATGCTCCCACAGGCGGAATGGGAGACCTCACCTTTCAGTTGCGTTACTCCAGCACCTCTGGGGAACTTTGGGCCCACAGGGAAAGAACAAGTTGTGTGTTGTGCATCACAGCACAATCAGATTTAGTGCACCATTTGCCAATACCGTTATCTGCATTTAACCTTCGCACCAGTCTTTCTCCAGGCAGGATGTTTCTAACGGGAGCTTCATTGTCATTCTCCATCAGTATTACAATAAACAGCCCTCCCTAATCAGCATTCCCCCAGTGCCAAGCCCAAAGGCAATCTGCTCGAGAAGATGTGATGAAACCAGAAGAGATCAATACCAAAAAGTTTTCACAAACTCAATCTGGCAAGGTTAGCGTGGATAATACTGACAGATAAAGATCTAACTTTATCACACATGACAATGGGATGAAAATAAGAGTGTGCAGGGACATGGTACTTAAAGCTGTACTTAGAAAATGTATAGGAAACTTGTCTTTCCCTGATAATAATATCAATAAAGATATGAACATACTATGAGTATGGCTGATTTTAAGGATAAATTATAAAATTATGAAATATTTACTGTACTTTTAAAATGCATGTAAGTAACTCCAGTAATTAATTCAATTTATTTCACGAGCTGTGAAATTAATAGCAAATACAGATTAATTATAGAAAACAGATTTCTTTTTTCTTGTTAGAACAGCTTTTCTCAGATACACTTTGAAGTCTGTGGAATTTCTATTATATTCTTACATCTTCTCTTACTTGAGGGATTATTATAAAATAATTAACTTTTATATGGGAAGACTCAGGACTTTATTGTGCTAGTCGCTATGATAACGTTTTCCTGCCACATTCACATCAGGGGAATAAAAATCATATTATCATGAACAGGAAAGAGTAAGGAGAAACAACCGTGAGGATGCAGTTTCCTTAATATCTCTTCCTCTTTTTCTAGACTATACGATTCTATTTCTGATTGATTTCCACTGATATTAGCAAGTTATGATTATACTTGTTTTCAATGTTATGTTTCAATGATATAAGACAGCACAAAGTAAATTAGAGAAAGCTAATGATCACTAGCACATTTCCTAATAGCTCTGAGAAACTGCTCATGTGGCACAAACCAATGTCTGCAGTCTGCTCCTGCAAGGAGACCATGTTAAGCATAAAACCTAACCACACACTGCAGAAATGGGATTTTCTTTTTTTTTCCAAGTCAAAAGAAGGGTGCAAACTGCTTACATTTCCTTATTTATTATTTGACGTTGTCATCTAGATGATAGTTTTCAGATAGTTTGTTTTTACCTTGTGAAGAAAGATAATCCTATGAGAATATCCTGGCAGAAAGTTTTTGTAATTATAATATTCTTCTGAAAATGTCACAGCAACATCAAGGAAACAACACAGCAACCACAGCCTACATGGCATGTGTCTTTGAATAGAGAGCTGCCAAAAAGTTCCCCTGCCTGCAGCTGAGCTGTGTGCAACCTCTGCAGTGAGATGCTGCAGCTAAATCATGCATGCAGAGGTGTCAGCCAGCTTTGGGGGACAAAGAGGGGCTTCATCCTCAACTGGCTTTTGGGGAAAGCTGCTTCAAGTTATAGAAAATGAAGTAGGAAAGAGGAATTTTCTTCTTCAGAGCTCTTGAAGACTGAGAGCTGTAAAGGGCGATTGCTGGAGAGAACTGAGGATCCTCTGTGTTCGTGCAAGTACACATGCACTTGGCCTGCAGATCACTCACTTCCTTTGCAATAGGGCTCTGGGTGGCACCTCAGCACTAGGGCTACATAAAGGGGAGATTATGGCCTCAGCCTCCTTCTCCCAAATCTCAGGATAGCCTCATGCTGTGTACATACACTCATATGCAGGGCGGGCAAGTCCTTGTTTCTCCTCTCAGGAGTTGGTTAGGAAAACACTAGAAAATGGGCTTTAGCAACTGTGATGTAGATATAACCTTTAAACGCTGCAATCTCTAAAATCCTATCTAGGGAAAATGTTTCATGGGAAAACATCTAAATAGTGAGTACCCGCAGCTGCCAACCTGAAGCAGGGCAAAACTTGTAAAAATGGCATTCTCAGATTTTTAGAGGAAATTACAAACCAGAATGAAAGAGAACAGATTAGCCACTGCAAAAAGCACTTGATAGTGTCCATCCTGCCTGGGTTTTGTACTTGTCTGAGCACCTTACAGACTCCATTGTATTTTGTGTGCATGAATGTGAGAATATTTAAATAGATTCAGCAACTGTTCACCGGGCAAAAAGATGCATTTTTCCCCCCACAAACGCTAAAGGTGACAAATTTGCAAAGAAAAAGCCTTAATGCCGTCACCCTCTCTGACAAGCCACGAAGAAACGCGTGTTTGTGGACGCCCGGGACTCACGCGGTGTCAATCAGCACCATGGAGCGGGGACAGCTCCCGCGGAAGGGCCGCCCGCTCCCAGCGCTGTGCTCGGAGCACCCGAACCGCAGCCACCGGGGGCTGGGATTGGGTATTTTTCCCCTGTATCTGACCAGGGGTTGGGTATTTTTCCCACGTATCTGACCAGTGTACGAATTTGATTTCATGCAAATATTTTGGCGCAGATTAGTTGAGAGCAAAACAGAACTGGAATGCTAATGACTTGCGGCGGCATATACGGAGGATGAAAACTCATTCAATCCAAGGCAAAGTGTCAGCTTTAATAAAGTAATGTCATGCTATACCTCCCCCATAGCTGGCCTATACTGACATGAAAAATTGTAATGGTGGGAATGCAGAACTTTGCAGATATAAATAACTTGAGACTATGTTATAAAATTTCCAAATGGGGTGGAGGAAAACTGTAAACATGCATTAAGTGGCTGCAGTGAAGGATATTATTGCCACCTATTGACAGCAGAACCTTCTGAAATAATACAGCCTGGTTGCTGCTATTGAATTGAAATCCCTCCCTGGTAGCATTACAACAGGCTGTTCCTCTGTGTTTGTACAGCAGGGGATACAGGTATTTTCAATAGCACAAACATCTGGATTTAACAAATATGATGCTATCTGAAGAAGGTAAAAGCAAAAAGAAAATAAAGGTAAAACTCAAACAAATGCAAAATCAAAATCAAATATATTAGAAAACAAACATACATCCAAATCACAGCAAAAGTGTGCAGTGTTCAGCTACACAAGATTTAAGGTCTGGGTAATTACTTGACCAAAAATGCTAATTTTATAAATAGTCTGATTTCAGCCACAGGAACTGTCCCTGTGTGACAGTCTTCCCTTCTTTTTGGTGTTCTATCAGCATTTGACAAATGAAAGCCCTCCCACCTCTTCTCGTCAGGGACTCAGTTACATCGTTAGATACTTCAGTGTGACTCACTCTTGACAGCCCACTGATTCCTGATCTAATTTGGGTCAGACAGTGCAGATGGAGACCAGTGTCCTACTGAGGCCTCCAATTCAGTCACTGTTCAATCGAAATCCAGGTCCAGAAACATCCATTTTTCACTGGTTCTTCAAAAACACCCTCTGAACCACACGTGCCTTAAGATACGCAATGTCTGGTGCACACCTTGGTGAAAATAAAAGTTATACGAGTCAGAACAGTTTCATCCCATAGAACAATTTTTGCCATAGCTGTAATTACTATTTATTATTTGAATATGATTTATGGATTCCATTTTTAAAGCAGATTACAGTGACTGTTGTTTCAGTAGTCAGTATCATGGGAATGAATTTAAGTTTACCAATTTGCAGACTCACCTTGCTCTTCTTTATATGAGAATCACAGATAGCATTCCTGTCTTCCTCACTATGGATTCTTTTTAACAATCTTTTTGGCTCGCATATTTTTTCCATCTCTGTGAAATGTTTGAAGCATCAAGTTTTTGGACTTCACTCTGTTTTTGAATAAGAAATGTAGTCAGCTCAAGATGAAATGTTATGTCTTCATTCTCCCAGTCATACTTTGCTTTGTACGTCAAGGACCACTCCTACACAATTTGAAGACATAGCATGTTTTGAGTTTGGACTTTCCTCCATCAGACCTCTGAATTTAGTGGTATATCAAAGTAGTATTTCCTACCTATACCACCCACTCTAAAGCCTCACATGAAGATGAGTCACAAACTTTCGTTTACTTTTTCATCTTTCCTACACAATTATCCCCAGCAGGGAGAGACTGTTCCAGTCATTCAGGTGTAATGTGGGGACCTGCTGCTCATAGCAGTTCTGGCTCTCTCTTACAAACCACTGATCCATGAGCACTGCAGATCATTTACCCCTGAGATAGGAAAGAAATGTCACTTTTATTATAAAATGCCACTCTTTTTACTTTTTCTCCCCTAATTGATTCATCTTAAATAGGTTCTCATTATTGATTTTATCATTCCAGCCACGCCATCCCTCCTGCTAGGCCTCAGTAACATGAAGTGGGTCTAATTTACACTCATAAATGAATCATTTGAATTACCTTTCCTCATTACTCTCTCAACATAAGCTATTTGAAATTTTTTTCCCCTTCTCTGATCTTTGTTTGTTCAGTTTGCTTCTCGCTTCTCCTGGCCTGTGTTCAGAGTAGGGGTAGAAGACAATTGAAGCAGTATCTGTTTTTGTCTGACCTTCGTGTGCTCCATGACAGACTCAATCTACAGAGGGAAATATTTCTATTCTTAAAAAAAAGAAGGAAAAAAAAAAGCTATGCAAAGTGCTCAGCTCATTATTTTTCTGTTTCAAAGAGTGGGAAAAGGCAATATGCTGCCCATACTACCAGCATCAACAACACAAACAAGCTTTTATTTCAGGCAGTTTTTCAGGAAGAGGTCCTTAGACACAACTTCCATTCTTCGTATCTGATTATAAAGCAAACAAAGCATTTGATAGAGCATTTCAGCATATGCTTAAGTACTTGCTGTTTGTCAGCTTCTTTATCTCAAGCTATGCGCCTACAAGTGGACACCCATAAGTGGGAGAGACGAGAAACAGTGCATTGTGTAAGGGACAAAATAACATGAGTGAAAGCATGCTGGTGGCTGCAGGAGTTCATTCACTTGTCAGGAGCAGATGGGCTGGTTTGGGAGTGATGGGCCACTTTGGGATATGAGCTGTATTGACAGGGCAGGGTTTGCACAAGCCAAGTTATAAGGTTGTCCAAGAAAACACACAAAAGAATTTGCCATATTTGAAAATTATCTGTTCAAAGATATATTATGTTTTTTGATTTAAGAGATGTTAAATCCTTGATTTGAAAACCAACTTAAAAGCACAGTTGTTTCTTTCCTATCCCTGTGCAAATTTCTCTGCGGGTACTCACTATTTAGATGTTCTCCCATGAAACATAATAGAACATTTCTCCCTACCAATATCCAGAACTTCCAGTTTTGTGCATCACCACATTTGGTATGAGCGGATGCAGCTTCTTCCTAGTACTGAAATAATTTCCTCAATGTATCTATGTTCCCAATATATTGACACATATTTACTAAAAACACATTTGGGCCCATATTAGTCATGAATCCTTAAAAACATCCACGTTTGTTGCAGTTGATTCAACCTACCAGCTGTTACCTGCAGAGTTCAGATTTCATTTAGGATAGGAACAGAATATTCCAGTAGACATAGCTTAACTTTTCTACATCAACCTCCCATGGGCTGCAGCCTTCGTGCAAGCCCACAACAGTTAATTGGACTCCAAGCATTCACCTGAAAACTGCTGGTCAACAAAATCAAAGTGAACAGTGAAGTAATTGTACTGTTCATGTAGCAGTGGAGATTGTAATTAATTGACTTTGCTAATGGCTATAAAGCACTACAGAACTTTTACAAATAGAATTTTGCAACTGATAATAGGTAATAGCATGTTCTGAAGGTGACATTGACAGCCATTTGTCTGCACTTTGGGAAAGAAATACTGCCACATATGCTGACATTATTTGATATTAGAGGTTCTAGCTTCTAAATGTCATATTTTAAATGTCATTATATTTGTAGAATGTTAAAATAAAATTTTAATGCTATTTTAGTCATATACCTCTCATTGAACCTTAAAATAATGTCATGTTTTTATGAACACTTTTAATAGCATGAAAAAGTAATTATCTCTAGCCTCTCAGGCTCAGTGTCCTTTAATAATGAACTGAGTCATTCTAGAAGTACCATATCCTAATTTCATAAATGACTGTTTGTGGACTAATGGAGAACATACATGAAGAAATATTTAAATACTCTAATATCCCGTGACAAGTAGGATTCAAACTAACATTATCTATGAATTATTTGGGTTGCACATACTGTTTCATAACCAAATTTGACTAAAATACCCATTCAGTGTCCAGAATGGAGAATAATAGTCAATACTTTTTTGTAGGATTCATGTTACTGAATAAACAAGAGGTAAGCAACCACATAACTTCAATTTCACACTCAACTTTAATTTCATGGTGTCAAAACTTGTTAGGCTAAGACAGTAATGACAGCTTAGTCTTCACTTATCTTAAATATTTAAGCTTACCCAGTGGTCTATTTCACCTCTGTAGTCAACATGGAGATGTGCAACCTAGTGGGTGATTCAAACTCTGTTGGATCTGCTATCAAGAAGTAATTTCTAATCATTTTATATTTTCAGCAATTTTAATCGACATCCAGACAATTAATTTGGATTAAGTACCTAATCCTAAAAAGCAAGAGAAAAGAAAAATCAAAACTCAGATCAGAGAAACTGTAGGCTTTAATACTGGCTCTACAAAAGAAGAGAGGAGGCTAGACAAAAGCCCCCTCACAGCACATTTAACTGTTTTTCTTAGTAAAGAGATGCAATCTGGTTCTCCACATGGCCGCTGCCTTTCTGTTGCCTGTGCTCCGTTGTCTGCATGTTTTCCCAGGACTGTACTCATTCTTGAGGATTCAGCTCCCAACATACTTCTTGTCTTCCCTTTTAATCTTCTGAACTTTGTAGCTAAACTAAAATCCACGCAGCCTCAATTTCAGCTATTTCTGGTGCTTAGAGCTGTGTTCCATGTGCTCCTAGCGCAGTGCTGTTTCCATACTCGAAGGACACAATGCTAAATACCATACAAAAAGACCAGATTTTCCAAGGCTGTATTAATAGGAGATGCATGCAAGCGACCCTGAAGATTTTAGCATCATCTCCAACAACAGCATTATCTGCAAGTCAGCTGTTCTGCATCTGGAGGAACCAGGAGAGTCCTCTACCAGGTATCCCATTCAGTGCTGCATGTACCATGGATGAAGCTTTCTGGATCATCTTGATTTGACAAACACTTCCAGTCATTGGTTTACATTTCCTCTTTTATAATTTCTTGCTGGTGTGTTTGCTTGCGAAACACTGCTTACAAAACCATCATTCTGATGCTTTGGTGTTACATGGCTGGTGTACTGCTATGCTTACAGGTCCAACAGATGGCATTCAAAATGGTACTTAAAACACAAAGCAATGCAGAATTTAGATATGCAGCCAAACACAGTAATCTGTAAAGGAAGAGCTATCTGGGACAGGAACTAGAGAAAAGAATGAATGGATATGGCTTTAAAAAAAAAAAAAGACAGGGAGCCAATTGTTATTATTATATTGCTCCGTTAGTGCAGAGCCAGGATTTAGGTTGTTTGGCAATGAGCCATAATGGATGGTTTTTGTTCCTTTCTCTTTGATTGCCTTTAGACTTAAGGCCCAATATAGCAACCTGAAATACGCTACTAGCATGGCAAAACAAATGTTTGTTCCAGCAGTCTTGCAGTGTAAATATCCTTAACTGCTTTTTATAGCAAGTGTCCCATAACATACACCTTTGTTGCTAATTCATATTACGCTGGGAAAAAATACTTTTCACACCAAGTCTGCTTGCCCCTATAGAATGAATGTGAACCCCCCACTAACCCTCAAGATTATCCTAGAACACTCCTTTCCAATGCCATAAGCACCAGTCAGCATCTGACAGGCATTTTTGTGCCAAAGTAAATATTTCATGCTGAAATTATGCAAACAATATAGCCTTTAACATAAAAGGATCTTAATGTTTTTTTGAAATATTAAATGTATTTGCCATATCAATAGACCCTGTTTTGTAAGGTAGCAATTCTAGGCAAGAAATTAGCTCAGCTCAATTAAATTGTAGTTCACAACTTAAAAAAATGACCAGATCCTTCTTTGTCTCTTGCTTCCCTTGCTCTGCAGAAAGGTATTTACAACAGAAATCAATTCCAGTCTTCCAAGACTACATAATGGGTTTGAAAAAGAAGACTATGCCAATTATTTATTTATCATAATTGAAGGCCCTAGGACCAAAGAAAACATTTTGCAGCTACCTTCTATAGAATAGTAAATTACTTCCTTGAAGCAGCTACAAAGACCTGAATTAATTACCACTGAGATTCACGTTGCTGGATTAGTATGAACTTCCATTCTGCTCCCCTAGTTAATTGACTTTCTAACTAAGACTACAGTCTTACTACAGTTTGCATCTTATGGGGGAGAAAAAGAAAAAAAATCCTAAAATGCCAACCAGTGCTGGTACATCTCCTGCTTTTGTGCTACACTAAACCCAATGATATCAAAACAAGAAGTTATGTTGAATGGAATTTTTGTATTTATGTTTCTCATTTTTTAACAATCCTTACTAATGCACACACCTTTGAAAAGTTCTTTATTATTTACATATAAAGTTATTTAATCCTTAGTAGTCAATTATCAGAGCTTCAGTCTGATTATTTCTCAAAATACTTCAAGTGTCACAGTAATTCTTTGCTCTTCTTAATGCTTTTTGCATTTATCTATTTACTATCATATCATGGCCTGGGTTGAAAAGGACCTCAATATCATCTACTTTCAACCCCCTGCTATGTGCAGGGTCACCAACCATTAGACAAGTCTGCACAGAGCCACTGGAGAGACTGCCCAGAGCCGTTAGGAGACTGCTATCTTGCCCTAGCCTTGGTGGTCACCAAACACCTCTGGTTTACAGTCTGTCTTTACCATTCAGCTTAAAGAATGAGTTTAAAAATACAACACAACAGCAGCTTTTAGAACTAGGTTTGGTTTTGCCACACACCAGTGAATGGCTTTTAGATGGTTCCTTCCTGTTGATATACCAGTTTATTCTGACAGAGCAAAATGTAACTGCTAATTATTGAATACTGACAATTACCAGCTTCTATTATCAGATTTGACGCGAGAGAAAAAGCAGAAACAACCACATATTTTTTGTCAGTCAGGTACCTATTCAGAAGCATCCATACTTCTCTACTGTAATTCATTATACCTTGCCTTTTTCCTGAGGCCTCAGATACCTGGAGCCATTCAAATGTCTTTTGTGATATTTTCCCACTCCTCTGCAACACTCTGGATAGAAGATGCTGAAGGAGCTCAGTGCTCTTGAGCCCCCCACCCTGAGCAGAAGGTGGTAGCAGGATTTTCTGAATAACAAAAGCCATTCATTTGAAATGCACTCATGGAGGTGGCCTTGGGGTTTCACTGTGCTCAGCTTAATTGTCATGTTATGTGATTAGATTAGCTGATGTTACCCACTTTGATATTACAAGAGCCTCTTTCTTTTAAATGAACTATAACTTAACAGCTGCGCTCATTCTGTTTCCCTCTATTCTCTGCAGTCCTACACTATGCTGCTTCTGCCAAGGATCTGCTCCTCATCTCCCCTCTACAAGTAGCAAACTTCTCAACAGAAACCCAAACAAACCACATTTAAACATCTATTTCTTACCTTTGGCTTGTACTGCTCATCTTCCTTCTTGCATACCACTCTTCAGCTACTCCACTCAACTTGCTGTATTGCAGCCCTTCTCAGGGCCATCCAGCAGGTGTGGGCAATAACCCCTGCCCACCTCCCTGGGGCTGGGCTGCAGTAAGCCTATGGATATCCCACCCACACTATTAGGCATACTGGGCTGTAAATTAAATGAGTTGCTCTACAGCCTTAAATATTTAACTGAATTGTTTTTAATATTGCATTAGGTTACTATTTATATGATGAGTCAAAGGATTTTTTTTTTTTTCCTCAACTGAGTGTCTCTTCTTGGAATATCCCAGCTATGAAAATCATTCCAACCACTTCATACCATGCAAATGCTTGGAAATTTATGTATTATTCTTTTAAATCTTTTCCAAAAGCAAGCCCAGGAAAGGTCCAAGGCTGACACAGCCTCTCCAAGTCGACTCAGCCCTAAGCAAAACTGTCAGAAATTTGGGCTGTCAAGGACATGCTACTCGAGACAGAAAGTGAGCATTCAGATGCTTTAAACTACCTGACCCTGAAAATCCGAATGAGTTAGAAAAATCTAACGTTAATAGCAGCGATGTGTCCTGCCACATAATCTCAGTGCAGGCACAGCATCTTCTTAAAATGCAGATGAGTTTTGCAAACATGAAAGTTGTTCATTCCCTCCTGTTAAAAAAGCGTCGTGTCATTTGGAACTAAAATCACTCCTTATTTTCTTCCTCTCCAAACCTCCCCTGTGTTTTATTCAATCCTCTTTCCAACACCCAGCACTTAAGTGTTACTTTGGTTGAGATATCTTGTGAGAAATGTGCTTGGATCTGCTGCAGGACGGGGGATGGACCACAGAATTTGGAGCCTTTCTGGTTGTGACTGTACACTTCAGCCTCAAAGCAAAACTTCACTTGGACTCTATCATAATGCCAGGGTGGGGATGTGAAGGACTGGCATTAAACAGCGGTCCCTCTCTCGTGCATTTGTGGTCTCATAACAGGTTTTTTCTCCACGGCTTACATATGACAAGAGGGATCATCTGTTTTCACAATTTAATTCTGCATAGCAATGCTGCATACCAGCATATAAAGAAAAGTTGCAGCTCTTCTGCCTCCCCTGTTGCTTTGAAGCATGCACACAACAGCTGTCTTTAAAATTCCTTGAAATATTGTGTAATCTTAGCAATAGCAGAGAGCACTTGGGAGTTCAGTGCATTACAAAGTCTAATAACAGTGACAATAACAACAATAACGGGAAGGCAATGAAAACTCAAGGATGCTGTGACTTTCAGCACACTGTAGTACTTGAAGAAGTCTGCTGCAACACAGGGAAACCTCCCCCACTAGACAGCAATAGATTCAGATGGCTTAGGGTACAGGTGGTGCAAGTGAAGGCCTTTTATTCACAGATCATGGGCTTGAGTCTGGCTTGTGCTTACAAGCTGAAGGCAGATGGGACGCACAGTCAAAGGATTCACCTCTAAACTTTGACAAAGAAGTCATACGTGACGAATGACAAAAGTTGGGGCCAAATACATTATTGGCCTCGGCTTCTTAAACCTCTGAAATGAATATGGTTTTAATAGGCAGCTAAATCTGCAATAGCATGCATGGCTCCAGGAACCTCTTTCTGTAGTCAGGATTCACTGCAGGGTTATCTCGTGGGATAGATAAAGGCTGACAATTTTATAAATGAAGATGGAAGCAGAACAAACTGATGACTTAATCACTCCTTCTTGTGGAAACAAAGGCTCTGCACAAGTTCCTTCCTTACCCAGCTTTTTTTCAATGCAAGCTGATCCTATCTGGCCACAGAATTTACCTTCCTGGCAGCCTCTCCTGTTTGCAGGGTTTGTTTTTTTTTTTCTAGAGCCCATGCTTCCAGGGCGGGACAAAAAGCAGCACTTCAGAGCTCTCCATGAAATTGTCACCCGACCTAATGTATGAATGTCATTCCTTCTGGCAAGCCTCTTCCCAAACAAACAGCCCTCAGCACGTCTGTGGCCTGCAACCACAACATCCAGTGACGGCAGGATCTCCAAGCAGCAGCTGCCTCTCTAATTGCTTTCTGCTCCACCAGAGATCAGCATGTCTGCTGCAGGCTGGTGGGCTTCGAACAGTGTACGGGCAGGGATTTAAAATGTTACCTTCCACATCGTGCTCCGCGGAAAGCTCGATGCTTGAAGTCCTGACTTTCTCTAATCATCGTAAATTCATAAAGCTTTGAGGACGCGGGAATACGCACGCCAGCCTGGGAGCCCACACAAAGCCTTGCTGGAAGGATGAAGGATTCACTTGAAAGAAGATCCTGAAGCACAGATCAAATTTTAATGTCTTTGACTCTCTTTTCTAAATGTCATCTGCTAATGACAATCCGAAATATGCTGTTTCTCCTATCAGACTCTCTCTTGAAAATGTTCAGCTGCTTACTCGTGGGACCTGATAAGCCATCAAACAAGGTTTCTTACTAGACCTTAAACTGCAAGGACTGAACTTTCTGTGGCACGTCTTCAAATTGAGGGATTGTTTGGTTGTGCAGTGTCTGTTTTTGTTTTCAGCTGCTTACAAACATTTCCCTGACTTTGGAGTCTTGAGAAACTGAAACTGTTATTGATCTGAATTATTCTTTTAAAAAGCTTAGAAAGAGACTCTTAAATTCATCTGAAAATAAGGCCAAGTGTTCAGCAAAGTCCTCCTGCGCCCATCGATCCCTTAAAGAGGGAGCTGGATGATCTTTAATGTCCCTTTCAACCTAAGCCATCCTATGATTCTAAATACCACTTCTTCCCACAGCAGACTGATGCTCAGGTGGAGCAGGGGAGTGGAGCTGGAGGAGGTGGCTGTGGGGCACACCACGTGCCTCTGCCTGTAGAGCAGCCCCACTGCCTGTGATTTACAGTGCAGACAGGGTGCTGGGCGCTTCCAGCAGCTGGCATGCAATTCCTTCTGTACAGATGCGTGTGCACCCACATCAAACCAGCCACAAATTATGAACTGAAAACTATGAGGCTTATTTTCTAATAGCCAGGAAGAGCCAGCCAACAAAAGATGCCTGCGTCCGATGGAAGGTGACTTTGGGGAACCATCTGAGTTAATAAGGCTGCGTGAGGATGGCACTATTTGCAGAGGGTAACGGCAGCAAAACTCTTTATCCGCCAGCCTACATCACATGTCTCAGCCTGAAGCAAGCACGAGCTGCAGGGTTTGCTATGGCTGTTGCTGCTAGGCAAGGATATGTATGCAGTGAGCACATACCCTTGGCTGGAAATCACAGAACTCCTGTGACAAGAAAACAAGGCTCTTGCCAGCTCATGGCCCAGGGCTACCCCTGGCATGTGATATAGCATTACTGGTGCAGGCAGATGTAAATAAGAAAATACTAAAGCAAACTTTGTTTACTGGTGCAAACTGCCAAGCATAATATAAGTTTGCAAGGAAAATGCATGCCTCATCACAGAGAGTGACAAGACTTGATGTTTTTTCTTTTAATTTTGGACCCAGAAGTTAACGGGCTTTGTGTAGAGCAGCATCTACTCTTGACATTTTAAGGGAAACCTTAATACAAACCCCAGTATGCGCCCAGAGAACACCGTAATGTTTTTCCTTGGGAAGAACCCTATATCATTATTCATAAACTCGGTTGTGACAGTCTCCTTTTCAAGTCTTACAGATTGTGTAGGTATTTTTGTTTTTGCATCGATGCACATCACACTGTCATCCAAAATCTGGGAAGAAAACTCTCTAACTCCAATGTGGTGTTAGAAACTGGTTTTCCTCTATTCCTCATGATATGCACCAGGTGACTTGACAAACAA
This sequence comes from Pavo muticus, assembly GCA_016647715.1. Taxonomy (NCBI): domain Eukaryota; kingdom Metazoa; phylum Chordata; class Aves; order Galliformes; family Phasianidae; genus Pavo; species Pavo muticus. Next base: position 2,666,968 of record JACDJE010000026.1, on the reverse strand, counting down.
GCACGCTCTCTCAGAGTTCAGGTTCTACATTTAAACAGTTAAGACATACCTAAGCAGTACTTTAGCATACATATTCATTCTTTTCCAAAAACTCATTAATATATGCTAATGTCCCTCTGTGCATGCGTATTTAGGGTGGTCATTGGCCCACTTACATTATCCCCATTTTTCCACCATCAGCTTCATCACTGAGACTTCTGACTGACCTTTAGCCGCTTTTCCCCAATTTGGCAAACTTCCATTGCTTGATAGGCCATAATGAACAGCTTCCAAAACAATACGTGTGAAAATCTGAGGAAAATGTCCTTGCACCTGTTGAAATGCAAAGATAAGTAGTCTATTATGACTCCAGTGCTTCTCGTGAAGCAGAATTAAGAGAAAACAAGGCTGCTCACACACCAAGCAAAGTTGAAATGGAAAGTTTCAGAATTAGCTCTCGCTTTTGCTAAACTAATATATTGGTCCTTAAACTAATATACTGATTGCTTCTGCTAAACAAACTAGCCTGTATCAACATCTGAACTCATACAATTGTACAACATGGACACAGTTCACCAAGGATTGACCCTACTGCAGGATAGATTTATTGCTATCATAGGAAGAACAGGCAATGCCATGGTAACGAGAATCACTAGCAAAGGGCAACAATGGATGTTGATAGTCATTGTTGTGCATATGATTAGACTGTTTCATCTATAGTATCACATCCGTTATCTTTTCAGGCCTACTCTGTAATGAATTATAACTTTGGAAGCTTTAGTTTTACAGCGGCTGTGAGATACTTGTGACCTTGGGAGCCATGCTGAGCGGCAGTGCCATTGCAAACAATTCCACCCAGATTAATGAAATGTTTACATGTTAAATTAGTATTCAGTAGCAAGAAGAGTAGCACAATTTGCTCTGCAATTTTTAAACCAATAAATTTTATGTGAACACTGTAACTATTATTTTCAGTCGTCGCATTTTTCCTTCTTTCTTTCAAAGGAGAGCTGCATTCTCCTTTGGGGTTTCAGTTTTTCAGTTTTGTGTACCAATTTAGCAATAAAGCTAACTGACATAATGTGTTCCACATACAAGTGCTTTCTAACGAAGTATCTTATCATTTCCCCCTCTATATTATTGTATTATTAATGTATATTTTCTCATACTTGAATACTTCTGAAATATTTATTTTCTTTTTTCTTTAGTTTATAGCTCAAATATGGTATCCAGGAGAGTTCACATCCTTTAAAATGAGACTTATTGTGGACATCTGTAACATTTATAAAATTCCTGGCGTGATTCTTAATATTTTATTCACACTACGTTGGTAAGAGTTAAATCAGTTCAATTAAAAGCCCAATCTGAAACAGCTAACAAAACGTTGACAGTCAAAATATGAGTAATTACCCAGAGCTCCAGTCAGTTGTACTTGCTATACAGAAAAAGCTGAATGAGGAACCGAATGTCAAATAATAGCTTTAATTATTATTATTTTTTTGAATGGTATTGAGTTATTGAATTGTATTCTAGTGGTGTAGACTAGATAATGGATTCACTAGATTCAGCCCTAAAGGATTTACCAGAAGATCAGATAAATATAGTTAGGGACGTGAGGAAAAAATGTAAAAATGTCATCAGGAGCTTTCAAAGAAAATCCCCGTTTTAAAACCAGACTAACAGGAGACAAACTGAAAGAAAGAGATGGATATTGGTTGCTTAATTAGATAAAACCTGTACCTTAATTTTAATGAACTTTCAGGAAATCCAAGTGGCATTAAAGACCACAGCAATTTGCATCAACAAGTACCTAATGGGTCTAATAGATAATACTGCCTTTGGCAAGAAGATGTCTACAGTCAGAGCTACTTAGCATTCCCCTTCTTTCTATAGAAACACATTCCAAACATTTCTGGCCAGATTGTTTTAAGTACTTTTTCAAAATCAGAACACTTACGCTGCAGAATGGGCAGGATTAGTCAGTGCTGATAAGCCTAATTGAGGGCAGTTAGAGATTTGAATGCGAATATACAGAAGGCCACATTTTAATGATCCTTTTGTAATGGTCAATGGAGAGTTTCCATTACTCCTTGGCAAAGGGAAACAAATCAAAGACTCTCTGCTTATTAATGAGCTGTGTATAAACCACTGTCTCATGGAACAGAAGCTGGGCATTGAGAGGAAAATGCATCTGGCATTTTTGAAACAACATAAAAAAGTATTTCAAAGCTATTAAACATTTCCAAGCACGATCAGGAAAGATATACGAGTTGGTGGATATATTGCAAAGGCACACCTTTCCTGGACTTCAGCTCTCATGGTTGTAGAGGAAGAAAAATGTGTTTTGTTTCTACTGGTTAAACTGAAGCCAGAACAATTCTGTCTCCTTCTGAACCAGCAAGCACCCTTATTGCAAACTCCCTTAACTCTTCGTTTGGCTAAATGCCTACTGGCAACCAGATAGCAGCAAGGGGAACTATTGTCATGTGTCCTCTTCCCAGTTGCTGTGAACAAGGGAGGACATCACCAATTTGGCAAAGCTTTTTGAATGTTTTTACAGTACAGCAACACCCCAGAGTGACACATACCAGCTGGTGAAGCAGGGGTGGAATTTCACAAGAGTTGCCACTCTATCTTCTCAGCAAGGGAAAAGCCCCAAGCTCTGATTTTCAGCACAACCTCTGGCATCTTGGGGTCTGGCGCCTCAACTGCAAAGAGAAACTGCCACCTGGAAGAGAAGGGGACACTGGGAGAAGGCACAGCAGGAAGAGAGGTGAAGCTGAGATAGAGTGACAAAAGAAGAAGAAGAGATTACAGCAGAAAAATAAGTGGTGCAGAAGAGAATTTACCAGACCTTGGACATAAGTCTTTGGGAAGCTTTGATTTACTTCAAACCGTCCTCTGCAGGCCAAAATGGTGCTGGTGTTTGTCTTTTTATGGTCTCCCATCACCACCCCTCAAGGACATCGTGGGAGAGTGCTGTGTTGCTGTCCTTCCCAACAAATGGCTTGAGTTTTTTTTTCACTTAGAAATATTCACCAGCTCAACTTTCTTCTTCTGAATTGACTTTGTTGCAGTGTCTTTAAATGGTGAATGCAGATAGCTATGCATCATTTCAGCAACTAATTGCTTATTAAACCCCTAGTTTGCTGTGGAAATATATGGAAGATTTCTGCAAAGGCTGATGTTTGTGAGATTAGCTGACTGCTTACTGTTAGAAAGAGAGCAGTGATTTCAAATTAGCATCCACTGAGCCAACTCTTGCATATCCAGCTATGCACCAAGTAACAGGTCTTAAAGGTCCATGAAGCATTTAATCATTATGATGTGTCAGTACACAGAATGTGCACACAAGCTTCTATCTGCTCAAAGATAATCATAAATATGCTTTATCTGGAAGTGAAAGTATAAAGAATGACAGCGTCTGTCATTCATCGTAGTGAACAATGCAGGAGAAAATCCATGCATTTATTAGCATCAAAGAGCATTATTCTGTCATTAGGTATAAAAAGTACGAACAAGGAAGTAAAGATTTTACCCACAAATGGTTAACACTGAATAATTAATGTAACTCTTGAGCTTCAGGCAAGCAATAATCTCCTGAACTGAAGGACTAGGTCTAGATGTAGGAAATAAACCACAAACAACTTCCCAAAGAAATATTCATAACACAAGTCATCATCTTGCCCCGGATGGTCAGGCACTGCTGGCACACCTGTATGCAGCAGCACTGCTCATGAGAACATGCAGGGGTTTCACATCTCACAGCACATCATTACCTTGCCAGTGCCTTGGGACTTCCTCTCTATAGCTTTTCTGATAAACTATGATAAATAAGTAAAGTTTTGCATGTGAGTGAATCAGTGATGTATTTCAACGCCTACATCAGTTCTCATTAGACACACTCCTTCTTGGTACTTGTTTATTAGATTTCCACCAGAATAAGAGACTTTCTCATTCTTTTTAATATCTTCTGTATCATTTACTGTCTAGTCGCCCTCAGTGGTTATTTCTTATATTCTCATACATGGTCCAAATATTACCTCGCAGAGCTAGATATTTAGAGGCAGTTCAGGATTTAAATTGTATAGGTAGTGTAGCACTTTTAATTGCATATTTTTCTGAATTTAGATTAAGCTAAATAATGGGATGTCAACCATTTCAAATTCAAATTAGAGTAACTTATTCCACCAACGAGTGAACTTTGTCTTCATAATCTATCTCAGCAAGCAAGCGTGATGTAACATAGAAAGTAGTAACTGAGAGCACAATGACTAATGAATGTGCCATCAGAAATGCAGCTCCATCTATGACAGCTGGACCACTGAATTTTGATTTTGATTTTTATTAATTGGTAGGACCCTCGCAGTAACCTCTGTTAATCAGTGGCTGAGCAGCTCATGGCACGCTGACAAGAGAACGTGCACAAATGATAACTCCGAGCTCCCATCCAAAGTCATAAATGTAAAAGTGTGCTGTAGCCCAGCAATTGCTGAATTCATTTTCAGAGCACTATGTGCTTTTGTGGCATTCCAGAACGCATTTCTGTTCCGTGTAGTGATGTTTCCTCCTTCCATATAGCGCACTTTATACAGGAAATTGTATTGCAAACAATTTGGACTATCTGGAAAATTTGGAAAATTGCAATTTGTGCAATACATGCAAAACAAGACGTGTTCCCTCTAATCCAATATTCATTTTGCAGAAGCGCAAGTCCCCCTTTTCCTTTATCACTCTTCAACAGCCTGGCAAGAATGATAATCTGAGAGCTCCTATCCTTGAGCAACTTTAATTGAAGATGCTCTGAAGGGATGAACTGTGCTGACACGTATTCCGTGTCGAGGTCCTCTCTGGTCACTGGCAATTAAAATCCCATCTGAAATGTTCTGTAACATTCTGCATTCAAGCATGCTAAACCACTTCACATATATTACACAGTGACTCATTAGTGAGGGCATTTCCGAGATCTGTAAGTATGATCTTCAGTTTCTTGTTTGGGAAACTGAGGGACTGAGAAGTGAAATCCCTTTGAAGCATACAGGACTATGAGCTGTTCCTCCCATATCCCATCATTTTACTTATTCTTCCTGGTTTGTGTGCGTGTTTTTTTCCTCTTCTTTAAAAGAGCTGCATTGTGGAGGCTTGAACTTCGTCAAGAAGAAAGTTTACATTTAAGCTCTGTTAAACATCTGACAAATCCACAAAACCAAGGAAATTCAGACTTAAGGCTGAAAATCCAGACTGACACTTCAGCCTTACTGATACTGCCACAAAACTCCCCGCTTTTGTGCATTAAAGTCAGACCTCTTATTTCACTAAATGCTGGTTTTTTGTAGTTAAATTATAGTAACAAGTGCTCCAGTTTCACTAAAACCCACTACCTACAAGATTTGGATTACTTAAATGTAACCTAAATCCTTTCTGTGGTGGTGTGTGCGTTTGAAGATAAGTAACAGGGTGAGTAGGCTAATAATGGATTGGAATCTCCTATGGATATTTCAGCACGTCTAATTTTTTTGAGACTGCTTTTCTAGTTAAATTTAGATGAAAGAGGAAGACACGTTTATTTCTTGTCTGGTGGCTTTTTTTTTCCTCTAAGGTATTATGAGAATTCTGTTACATAGACTCATACAGACAGAGAAGTGAAAAGTGGCAAGCAATTTCTAACACAATTTTAACTTTGATTATACCATGGGTGACATTGGCTCACAATCACTAAAGACAATGTTGTAAGAATTAGCATAAATTTCATCCTCTCACTCAGCTTGTTGCAGGTAAGGGACCCAAACATGTATTTATTATTTGTTTACTATGATTTTAATGGTGTTTTGACCACACAGGTCCTACACATATCAATCTTCAAGCAGAAGAAGATCAGCCTCAGCCTTTTCTGGCAGTAGAATGTTATCCACTTACTTTTTCCCCTATTTTCACACTCAGCCAACCCTATCAGAAGGCATCTAAATTAGACACAACACATATCACATCAGTAGACTTTTCAGACATCCACAGTTTTCTCACAAGTTAGAGGTTTTCAGCCATCCTTATGGGGGGAGATTCATAAACGGGTCCTGGTTTGCTGCTTCTGGATTGCTTACAATACTTAACTTTTCCTCTTTCAAGTCCTCTGTATTTGATTTCCAGGAAAAAAAGAAAAGAGAGATTCTTTGCTAACTCTTGCTAAGACTGAGCATGAAGCACTTAAATAGGATGAACATTTGAGATGGAAGAGATGCATATGAATTGAGAACAGTTCACCCACTGTACAGCTTTCTGGCTACAGCTGTATTGTTTTGAACTATGTCTTTGGCACAGCTCTCACCAGGGTTTGTGAATATTCATCACCAACATTTTGTAGGGAAAAATACCAGTGGGGAATGAAGCTTGACAACGCAGATTAAAGTACTCAAATAACTTTGTGAAGCCTAATAAAAGCCTTACAATGCAGCAGATGAATTAGGGTTTTTGTTGGTCCTAGCCCGCCCTCACAAAATATGAATTAGAAAGGATTCATAGGGAGGATTTGTGACAGTCAACATAGAACTTAATGAAGAGAAAATTTTGTTTTATGTAAGAGTCTGTAATTCTGGAAACCAGCCCCCAGCTTGCTTACAGCAGTGTAAACATGAACTAACTCCCCTGTGTTTGATGATCCTATGGTAGATATCCAACTTGCCTGTGATTCCAATAATTTATAGTAGAGGTGGTTCCAGCTGTCAGCCAGCAATTTACCTAAAATGAGAATAACATAACCTGGGTGCCTGCACATAAGCATAAAGAAGTCCCAGACTTATATATAGCCCTTCAGCTGCTATTCGTTAATACTTTCCTCACTGATATTCATTTTTAAGTCTAGCACCTTTCCTCCTATGCTCGAGGCATTTGCCCACAAAGTCATTTTAATATTCAAGCTACAAAGGTGTTTGCCATCTTTGACTCTGTTAACATTTACTTGAAAGAAACTGAACTAAAGTGGCTGGTAATTTCTATAAGAGGTGCTGGCATTCATTTTCTTGCTGCTATGCCTTGTTGCTCCAGTAGATGTTTGTAGATGCCAACATTGCTTAACTTTTTTCTCTTTTCCTTATGTTTGACAGGTTACTTATGGCTTATTGACTGTGGGAGGTTTATTGTGCAATTTTGCTTCCTCAGCTTTGGTATTCAGCAAAAAAAAAGGTTTTATTTGTCTCATGACAGAGTGTTTATCTGACAGTAAGTCCTCCTGTTACAAGTAAAATTTTCAAAGAAATTATTATAACCTTCTCTACTTAGCTGTTGGCAAACTGCGTACGCTTTCATTTCTGATTATGTGGAATGGAGAAAATGTGATAATTTGCTGACTGCACACAACTGTAAATAAAGTTCAGTCCCACCCTCATCTCTTATTCTTGTAGTCAGATGAGAGAAATTATGTTTCATAAAAAAATCTATACTCATGTGTTCTAGGATTAATGAGATATGTTTTAAATTTATATTACATATGTAATGTGTTGAGCATAATATCGCAAATATCTTTTCTAAGGTCCATAGTCTGCCAGCTGGATAGGAAACAAAATTATAATAATCTGATACCAACCATAGAATGGCCTGGGTTAAAAAGGTCCTCAAAGATCATCCAGTTTCAACTCCCCTGCCACAGGCAGGGTCGCCAACCACCAGACCAGGCTGCTCAGAGCCACATCCAGCCTGCCCTTGAATGCCTCCAGGGATGGGGCATCCACAACCTCCTTGGGCAACCAGTGTGTCACCACCCTCTGTGTGAAGAACTTCCTCCTAATATCTAACCTAAATCTCCCTTGTCTCAGTTTAAAACCATTCCCCCTTAACCATGATTGTAAAGAGAAATTTTCATAAGTACTTTAAAATCTAGCTGAAGGTTTGGGTCAATAATTTTCTTTGCATAATAACGCTCATTATTGATACCCTGTTACACTACTCCTATGAATAGATAGTAACCCACAATTCCATTCAGATTTCTGGAACGTGAAGAAGTTCCAGTTTATAAAGCTGTCCGATCTTACTTTTGAGAAACTTACTTTGTAGGAGACGGACCACAGTCTCTCCAAACAGAGTGATGTGATATGGAACAGGCAGGAAAGGTACAATGGCTTCCCAGCATCTCTCTTCTTTAAGCTCCCACGTTGCATCTATTGTTTCCTGCCAGAAACTAGCACAGAATATATTACAGTGGAATCATCTACAGAAGAAAAAAAAATTGAGAAAAGTCATTTCAGCCAAAATACTGCTGTTTTCCTGCCATCAATGTGCAGGTTTATATCCACAGCCCTGTTAATCTCAGTAGCTCAGTGGTTGTACTGATCTGAAGTCTTCCTGTACAAAAAATCACAGTGTATTTTGGAAATTATTCTTTCCACCTAATCACATTTGCAAAGAGCACATTTGGTGTTTTGCTGCAAGAAGCAGCTCAAGAAGCTCAAACCTGGCCAAGGTCCTGTTTCACCTCAGTTTGAGAAGAGTGGAGCTTGCCCAGCTTTGGAAATGCCAAAGGAATTTATGTAAGGACTGTGAAACACAACTAAATCTAGGACGTGATAATACCATGCCTTTATAATCCTAAAACTGACTGCATGTGGATAGAGAATATTGTCAGTACCTGTGAATAGAGCCAGTTTTGCTTATAATGCCTGGGAGTAGCAAACAACAATAGAAAAAAAGATAACATTAAATCATCTGAAAACACTCTCGATGCATGCTTCTGGCAGGTGATTGCATTTTCTTGCAACATGATAAAGCAAATCCACAAAATGAATACAGAAAGTTTGAAACAAATCTGTAACTATTCATAAGAAAATCAGCAGAATCTTGTTCAGAGGAACCTTTCCATGCCATGTCATCATAAAGGCTGCATGCTTTTCTTGAAATAAAAGAGCTATTGGAACATGATGAAATTATGGGAGTTTTGTGATCTGTTCACTTCTTTCCAAGATTCATATTAGGAAGATGCCTTACTTTGAGAAACAGAAGAATGCTGACGAATAAGCTGCTGACTTAGTAGGCTTGGCTCCATAGTGACTTTGATAAGGCAGAGAAAATAGTTCTTTAATTGCAGAATGTGATGTGGATATAGTGTTCTCTATCGCCTTCATGAGCTAATTAAATTTTTTTGCCCAATTTTCTTAATCCAAGCCACTAGCATGCAAGCATCCCATCACCTGGCTACACTTCAGAAGCCCACTGCAAACAATATCCTCCATTTCCTTTGCAAATAGGGCACTGAGTGCTTTGCACTGAAGAGCAAGCCCAAGCTGTGTTGGTACCTCCATGCCTATGGCTTTCCTTTGTAGTCAGAGGTTAAATCATTCTTTCCTGACCACCACAGATTTCCATTGCCATTCTATTTCCATCTCCAATGTTTGTTTTTGGGGTCCAGAACATCTGTTTTACTGAGAGCAGCTGAGCAGTGGGCATTTGAAATCCTTCCAGACTGTCACGTAGATTTCTTATTTCATACTAATATCCATTGTGTTTGAAGTTTTCTGTAACCAGTTTGAAATGGATAATAAGTGAATTTATGTAGCTATGGGCAGTGTTTTTGTGATGGGCTTTGGGTTTTCTTCTGTGCTGATAAAAACGGAATTAACAGGTATTAGCAACTAAATTAGTTGGTAGGAATTAACAACAAAAGAAGCTGTTCAGGTTCACTGAAGTAGATCTAATTCTAGTTACAGGTAAAGGATTTTTTTCAAGAAGTTGTCTCTTTGCATTGCTTTTTAGTTATTATTTCTTAAAACATTAATTCTTCTTAATCACGAGCCAGCAAACTTTGACAGCCTATTTGCCTTAGACTATTCCTCTTGGAGAAGAAACCCATGCTATCTTCTCATTTACTCTCAGACAATGTGTCTAATCCCTGGAGGACTTCTAATTCAACCTCAAGAACAGCATAATTTCACATGTCTCTGCAGAAAATGGTGTTACAGAACACCAGCTGTGGAAAAGTAGACATTTGGGCTCTTCACACCGGTGTAATTAGTGCTCTGCTCAATTCCTTTCAAATTATGAAAACCAATGATCTTATATGGCACAAGAAACTGTACTGGTATTTTCCGACACAGGCACAGAAACTATTTTTCCCAAAAATTCAATTTCTCAAATTCAAGATTATAGATAGATTAATTATTTGGCTTCATCATTTCTTCAAGCCTCCTATCCAACACAACATTAATGAAACTGAGACCATCTTAAAATGGACTGTAGTACAGCTGCAAACTGGGGATGTCAGTTCAGATTTTTCTTTCAAGCTTTTAAGCATCTCTACTAATAGCTAAAATATTTCTGAAACAGTCTGACCTTTAAATTCTATTTGAAAAAGGCTTCTTTTCTTTTGGGAAACTGCCTCCACTGCATCATTTCCAAGCCTCTGGGCAACTTCAGTATCAAATACAGATTTGTTACAACTATTTCTAAGATAATTTTATGAGTGAATGATGAGAGAAAATTAGCCTTAATGTCTAAAGAGAACGGTAAAAAAAATATACAAAAACCCTTCCTGCAATAATAATCCAAATATAAGTTTTTGATACAGATATTCAGCTTTGCACGACTTCTGCTATGGAAACCAAAGCAGCTCAACAGGGAGGTCTTGAGAGTTCCAAGACATAAGTAATTGGGATTACTTATTACTTTCTTTTCTATGTTTTGTATTTCAGCTGTGGTATCATGGAAATATATTTGTCCACGCTAGATGAGAATTTTGATTAAAATAGACAGAATGTTCACGAATGTTCTTCATCTATATATTTCTCTTAAGACCAACAGAAATTAAATGTCAAATTTTAATACATATGAATTCTTTATAGTACAGTACATTTGATTCAAACTAATGCAATTATATAACAATTCAGTGAATTATTCTGATAGTACATTGACAAATTTATTGTTGTTACTACTTATACGTGCAGCAATGAAAACTTGAGCTGCCATTAGAATTAATGAGATTTCAATAACTGGGCCTGATGATGGTGAAAGCAACTGGGACTCTTAACTGTGGGACAATCAGCCTAGAAGCTTGCTGTGTAAACTATTATCTTATATCACTTGAGCATGGAAAGCTTTGAAGATAAAGTATCTTTTTTTGTTGTTGTTTCATCTTTAAACTCTGTAGTTCGGAGTACTGTACTAACAGAAATTTATAACCTCAACTTACCATCTGGTGGTCTGAAACACTAATAACAATGATCATTGGAATCAGTAAGAAAACAGGAATAATACCTAAATTGCAGAGAGCCACAAAAAAGTTTGCCTGAACAAAAGAAAATGAACATCAATAGAATAATGAATAAACAAGTGAATAAATAGAAGCATTATAAAGCAAAGCACTTTGCCTGAAAATGTCTTTTAAAACAAAACCAAACCAGGACAAAAGAATCAGCTTCATTTTATAGATAGTGATCTGAAGATTATAAGGAACATCAGGTAATGAACCAAGCCGTTCTCACACAATGAGGATGCTCTGTTCTTAGGCAATGACTCAACACTTGAAATTTAAAATTTGTTAAATTGTTCAAATAAACAAGTCCATTAGATCTTGTCTGAATTAACTCCAAATACGTATTCTCGTTATCTGAATGACTATATTGGGTTTTATCGTTTAACATGATATGCTCATCCTTTTCATTCATTTCAGACCAGTTTTGAATACTCTTGCTTATTGGTATTTAGGTATTCTTGTGTATTCAGTTTGCCTCTGCTCTCTCTTCCATAAAAAAAAAAATCATGAATAAGCTATAAAAATATGATCAGAAACTCTTCATCACATGCTCTTCCAATACACGTTCTTCCCTGTGGCAATTTTCAGCCTCTACATAGCAATGTTTTGAGCGTTACTCTGTTCCAAGTGTTTATCTACTAATTTTTAATAAATGTAGTACCCGTTTAATAAAGCAATAACCAGTGACAATCTTTGGTTGATCTAAAAGACAGACCTCCGTAAACCTCGTTAGCTTCTCTCCCAGGAAATCTAGGAGCTGGCACCCGCCTTAGGAGCAGCTGTTCTCACAAGTCTTACAGATGGCTGCAGAAAAGGAAATCAAAACCCCGCTGCATTCAGACCTTTAATGAAAACTGTAGAAAATCCTGAGCCAGTTGAAATCATCTCCAGGACCAACTTGCCTTTTGTATGGATCCTGCGTGCGATGGCTGAGGGCATCACCAGAAGGACCATGGCAGTGGGAGGGATTCTGACCATTCTTCTTCTTACCTCCACACCTGCATGTAACAGCAGCATCTATATACATGTTTCTTATCTCTTCATCGATACGTAAATTTATATTTACAACACTTGCAAAATAGTTTTTAATATAAGCATACACATATACATATAAATATAGTACATATATATAAAGAGAGAGAATGGTTCTAACTACTCTGAGCACGCACACTGAGATTAAACACCTAAGAAAAGGACACCTAACAAGAAAAGTTGGTTTAGAAAACTAAAATTCAACAGTGAAATGGTTTAACAGCATAGCAGCAGGTTGGGTAGAGGGGCACAAGCTTGAAACAATGCTGGAAGTTAAATGATGCTAAAGGAAGTGCGGCAGGTGGAAGTTTTGCAATGCAGTTTTCAATGCTGTGGAACAAGAGATGCTGGCCTACTGATATCAGCAAGGTCTGAAAGTGTTTTGCATGCATGGTAACTGCAGAGAGAGCTTGTTTTATATGGTCCCTGTGATGTATTTAAATGTCAAAAATACATAATTTATGAATTCATCTGTTTAGAGATCTATTCTTTTCTAGATTACTTATACTAAAATGACTATATTCCATGTAATTCTGCTCAATTTCCAGCAGATTACTCATTTGAAAAGAGCTGAGAAACTAAGTGTCTGCTGTTCATTTTACACACAGAGCAGATGTCTACAATGTGCTTTTGCACATCTTAACATGAAAATTTGGATTTGTCATCAATGATTGATCATCTCACTGCTGCTCTCCAAATGTGCCTCTGTTACTTAAAAAAAGCTTCTGGCTTTTTTTTTTTTAATAGTGGCCTTGAAACTTGTGAACCTTTATCAGGTGAGATAATCCATTTCATGACTTTCTCCTCCAAGCAAGCAAAAGAACGAGAGCTCTTCCTTGGTCCTCCCAGCTGTCTGCCTGCAATGGTGAAGAGAAGAAAAAACAATCCCACTCTGTTATAGAAGGTCTCTCCACGCCCTCAAGGACCCTGTAAGAGGAAAAAAGCCATTTCTCTCTTTATCCACGACACTTAGCACTGATTAACTCAGCGATGAATCACATCATGGTAGCAAGTGGTGTGAGTTTCCCAGTCTATGTGTAAAACACCCATGTTACATTATTTCTTGCTAGGAATATTGTGCTGTGTTTTTATTACTGATTGTCTACAAAGGTCAAGAAGAAACGGCCTGTTTGCCCATCTTACACAATTTTTACACTACTTATTAGCCTGTCCAAATTCTTGAATCTTCATTATGCTCCAGGTGGGAAAATGCATATTCAAGCAATAGTATTCAGATTTTTTATAAAGTAATTTTGGTGATCTTGGTGCCAAACCTATGAAAAAGAAGATCCTATATTTAATTTTAGAAGTATCTGACTGAACTGGCACAATATATGAGGTTTTTTAAGCAGCTATAGCATATGGTTACCTAAAATGACCATCACAAATCAAAGTCCCCAGCAGGGAATGCAAACGTTGCTTTATGCTCTGAAAATGGATTAAAATATACAAACACAACTGAATTTTAAAGCGTTGTTCAATGTGATATTGGGCTCAGAGGCAAACTGCCTGCCAAAGCAGTCAACTCAGGGTCTTTTTATTTTCAGAGAATCTATATGCATGTAATACTAATAGTTGATCCTATCTCCAACATCCAGCCCCTTGGAAATACAGAATACTCTCATTACCAGCACAGTGCACATGAGTATTTCTAAATGTTTTGCAAGCCAAAAAATGCATTACCTAGAATCCCATTACAAGAAGCCAACAGCAAGGAATTTTCTTGCAATCTGATCGGGAGTGTTGCAATTAGCCAAAGCAAACCCAGATGGCCGTGCATCAGTGCAGCTCCTGGCACTCCCCTGACAGGTCCCAAGATTTCTTGCAGTGTCTGGGCGCGAGACCTCGGTACAGCTGAAGGATTAATCATTGCCTATGGTCAAGGCAGCCATCTCCCTGCTACTTCTCAATTGAAAAATATGGGCAAGAAATAAAATACAGCCTCTTCTTTATTTTTGTCATCAACAGGTTTCTTCTCCCATATGTTAATTAATACAGTTAACAACTTTTAATTTCTGTTAGAAGCTATCTAGACACCTCCCATATGCCAGGATGCTGATGACACAAGTGATATTTCCTACGTATTCAGCACTTCAAAGGTTCAAAAATATTTTCTTCCTTACCTGGGCATCTATGCCACCCATTAAAATTGAGATCTCCAAAACCAAATAGACACAAGCTTAGTGTGGATATGAGCTAAATTACTTGAGCTGATAAAAGAAATCCTGCTGAAAAGCAGATAATTAAACCTAAATCCCACAAGGACAGATTACCACCCCAAACATTAGAAAGTTCTTCCTCTTAAAAAATCATAAAATAATAAATTGGACTCACAAAACAATTCCACTTCTGTGGGATGAAAATACACAGCTGTATTTAACTGAGCCCTTACCAGATCATTAAGCTGCCTTACAATTATTAGTTTGTGGGTGATGTTTGTGTTTTAGTAGCTTGCATAATCTTAATAAATATATTCAAGAATATTGAATCTATGAGCCAAAGCATTGTCCTCAGTTATAAAGAGCATGTTACTGCCATCTGGGTGCAGGAGATATATTGCAAGGTACACCAGCAGATTCTTATAAAAAATCTTGCTTATGAAGATATTGCAATTCCCATGTGCACACACTGCAGATATCTCATCCAGTTGTTCTTCACAGGGTTAAATTGGCAATAAACTTGGCAATAAACACAGCATCTCTCATCTTCATGAATTAGAAAAGAAACAAGGAGATTAAGCAATGTAGAGTGCTTGTATCAAATTTTGCATTATTCAATCAGTCTGGCAATTGGAAAGGTGCAGTGTAGGGTTTAACGCTAATAGGTCTGAGTGGAAGAGGAAAACAATCTCATTACTGGAAGGTCCTGTCATATTCTGCCCACTTATCTTATTCTTCTCTTGGAAATGAGAGGAGAATTCACTATATTTTGAAACACAAATGCTCTTCACAGTGTAAAGCAATCCCTTCCCTACAAAAATGAGCCATGTTTGTCTGTAAAATGCAATTTCACATTTCATTTATCTTATAGTAAAATTTCATCTATGTGTACATATTTTCATGCATATAAATGTGCTAAAATTATAGAAAATTCAGTTTAATGGATATTCATTTAAAAAAACACCACCATCAACAACAAAGAAAACCACAACAATACCAAGGATACAAAAGGGAAACTTTTATAAGGCAAAGGTTGTAATGACTCAGGCAGAATAAGCCAACTAGTCAAGTGGCCAACAGATACTAATAACAATAAAAAAAGAAGTTAAATAGTCTTCTCATTAAACTTTCATATAATAATCTCCCAGCCTCCAGCAGAGCTTGTGGGTCAGATTTCCTGAACAAGCTGCATCTAACACCGATGCACAGATTTTACTGATTATAAGACAAAATCAACTTGATTTTTGTTTACAAGGCTTTTAATCCATATGGGTTATTTCACAGAGTCATAAAGGTTGGAAAAGACCTCCAAGATAACCAAGTCCAACCGTCCACCTACCACCAATATTGCCCACTAAACCATGTTCCTAAGTACAACATCTACACATTTCATGAACACCTCCAGGGGTAGCGACTCCACAACTTCCCTAGGCAGCCTATCCCAATTTCTGATCACTCTTTCTGAGAAGAAGATTTTTCTCCATTCAAATTTTTTTTAAACCTTTTTTTTTTTTAAGGTGTGAAAAACAACACAGTCGGGATAGAATTTAGGCTAAGCACCATCTCAAAGTATGAAGCAATAACTCAGGTGAAGCAGAAAAGCATTCAGCTGGGGAGCACACTGAAACCATCTGACGTATCGCTGCTGTCGCCCATCTCCCTGATTCTGCAGGAAAAGCTGCTGTTGGTGAGGGTCATCAAGGTACACAACAGCAGAGATCACCTGCACACAATTTACTGCCCTTTTACCACAGCGAGGACATTCTATGCCTACGGAGTTTAATACCAGTGGAACTTGACACTGCTCCTTTGGGATATCCACTGTTGCCCTTATAGACACATGGCGCTGTCAGGGCTCATGAAGATCCGTGTCAAGGTCCTGTGATAATTTTTTATTATGATAGGTTTTGTGCAACTATTTTTAGTTTGAAATCTGTCACAGAGTCATTCACCTGCAGGAAGAAAATGGTCTAAATATAGTACAACCTAGATAGTTTTAAAACCACTCATTTTTCGAGTTATCCGAGCCCCTAAAATAACTTCTTTCAAATATAAAATGGGATGTGTATTCCATATTCTGAAGATAATAAATAAGTGGCTGAACCAAATATGTAGACCTTTCCAAAAAGTTCATTTTTGAATTAAAACTAAGAATGAGATTCTACATAATACAAGGATATTTTTTAAGTTACCTAGAATTGGAAAAGGAGATTTATAATATTAGAACTTCTGTCAAATTTTAAAGAGTGGAAAAGACAGCAAGTTTGCACTTCTGACTGTATAAGACACCAATTTATCTCCCAGATTATCCTAAAGCACAACAATAATTATATTTGGGAATTAGATTTTATGTGTGACACCAAAAGTAATGGTTCCATGCAAGCAGAACCCTTGCCATTCATTTTTAATAATGAATGCACTGCTCTGGAGGGAAAAATGCTTCCCTCACAGATTTGGAAACTACAAATTGTCTCCATGGTGTCCCCAGGAAACTTGGAGTCTGATCTCCCTGGGCAAGAGGAGCAGGGCAGAGTGCAGTGTCAATGCTTTCTTACCAGCATGGATAAAGAACTTCTCACGTTAATTATCATTTAGAAAACATTACCATAAAATAGAACTGGGAGACTTGTGAGGACCCCCCCTGGGTCTCTCACACCACCCATAACAATACTATCCATACAAAATTAGACTGTTTGAACTTTGGCAGCTCCCAGTGCCTGCTGGTGGAAGCTCATCCACACAAGACACCATTGGGCACGGGGTTCACTGGGGCTGTGCTGAGTGAGGAACATGCCAAAGAAACCATCCCCAATATGAACAGGAATATTTTGTTCAGATCAAGGGATAACGAACACCACGAGGCAATCTTGGCTCTACAAAAAACCTCCCTTAGATCATTCAAAGCCATAAAGAACAGCATGGCTTCACCTGACCTCAGAAAAGCAAAGCTTTTTCTTTCAAGGTTGTCAGCACATTCCCATCCTGCTGTTTATGCCTGCCAGGGCTCTATAAACACGGCTTGAACTCCACAGACCGGCTGTCTGCTCCCTTCTCTTTGCATAACTCTGAAATTCTCCTTACTGCTAAATATCTCAGGAGGCAGCACCTCCTCTGCCCATAAGAGATTCATTTATGGGCATGCCTCTTTTGGGAGAGGTTTCCAAGTGACGTCCTCCCCAAATGCCAAAAGCCCAATCTGTGTTGGATCATTTTAAGCCATAAAATTGCCCTGATGTTCTGATTGGTGGCACAGAAGATACACTTAACATCTGGAGGTGAATGTTAGATCCGAGCCCTAATTTTCTAGAAAGACAAAAAATATTTTCCTGATTATTATAGCTTAACCAGCCTTATTGATACACACATTTAATTTTTTAAAGTGTTCAAATCAATTAAAAAACTAATACTTCTATTTCTTCTGGTGCTTTGTGCTGGTATTTTAATTGTAAGAGAATTAATCCATTGGGATGTTCTGTCCAGCCACTTGTGTGGTCTTGTGCTGCTGCCTGCCCAGAACTCCCAGTTGGTTTTGTTTTCCTTCTGACACTACTTACTCAAAGCTTTCACATTCTCTCACTCTTATTTTTCTTCTCCAACAGAGAATTTCTTTCCAGTGCTGTTAATTCCCTCTCTCAAATGACCCCAGTCATCATTCATCCCTTTCTTTCCCAGCCCATTCCTTCCCAGCAGCGTTGGCAATACCTTACACCCCAGAAGGGACTTCCGCCTGTGACCAGCAAGCTCTGCTTTATTCTGACTTCCCTCCAAGCCCTGAGCATTAAGCTCTAATGGAAATCTGGAATGAGACCGATCTGAATACAGCCTTGCAGTGAAGAATTCAAATATAACCTTTCATTCAGAGAACCTATTTCATCCTATACTCCCTTCTTTTTTAATAGTGCCACAACTCTCTGGCAGGTGCCATGCTTGGTTATTGTTGCCAGAGGAAGTGAGACTGGTCCCCTTCCTATCACATATTGCGCTGTCAAACAGAATTTATCAGAGTTTGTCTTACAAGGACATTTTTTTTCTTTTTTTGCAGGTGTTGCCACAGTGCCAGCATTAGATTTAACATCAGTTTTCTAGCAATAAAGCCAACGAATCTAAGAAGCTGAGGATGTACTTTGCATTATCCCTGATTTGCCAGTCAGCACTTTGCAAAGCCCAGATACTTCTGTATTAGCATGGCACGGCTATGTTAACACAAAATAATTTTCTTATGAATTGAATATTATTCGAAGGCATAAGTTTTGAAACGATGTGTAACACAATGCTGCAGTTTGTACAATAAGTTTAAAATAATGACCAGTAATTGGCCAAGGATAGTTTTTTCACTTTATGTCTTTCGGTTTAGACTTGAGTTGCATCACCAGTCCTATGTGCAATGTGCATACATCCATACACATACAGCAGAACAAAAGAACTACAGTTTATATAGAAACTTATTTAAGAGTGTCATAATTGAAATATCAAGTGTAACTAAACCAGATTTTGCACATTGCTGAGAGCATGCATCTTTCTGTGCCTTCAGAATGGTGAAAATAATATTTTTGGTATATTCTTGCCTTGTTCAAGAGCACAGAATATTACGTGGCACCTAACTTCTCCTGATATTTTCAGAGTGTGCTCTGACTGAGTATTTTGACAACGTTAAATGGCTTTTTAGGTTCTTGGAGGGGTTTAATTCACTGCATCTGTCCACCGCAATTTTCCCCTCGCAACGTAATGTCCTTCTGCACAACAGCTCCTGCCTGGAGTTATTTTAGGGATAACTGCGCAGCAGATATTTTTCTTACTGAGCCTTGCAGATAGACCTTGTGTCTAACAAATAGAGCTACTGCCCTGGGAGAAGTGCATGGGAACAAATAGGTAACAAATTTTATTCATATTTGCTTTCATATGTAACTTCTTGCTTACTTCAACAAGCAAATGTCATATCATTGAATTCAGATTGATAGTAAGACAGATCTTGCTCTTATGTGTTATTCAACTGGTTGTACAGCAGGAAAAATACTGCCAAAAAAACTATATGCTAAATAAATTATTCAGCAAAATGTTTATTAGCGTGTGATCAATTCATAAATCTACACAGAAGAAAGCGTGCTTATTTAGAAGAGAGAGAGATGCAGGCTACAAAGAGGGCTTGAGAATGAGCTTTCATTTCATATATTGTAGCAAACTGGCCAACAATTAACTGTCTCCAGTAACTCATAATTGTCTGAAAATAATGCCAACATAAGTTTGGAAATATATCCAGTTGAACCATGAGCAATAGGAACAAGAAAATGTTGCGCCACATTACCTTCCTCTTCTGACAGCCAATACATATTTTTCATTATTATTATTACTTTTATTTATTTATTTTTACTGCTAGAGGTGCTGTTTTGCTCAAGACTTTGTCTAGTTCTCTATCATCTGATCGAAGTCTTCTGTCTAAAGGAGAAATTTTCCATCACTGCTGACTTTTCCATTCATGCACGTATATATTTTTTGTGTTGTAATTCCTTACTAACATTAATAACCTTTTATTTTGAATTCAGTATTTAAGCAAGAATTCAAAAAATTACCAAAATTCAGCTATACTCAAACACGTAGGCACTGCAGATATTCAGAAAACATTAGGAAAAACAAGCTAGCTGTTTCTCTTGGCACACTGCTCCCTTCGTGTCTCTGAAAACAAACAATTCACTTTTCAAGACTAGCTGTTATCCCTAACTGAGGGTGGAGACTCGAGTTTATTCCCTTGTCTATCAATCATGATTTCCACAGACACACTTGGACCTAGCAATTTGGGCTCTTTGGAGGCAGGAGCTGTAGTAATCACTGAACAGAAACCTTCCTTAAATGACTATTTCTGCAGTGACTTTCTTCTGTTCCACAAACGCATAAAACAAAAAAACAACAACGAAAAGGAACAATTCAACAAACTACATACATACCTAGTTTAGAAGGTATTTATTCAGAGAAACCATTTAAATTTCATGTCCTGTAGATTCTTCATATAACAGCTTCTAAATCTGGTTCATTGCTGGAGTTGGCAGCCCTGATTTGGGCTGTCAAGTCTCTTGCTTACTTAACTTTCTGAAAAGTAAGGGTATTATTTCAACCTGTCTCGCGTCTTCGAGATTTAGCCAAACCCAATGTCAAAAGTTAGACAGACAAAACTCTATGCAGTCACCTGCCAACAAAGAGGCACAGCATAACAATGCTCAGAGTCACTGCTTCTTGGAAATATTACTACTTCAGATCCATTTTGATTGTAATTACATCATTAATTGCAATCATAGGGGGACAGTAAACTACAGCAATATGGTCCTATATAAATCCATCATACTAGCTTTAAAATATATGTGTATATTTAATTATACTGAGATTTATCAGGAGTTCAGAGACATTTTAGCTATTTTATTTTAAAGCTGATTGGAATAATGTTTAATCTCAAAAAACTAATGCCAAAATCTGGTATCTGTTATGGTTTTGGACATGTTATAGAAGGGAACAAAATTGGAACTATAACGCAATTTCAAGTGTAACAACCATGGAATTATTGCTAATGCTTCACAGTATTTACCAAGCTTGAACTAAGGCGAATGCATTAATTTTCACAACTGTAATTTACTTCCCTAGAATCAACAGCTTTACAATAGGCATTTTGTTGTATTTCCTTGTGCATATTAATGATTCCTACAAAACTATTATGTTGGCTTGATTTTTGTTGCTCTAGAAGCCATCTCCATAAGTGCTGCAAGGAAGAGCCACGGGGAGGAAGAAGGCATCTGTCCCTTTCATTAGGGGTCTACATTTAATCTAATTCTTTTGACTCATCTGCTTGCTTCTCTTTCAGGCAGTCAGTCATTTGCTGTTGTCAGTGCCAGCATACTGCTGATCAATGGCAAATACTTCAAGATTCATTAGAGGGACCTAGCTGATTAACTTGGGAGGCTTTGCAAGGAAGACAACTGCCTTTTTTGCCTTTCAAGATCCACCACCTCAATTGCTATTTCAGAATCTAAAACCTGAACATTTATACAAATTTCAAAGTACGATGCTCTTCACGTGATTTCCTCAAAGGATACACAAGTATTTCTCTGTCCACAGCATAATAATAATTTGAATCACATCTCTGCCATTCCCACTATGAAAACGCTTCAGAAACGAATGATGAGCAGATGTCATATTATTTTCTCAGTTGGAGATTCTTGGATTTGATTTGTCACTTGTTGAAGGGTGGCAAAATAACAAAAATCTTTTATGCCCCAGTGAATAGCCTGTAAAGTTTGAATGTCCTCTGATAGCATTTGTTTAAAAGCTATCAGTAAACATAATACAGGCTTACATCATGTAAATCATGTTTTTTTTGTTGTTGTTGTATAATCACAAATATTACAGTCACCAATGACTTTACTGCTTTGATTTTGCTGCTCCAATCTGCATGCAACATCACTGCTGGCTGCATCTAAGTACCCCCCTCTCCTGACTGCTCCCACCATCCAGCCTGCCCTCCAAAGACATGCTTTCCCTATTGACTCGCCAGTGTTTGGAGGCAAACCTATAGCCTGAAAATACAGATGATGCTCTGACAGGTGGTTCCTTCTTTGCATAAGTTCTTCTGTGCTACCTGGGAGAGCAATACAGTTATTATCCATTTTGAGACCACCATTTCTTATTTCATACACTGTTTCAGGATGCACCTTTTTTAATTCAATTTTTTGTTTTTATTATGCTTTTATGCACAACTTGTTGCAACATTATCAACAGACCGCAGTTTGACAGTCCCATTTTCCTGAGTTATGCAAGCAACTACCAGAGATGTTGCTGCAATCCCACGTGATATATGGGTCAGCGTCTCCAGTTCTCAACACCGACCAGCCCATTTATCAAAAGCTTAAGTGATCTGTTAGTAAAATAACTAATGCACAGTGAGATTTATCTGAAAAAAGATTGTATATCGTAAAGATAAGAAACCTAGAAACCATTATTCCCGCAAGAGACAACAGAAATGCTCACAGTCTGCACATGGTGGAACTATCGTCTGTCTGCATTACATATTTTCTCATCACAATCCTGCTAGGACACAGATAGCAATTTTTTGTAAGTAACTTCACAAGTAGCACAATTTTGCTGTGAGTTTGAGAATGGCCCTTCTTCAGACTGTTCTAGCACCTCCAACACAGCAACCAGATTAGTGGGTTCATTGTTGGAAGTGCTCTAACTTTAAGCAAAAAGTTTCCAAATCCTTGACACAGTATTAGTCACTTATCCAGGCTTTGCTGCTATCGGAGCAGATGTCTAAAGCACTAAATCCATGTGGGGAGCCCTTAGAAGTTTGCATTGTTTCTACCGCCTAAGGGGTAGATATTTAAATTTTCTTAATATAGAGCCAACTCAGCCCTTATCACAGTTACACAAAGCCGTCGCATAATTCCATAGAAAAATTGTCTGAGTCTAATTAATCCCATAAAATGACAAATTATAATATATTTTTTTAAAGAAATCTATGCTCACTAGATAGCCAAATGGCTACAAACCACATTAGACTCAATGAATCAGATACCATCTGTGATAGAAAGCATGCTGAAAAATACAGTCTAGAAGCAAAGCATATTGAACGGAACAAAACATACCATATAACAGATTTATAGTCTTAATCCACACAGAAAATCTGCTAAAATAGATCAGCTCTGTCACATAACACTGCTTTCATCTAGCGTCCAGGAGCACCACACCACTTTGACTCATTTAGCAGATCAGTTACATGCTATTCCTGATTTCATGCAGCGATGATTAAGGATGAAAAACATCTCAGACAGTTGGCAACTGCAATAAATCAAAAAGCTTTGCTCAATTTTGCTTTACATATTTCCACTGGATTTTTTTTTTTTTAATATGATTGAATTAGTGATGTACAATAATTGTTTTCTGGGAAGAATTCGCTATGACTACTTTGGGTCTTCAGATTTCATAAGCACTTTAAGACAGGAATGTAAATTAAGCCTCAATAGGCTGTTACATACCCGCTGTCAGGAGATGTTGCATGTACACTAGTTTCTATTAAGACTTTTGTTTTTGAGAATGGGCCAAAATTGTAAGCCAAGAAGTGGTGAGATTAACTATATTAATCAGATGAGATTTGGCACAATTACCTACACTGCTTAAGGTATTTTATATATTCTGTTCCAGCCTGTGCATCATAGATTTTCAACAAATATAGAAAACATCTGCTGGTTTGAGGATTATAAACTGTTTTCTAAATTTATAGTGCTTGGGTAGCAATTTGAGTCACCAAGACCTGACTTTGAGCTTAAACCAAAGCTTCAACTGCCCCTCGAATATGAATACATAAAGCCACCCCAGTGAGCACTACCCAGTATTACTGTCTGTCTGCCCTGGCCAAACACCTCCTGCTAACCCACGCAGCAGAGAGATGCTGAGCAGGAAGGCAGCATTAGCCACTTTCAAGTTTTATTTTGTTTGCCATATGCCATAAAGCAGTAGAAAAACAAAGGTTATTCTGAATTTGGGCCAAACACGTTGATGAGCTGTCCTCTCCTCAGCAGAGGAGCAGAAATGTGGTTATGCAGTTATAGAGTTGCTACGTATATGGCTGTCAGCAGCACCATCACAACACCATTACCATACCTTGAGTTCCCTCCACAGTGTGCACTTAAAGGATGCTCCCTGATTCAGACCAACTGTAACATCGGTGCTGACAACTGTATGGAATAAAATGCACATTGCAATGTTTGTACACTGTTTCTGGTGGCAAACAAACTGCAATATTCACCACAGTCTGCAAAAGTGGATCCTGGGAAACCTTCCGTCTCACTATTTAACCTGATCACTTCAGAGACTGTAAAATCAGAAGCCTCTGAAGTCTCATGCCTGTGTAGTTTCATTTATTTAGAGATTAATCACAGTCTGAAGGAAGGAACAGGAGTCCATTCCCACAAGAACTGACTTAAATTCTGCTGCCTTAAATTTACTTTGTTGCAGTCTTTCTTTTTAATAAAGTACTCCCAGTGATTTAGGCGTGACTGGTGGTAGTAAGAGAGATTTATTATTATTATTTTACTTTTATCAAATTAAAGGACATTTGGGGACAGAAAAGGTCTTTCTTACATAGCTGTCAGAAAACTTGAGTTTTCATTTGTGTGTGTCTACTTAGCAAATGCACTGAAAAGAACCATAATGGTATAAACTAAAATATTTCAATTTACTTACTAAATATTCTCCCCAAACCATTCATAACAAATGCTGTAAACAAAAAAAAAAGCTGTGCTAATGCATCATTAGATTTGCTTTCTTGTATGCTTTTTTCTTGTCCCATCTCTCTGCTCTGTTGTTTTTCCTCTGATTAATTCATTGGATGAAGAAACATCCTTAGTCTGCCTTTGTGCATGCTTCTGGCTGAAGACCTTCAGAGATCTCATGCTAAAGCCATGCTATCTATAGGGCACTTTTTCCTGTGTTTGTGCTAAATCCACAAAATGTTCACAACCCTCTGTCTCAGAAGCGAATCAATGTGTAACCCTGACTCCTTTAACTCATGCCATAAGAAATTACATTGCACCAAAATATTTAAGCAGAGCTTCGTCTTTTTTCATAGGAGACAATTCAAATACAGCTGTCCTCTCTCGTTTCCTGGAGTTACAGAAATCCATCAAAACTCTTGCTTTAAAAAAAAAAAAATAGAAAAACACCAAAAAAAACCCCACATCTTTCTCATTTTCACGATGGTGAGGAAAAGCTGGGAATTGTGTACTTACATTCCGGATTTTCAAATGCCACAAAAGGACTCAGAATAACAGGAAGGTCAGCCAAGGCAGTATAGTGGCCCGCCACACCTTCAGCTTGGAGATCATCAGGCTTGTTTTTCCATTTCAAGTCAAAATGTTGGATGAGGAGCAATAAATAAGGATAAATTAAGTACCATCTGGAAAACATTAAGTTCTAGATACGGACAAGCAGTCAATATAATCAATGCAAAAAACTGTTGGACACTAAATACAGTTCTGCACACAATTCGCTAACCCAGAGCTCATTAGTGTATTCATACTTAATATTTCTCACTCTGCTCCATAGTACTGTTGGGTTCCTCTGTTCTACCTAAACAAAGCTGGCACCTTTCTTTTACAGCAACATCCATTGATGCATTTGACTTGAATAATCGCTGAAAGAAAAGGAGCAATTATTTCCTCCTCTTGAACCACATAGGCTTTCTCACTACATGATAAACGCTTTGTCATTTTCCAGTCCTTCCACCTTCACCGTCTATTACTGCACAATGAAATACTTGGAAAAAGGCTTCTCTAATTATTTATCAGAAATACACACAACCACTCTCTCTAAAAGGAAGATCTATTAATGTGAACTCTGTCAGCCCTGCCTATTCAGTACACAGGCAGTAGTGTCATTCAAAAGAGGAAAGGCAGACATCTACACTTTCCCATCCTGTAAATATATTGTTCATCCAGGGCACTGAAAAGAGTCCTGTTATGATATTTTGTGTGTTCTGTAAAGGAGATGATGCAATGAAATACAAAACTATTATAACAAAAATAATTATACATTTAGAATGAACATAGACTGTTCCTGACTGATAATAGGAAAAAAGAAGCATCTTTAGCTACAGCAAGAATGGTTGCAGAGTACCATTTTTCTTTCCTAATTTCATCTCATTTTTCATAGCTATTTTCCTTTTCATTGTGATAAATAATGTTCTTTCCTGAACGCTTGCTATAAGATTTCTTTTCCCTTGCTCCCCAGTTCTGCTCTCATCTAGATTTGATACTCTATCCATCAAACCATCCTTCCTCTGACAATTCTTGTACTCTTTGGGGAGACTTTACCCAGTGTTATTCAGTGGTGTGATCCCAACCAGCACATATAGTCCCAGTTTAAAGTACTCTGTTGATAGGTACAACTGAGCAATGCACCATGAAATACATACAAATGTAAAACATGCATTGGTAAAAAAGGTACTTAAGTACAAATCCCTGACTATCCTCTAGCACGTAGACTCATTGTGACTGATCTCAGTTTTCCATTCTGGCAATATTTTCCAGAAATACACATGAGACAAAAGTAAGCTGAAGTTTGGCACCATAAAAGCAGAGGCAGGGAGGGCCCTGAAATAGATAGTGACAAACAATGTCAACATACAACATGCACATCATGAGCTTTCAATTTGCAGTTCAGTTAACTTCTAGAGACAATTACTGAAAGAATAAATTGAAGAAAATTCACTTCTAATGCGTGAGGAGTGTGATATTTGAAGAAATTATTTATATAAGCCAAGATGTAGACTTCAATGTCTCTAAAGTGCATGCATTTAATTCTCTTGAAATGTAAGAGCAGTATGTATGGATCAGATTATACTATGTAATCCATTTAAAAATCATAATCGAGGAATGGATGGGGAATTTTATCTTGTTCCAGCAAATTGTGATCAATCACTGAATGTGCAAGTGGAACTTCTTGCAAGTCAGAAACCTGGAACGAATTAGGGTGGTTGTAACCTTGAGAAAAGTGTACTTCTCTATCTTTCTGCATTGTGAAGAAATGAATTAGGCATCAATAAGAGCAGCCTTTAGAACTAAATAAATTCATGTTGCATCTGTTCCAGTAGTAAAATGAATGTTGCTACCTTTTTAAATGTCGATTTTTTAAATGTTTAATTATGTACTAGAAAGAATTGTAAAACATAGCTTAAGGTTACTTTAACCTTCGTGATCTATTGAGCTGGATAAGAATGAAGGAAAAACAAGTACTTTAACTACAGCACCATTACACTGACAGAAGGTGTGAATAAATAAAATCCACAAGAGGCATGCATATACCTGTGGAAAAATATATCAAAATGGGCATTTCAGTGTCTGTAATAAGTAGTAATCTACAAATTTTGCTGATGTATACAGTACCAAGATATTACTTATCATGATCGATGAATGACATTAAGATTAGGTTGTTCAGAATCGAAAGTTGCAATTCACTTGTCCTGGACTTCAGTGATTCACTGTTTTACCTTCATTGTACTTCAGATAGAAAGAATGGAGCATCATTTTAAGCAGTGTTACTCCTGCGTGAAATATCCTCCACTTGTCTTGATTATTCCTTTCTGATGACCTGCTGAGGGTCATTTGACCTTCATTATGGATAAAGGGTATGTGCAAGTCCAAGCAAGCTTTGAATCCTAAAAATCATAGAATTATAGAATCATAGAATGGCTTGGGTTGGAAGGGACCTCAAGGATCATGAATCTCCAACCCCCCTGCCGCAGGCAAGGCCACTAACCTCCATATCTAATACTAGACCAGGCTGCCCAGGGCCCCATCCAACCTGGCCTTGAACACCTCCAGGGATGGAAAAATGTTAAAATACTAATGTATATAGCAAGATATAAAGAGTGAGTATTGATTATGTCTATTTAAGGTGATTGTAAGTCAAATTCATGTCCAAAATGAGAAAAATTCTGCACTGACTACAAAGTTTCATACATTCAATTTTAAATAGTAATTTGATCTACCTCCTAGTTTTTTCTCCTCAAGAAGATTAATGCTACAATTAGAATCACAGCTAAAACAAAATAATTAATGTAATTATTCAAATACTCCCATCTTTAGAGAAAAATACTGAGAGAGAAGGAATAAACCCTGGTGGAATTTTGTATTTTAGTCACATCTACATTATCTACTTGTTCTTTGAGCGAAATCATCATTCACCATTTGGAAATCACCCCAGCAGGAGGATCCACACCCACAATTCTGCTTTCAAGGCAGCGACACAGCACGAACAAACACATCTGACTAAACATGCAGAGTCTGCAATAACACAGAAAAGAGCAGTATAACTATGTTTACTTTTCCTCATCCCATTAAATCTGCATTCTGCTCTTGTCAAGACATCTTAACACTTCATTCCTCTCCTTTTTTTTTGGAGGCAACAACTTGGGAAATTATGGAAATGCTAGAGAAAAATATATAGTAGATAATACTATATTACTACTATTATAGTAGTACCATCGTTAATTGTAACAGAGTATAAAAATTTCTCAACTTCTCAGCATTTCCTTTATTTTTTTCAATTTTTATAAGAAAATTTCATTCTGAATATTTTAAGAAACAACTGAGTTAGAGACATGATTTTCTAGAGCAAAAATGATACTTCGTGTTTATGAACCTGTGTGCAAGAATGCCTAAAATTGCTGCAATATTAATCTGATCTTGTTTATAAAATTCCACTCATCTGAATCTCTTTGAAGCATATGAAAAAAAATACTTAAAAAAATCTTTATTGATAGGAAATGACTCAAACTTCAGCAACAGTTACTTCTGATGGTCCCACTGTTACTTACGTATGTAATTAAAAAAATCTAAACTAACAGACTCTTGGATACGTAAACATGTGAGCAGGCTATGCCCCTGCTGGGACAGGGGTTGGCCAGGTGACCTCTAGAAATGCCTCCAGCCTCAGACACAGCAAATAGGATAGCACAGCACAATCACCTTGGTCTTACTGCAGCATCTGTTTATCTGGGCTCTGGGCAGGGATTTTTCCTCTTTCATACATCATTCACAAGTAGCCAGACTGATTTCACAATGTCAACTCAACAAACAGCCTTTGCATAAAGAAAAGAAGAATAAAAAAATCTATCTTTTGCTGTTGAGTTGAATATTAGCCACACTAGACCTGGATTTCATTTTCTCTGCCAGACTTCAGAGGCTCCACCAATAGCAAAGGTCACTGAGCAGGACAGAAAAATAAATAACATTTTCTGCTGTTTTGTTGGTTTTCAAAGTTCTATTGTTTATGAACACAAAGCACGTATCACTTCAGACGCATCACGAACGGAGGCACTGATTACAATGTTTTATTGCCTGATTCTCCATTTTAATTAAGAAGCTGTTTGAATGATACTTCCAAAGACACAAAGAGCAGCTAAAACATGCAAGTCTTCCCGAAAATTAATGGCAAAAGGGAGGCTCACACACGTTCAGCTTTCCCCATCTGACTTCTGCTTCTGTAGCAAAGCAAGAAAAGTAAGGCAGATCAGAAGGGGCTGAAAACAGCTTTGCTTACCCAGAGGCTGAATCATCTTTCAAGTAATAAGGATCGTTCACATCTTTCTCATGATTTTGAGCTGGGAAAAGGGAAAACAGATTTTGCCACCGCATTTAGTAACCTAATTAAGTTTAAATAAACATATAACTACATGTAAACCTAACTTCATTAATAAACAGGAAATAAAAACAACATTCAAATAATAACTGATATCCAATTAATAAAACGATAAAAGAGAAACTAAATTGCTTCGATCATCCATATATCTTATTATGTACAGAGGGCAGATATTCAACTCATGAATTCGACCAAGAATCGGTTGTGAATAACCTTGATTTTGTCAACTGGAGAAAGCAGCTATGTTGTTTCAATCTGACACCATCCAGATAAGATCTCCATTCCTGAGAGAGATTTCTGATTTGACAACAATTTAAAGATCTTGCTCTTCAGTTAGAATGAAAAAGTCTTGTTTCAGGTTGATACAGAGAATAGCCTGATTTCCATAACTACAATTACTTAATAATTAACATCACTCTTAATACCTCAACACAAATGAATCATGACCTTCTTCAATTTACTTAAATGAGAGGTGATTGTCGAGCAATGCTTAAAGCCCATAGTCTCAAACACAATTAAGATTCAATTTAAGGAAGATTTAAACTTCAATTATATATATAACGACTCTTTCCTAAAACAATAAAAATGCACACATCCATTAATCTTTACAGGAAAAAGAGGACAAAAATGAAAATTTCTTACCTACCTGCTTCTGAGTTTTGCAGCATTTGTCCAAAGTTACTGCAATCACAGCTCAGTCTCAGGCAGAATGTTTACTTCTATGAAGAGTATTGCAGATAGCAGTAGCCCAAGCAGACTAACTACGGTTTTAACAGCTTAGACCTGTGGATACTGTGCTGAAGGGAACTGTCACAGCTGTTTCCCATAGATATTGTTGGTGAACTGAGCTGGGAAAGAGGTCACCTCTTTTCTACCATGGTCTGACTTTTATTTTCAGCAAGTGGTTTTCATCTGGTAAGCCTCAGACACCTGCCTTTGTAATTTCAGGTCTGCTCAGGTGGTCCCCACATCCTCAAAGAAAGTTGATGTCTTTCAGTTTCACCGCAGCAGGCAGATGTCAGGCCTCAGGTCACCACCAGTCATCCCGCTTGGGATGACGGATGTCTGGATAAATCTGCTGATGCGTACACTTGACATCTGTTCTCTAATAGACACAAAAATAGGATCTGTGTGGGCTCACTGTGAAGGAGCTGCTACCGGCCTTCCATCTGGGCTAACATCTCTGAGGCCACCTTCACGAGCAACATTTGGAAAAGAGCTATGTCCTTTCTTAAAAAAAAAACACCTCTCAGCTTACTCAGCAACACGCATTCTCTCCTACAGATTTGTAACAACCTTGAAACAAATCTAAGTGGCTCGTGAGAGCTGACTGACTTACACTGAGCAAAACAACCAAGCACATAATCATAGGGCCTTAATTTCATAACATACCCCATTGCTTTTGGCCTAGAAAGAAAGAGACTGGTTCAGAATTCAACTAATGTCAGAAATGCCCTCTTTCACTGCAGTGAATTTCATTTCACTGCAGTCTTTCATTACAACGAACACTCCAAACTTCTTCTCTATTCTTTCTATTCTCTCATCTAGCGACCTCTTATTAGCAAACCAGCAATAAATATATAAATAACGTTCAGGGAACCACTGTTTTGCCACGCTGAGTTCACTGTGACATCATTTCCCCCCAGTCTCCATCTGTTTCTGCTTCAGCAAAAACAACATCTTCGTTAACCAACACCTTTTCACAGGTAAACCGACTTCCCATGCATCTCCAGATATCCCTAACGTAGTTATTATGAACAGGAATAACCAGCTCAATGGTCCAAGCAAGCTGCTGCACCTCTTACTCCTAAAACTGGTGGCCCTGGTTCAACATCAGTCATTTTGTCCTACAAAGGTAGTAGGTTGACTTAGATTCATCACTCTGTTCTTACACCCATGATAGATTTACACCATAAAAGTACAGTGAGAAACAGAAAAAAATGTAGACAGCAGACTTGTTTTTTGGGGGGGGGAGGTCAAAAATTCCAGTTTGTGAGCCTGGCTGAAGTTGCTGAGAAACTCGATCAAAAGCATGATGATGTATTTTTACATGATTGTTTTATATGAAGTCACAGCAGCAAAAGCTATGGGTTTGGTGTGTTACTCATCCCACATGCTCATTATTATTACCAAAAGTGTGTTGCTTCCTTGTCACCTTGTCCCAGGAAATGTTATCCAGCACTATTCTGAAGTCTTGAAGAGGCAGAAGCTCGGAGGGAGGGCAATGAGCTCGTAGGGTGGTTGGCTTAGCTCCAATTAACTGATCTTTTGGAAGAAAATATATCTCAGTAAGGGGTAACATTTTATGTCAGGAAGAAGTAGGGAAGAGCACTGCAGAAAATGAGGTTATTTCCCTGCTTATGCTGCAGAAGTACTTAAAAATGAACTCATTAGAGACCACCGCATTGTACATAAACTGATCAAAGTTCTCTCATATGTTAAACTAATCTGTCAAGCAAAGGTCCAGAGTTAATCCGTCTTGCAAAGGGCCAGATTTCCAACGTGCTAAGACAACCATTACAGGGTAAAGTTCTACAGAGACGTCAGACATCAAATCCCTTGGAAAACAGAAGCAAAGTCTCTTTACCTTGCTGAGTGCTTCGCATCAGCTTTGCTAATCCCTTACTAAAGTTAAATCTTTAGAAACAAAAATATAAACTAGCGTAACACAGTAATCTATTGTCTTATTAGCAAAAAGTAATAGCAGAAAAAAGATCAGTTTTGAAAGGGCTCTTTTCTGTATCTAGCTTGCCAATTTTGCAGAACTGTGATTTCCCTTGTGGGAAATCCATTATATTGCAAGCATATTACTGTACATATTGGCTGCTTTTCCATGAATTATACCCAAAGTTTTGCACACCATACTGTCATTTTACACAAGCAACAGTCTCTAGCGATAGATCTCTTCCCCTCCAGTCCTTTAACACTACTTAACTGCAAGTTAAGACTGAAGGCTAATTTTTTAAAGGAAAGGATGTATCACACTATACAGCTACATCTGCAGAGACAGCGTTTGTTTTTTTTTCCTTTGGTGCAAAACCAAGGATTTTTAAATTTCTAAATGTTTAAATGATTTGTCCAAAGTTACTGGAATAATCAGAACAAAGTTACTGGAATAATCAGAACAGACACAAAAATCACTACATTTCCCATAAATACTATGCTTCATAGCAACTCCTAAGGCTACCGTAGTTTCCCCGCTAAGCATTTCTCTTTATTTTGGATTTGCTTTCCTCTGCAAAAGGGGAATGCAAAGTTCACTTGGAAAAAACATATGTCCTGTGGGCATTCTATAATGAATGACTTGGCATTCTCTCTGGAAGTGCTTGTACTATTTTGAGAAATGGATATACAGTGGGGTGGCTACCAGCAACTCCTTCCATTGTAATGGAGCTTCTCATGTTTCAGAGAATAATTGATTCTTTAAAAGAGCTTTCTAGTATCTATAGCACTCATTTTATTCTGGCTCTTTTTATTTTCCCCCTTTCAGATGCTTAATTACCTTTTGCAGTAGTATACACAATCAAACTATACAGCTGCCAGATAAGTTGTTTCCCAGTATCCACTAGAATTCACAGAGGAAAAAAATGCTTTTATAATTTTGTCATATACCTTCCAGTTATCCTCCCCTTCCCCCTTCAATCATACCACTAAAACTGTGTTTTCAGTAGAGATGATACAAAAGTTGAAATCTTAGTTTCATCACTCACAGGAAAAAAAGTCTGTATTAACATCCTTTTGTGATTAGGTATATTGCATGACTCAGTGTTATAATGTATATAATACTCCACAGAAGGATGCCCCTGGGACTTCAGATCCTGTATACATACATATATGCACATACACACATGCATGCACAGAGATATCTTCCATGGGCTTTAATGAAAACAGCCTACTCACAGCATACAGCATCACTTGGACTTGTTCCCTTTAAGTAAGCAGAAGTTCCAGAAGCACTTGCTGTGCAGTGCTGCAGTTCTCATAAGTTTATATGGGTTTGAGAAACAACTGGGAAAATTCAAAGAAAAAAAAATAACCCCTCAGAAATTACTGTATACCAAGATGACACTTCTGGTCATGGAAGTGTCTTGACTACAAAACCTTAGAGACTAGATGAATTGTATAGGGCAGCATCACCACTAATACCTTTCAGATGGAGTTGGCAAGAGCATTCTAGACCAAATACTTGCCTTTGCAGTGTGGCAAGTTTTGCAGTTTTAATATTAATTAGAGAACTGAGAATATATATTTACACACATGCATATATGCACACCTATATTCAGTAGTCTACATCCAACAACATACTCTCGTGAAGATCTCTACAGTGGTTGGTTGGACATTAAAATAAAACACCAAAGCAGAGCCTTGTGAGCCAAATCTCAAACACGGGGACAGAGATTTACATAGAGTCATGCTGCAAACCCTTCAGATGAAAACAAGTTGATGACTTCAATGCCCCCAGACTGCTAGAAGCAGACTTTTTGTAATATTTCTGACATCTGTTCTATTGTTTCTCCTTATAATGCACTGACCTAGATCTGTTGGTGTAATTTTTCAGCTTCTAATGCTGATAATATTGCTTTTAGACAGTGGTTTCAGGGTCCTTTTGAGATGAGTTCTTCAAAGCTGTAGCTTAATCCATTCTTTATTAGCTTCTGTAAAGTGATTACTTCTGCAGGGCTGGATGGAAGTATTTAAAGGAAACGAGCATTCTGTTACCAAACACTGCTGCTCTACTTCGAAGGCATTTGCAGGATTTTTAACACTTTAGGTTTGAATGATGGGGATATAAAACAAGAGAAGACACTAACAGAAAAGTTTCATATGGTAAATGTGTTGACACCATGCCATTCTTTTTTTTAACAAAATCCCAACATGTGACAGGTGCTCAAGGACTGATGGGCTGTGACGGGCAATCCTGAGGTCACCGGAGCTG
Source organism: Pavo muticus (assembly GCA_016647715.1). Classification (NCBI taxonomy): domain Eukaryota; kingdom Metazoa; phylum Chordata; class Aves; order Galliformes; family Phasianidae; genus Pavo; species Pavo muticus. The sequence goes on along the minus strand of JACDJE010000026.1, from coordinate 2,632,455 downwards.
ATACTGCTGTTGAGATGTCGTTTTATTTTTTAGTTCAAAATGAAAAATTGCTCCCTGCATGTAGTTTATTAGAATCCTGTTGCAACTAGAGGCTAGGGAAAAGTCACATCGCAGTTACAGATTATGTTGGCAATGCTCCTTCTGTAGTTAATACATATATACATATATAACAACAGGTTTGCAGCCCCTGTCAGACTGCAATTAGAAGATGAGAAATTCCTTTACTGTGTCCATACAGCCTTGTTCCACAAATTGCATGGAACCTGGGCTGATTAACACTAGCCTTATTTCATGAATAACAACAGAAAATAAGCATTACTTGATGCCATGGAGAAGTAACTGCTTTTGTGGCAAAACATGTCCACCAACTTGACCACAGTTCTGTGGTCTCAGAAGGGAAATTCAATATAATAAAGAAAAGATGAGAATGAAAAGAAATACTTTTCAGAGCTGTTGGTAGTGCTGAAAAGCTAGCATTCAGAAATGCTAAAAAAAATCTCTTTGTTATAATTTTTTAATAAATATTTGCATTCTAGTCCAGTCAATAGCTGTTGTGTGTATTCCACAAGAAATAAATTGATTTTGGGGAAAAAAAACAACAACACAATCTTAAGTCTCTTTAGGAATATATATATAGTCCTCCTAAAACAGAATGATGGCAAACCTGTATTAAAAGTAAAGGGCAAATGTTACCTTTGGCAAGAACATCGAGACCTGATAAAGTAGTGAATTGAGAGAGGAGAGACACAGTCCCCTTCTGTGTAGTAATCTGACATGACATGACAGTGCATGACTGTGTCGTAACACGAGAAGCAATGTGGTAAGGCCAGACTGTGAGAAGTACAGGGAAGAGATCCTAAACAAACGCCCAACAGCACAGAGACGTACAAGAAGTAGTTTGGAAGGTAGACAGACTCTTGATCCCATTTATCAAAGTACTTGCAGTTCATGCCTCAAGGTGAAACAATAATAAATAGGTAAAAAATTAATTGGCTTCCAAAGCCTCTTTTAAAAAAAGAAAATTATGTTGAATTTTTTAAGGAAAACTTGGCATAGCGCTATAGGCTCTCACAAAACCTTATTAATTAATCATTCCAGCCTGCCATCCTTCACATGCTTGGAATATGTACTTGGAATAACCAAGTACAGAGCCAAGACATTCATTTTAATAAAAGATTGTATACTGTCTTCAGAAATGCAGGTACCTGAGAAAATACATCTTAGAATAAAAATCTAGAGGCAGCCCTGTACCTGGGAGCTGGTGGAAGCCGTGGTTTTTTAGAAGATGTTTTTTTGGAACAATAGGCCAGGCTTTATTCTCCCTTTTGGTGCAAATGAGTCGCTGAGCAGCAAGGCAAGGAATGCTTCTCCTGCCATCTCCCATTCAAGCTCTCAGCTCTGGACCATGCCCACCTGCAAACTTTGCATTTAGATCTTCCAGTGAAAAGGTGCTGCTATATAAGAGAAATGCAATACAACAGCAATAATGCTTGAAAACTTGCTTGAAAACTCAGTCAAAATCTTGTTTCTTCTTAAGTGAAAAGTTTAGGGAGAAGACATGAAATAACAGCGCATGACAGAGCTGAAAATCAAATATGAGAATTAAAAGTTGAGCACAGACAATGCAGTAGCCACTGTTTGGATTCTTGTATACCAGCATCCATAAAGGAAAACGGAAGCATTCCAGGCTATTCCAACAATTATAGTACCTGAATAAAGCCATTCTGATTGATTTCAGAGCATACTGCTCCGATCACAAACTTCATTTTGCTGTCTAGAGGTTAAAGTGTCTTTCTAATGAAAATAAATCCCTTTTCAGCTGCTCTCAAGCGGAACTACTGCCCCTTGCTCGTTTCTCTATATCATGCTGCAGCCCTTACACAAAGAGAGAACGGGAATTAACCTCAGACAAGAAGCACAAACATCAGCCTTTCCCTAGGAGGGCTGGAGAGCCAGTCACTGGTTCAAGGAGCCCAAAGCTGGTAGAGCTTTGCCAGCGTGCTTGGTTTGCCCTTCTACATATCTTGAGATGTCAGATGTTAAAAAATCAAATTCCCTACTCTTTACCAGATCCACCCTAAAAACTATTTTGACTTATGTCACTACATCATCTGCATATAGGAACTTATCTCAGAATTAATTCTCTATTTTTACGCCTATTACATTGAATTCTTTGGATTTAATACAGATATCCCATAGTATCATAAATCATATTATTAAGTAAATCTCAATTTTGAGCCTTATATTCTTCAAAATAATTGATATAAGACAGAACAAAAATATTAGCATTTTTAATAGCATTAGAACCATCCCTCAGTTTCATGTTTTGTGACTAAAGGCAAATAAAGCTTTCATTTTCCAAACTGTAAATAATGTAACTGGCTTTCCTAAGTACTTGCTAGAGTCACCAACAAGGAAAACAACATGGTCACAGCCTGAAACCCTAAGTTCTGCATTTTGCTTTGCTAAGCCATTTCACCACTGTCTCCTCCCTCATTCTTATCAGCTCTGGCTTCAGAGCAGGACCTGCTTCTCCTGTGGTGCTTTTGCAGTGCCAGCCACAATAGAAGCCCAGTTCTGCTGGGGACATCATCTTGCTGGTCACCTTTAGGGGACTCTGTAGAGGATCTTTTACTCCTTGTGCCACACTGGGGTGCTCCAAGTGCTGCATCTGCTCGTTCAGTTGGAAACACCTGTCAAGATTTCCCTCATTCCAAAATATTATGCTACTCTAAGCCCTTGGGGTACTGGAATCAATACCACAACCAAACGCAGCAAATCATACAATGCTGAATGTAAGCATGCTCCTGATAGTGTCAGGAGCTGAGGCGAGTGTTATACCAGAGATACTGATAGAAACAGGTGTAAGCAGCTACTCTAGCTCGGCTCGCTTTGCACAACTTAGCACTGCTGAATGTTTCCCTGCGGAATGGCTCTGAGACCAGGTTGGATGGGGCCCTGGGCAGCCTGCTCTAGTACCAGATCTGGAGGTTGGTGGCCCTGCCTGTAGCAGGGGGCTTGGAACTTGCTGATCCTCCGGGTCCCTTCCAACCCAAGCTATTCTGTGATTCTTTGAGACACCCAACTATCTCATCTTCCATTCAAAATTGTCTTTAAAGGAATGCTGTTTAAGGATTGGGTGGAATTTTTACCTTCCAGCCTCTATTTGTAAAACATTAAGAACAATCTCCCAATACCACAGGTACTTACGTACATCATACTGCCATTGCAGAGGACTCTCATTAAGTTATTCATAGAATCACAGAGCCGTTAATATTTGAAAAGACCTCTAAGATCCCCAAGCCCAACCCAACCCATCACGCCATACCATGCTCACTGACCACATCCCTCAGTGCCACATCTCCACAGTTCTGGAGCACCTTGAGGGATGGTGACCCCACCACTCCCTGGGCAGCCTGTGCATCACGCCTCTTTCAGAGAACATTTCCTAATAGCCAGCCTATTACTGCAGTACATACAGCCAAGGACTGCAAATAGTTAGGCATTATTAAATTTTCTTTGACTCATATATGTATTTTGTTTATTCTGCTCTTAAGGATATCTAGCTTTAGAGTAACTGAGCATCTTCCACGTTCAGGTTGCTCACTGAGAGCTTTATTTTAGGCCCCATTCCATACAGGCTGTCAATCTGTTCAATGTCAATGGTATGAAATGAGTTCTGCTGGGCTAAGCTGTCCAAAAACTGTAAACACAGGTACGTAAGCTGCTTTACAGGCACCGTTTTAAATGTACAGCTAGGTTATAGAGAGACAAGCAGTTGAAACCCGACCAGGTTTTAGGGCTGGCTGAGAATATTGCTTTACTAATCTGCTTGACTCCCATGACATATAAAACAATAAAAACTGTTCTGGAATGAAAAACAATGATATAATTTGAGGTCACTGAAATAAGAGGAAGAATATAAATAACTGATAACCTTGATATTTTTAGGAGGTTACAGATGGGAGTGATAATGGAAGTTCACATGATGCAATTAATGTGAATTGTCACAAAGCCATTAATAATTTTTCACATGACAGGAGCCAACTCACCTTGCTAATAAATCTCAGTGACCCCGGGCAGTTCACGGGGGTGGATGAAGCCCCTCTTCCGAAAAATGATAAGGATGGGGCAGTGCTTGCTCAGGAGCACTTCCAAGAGCAGAACTTCTGTTTTCATTGACTACCTTGTTTTTTATCAAAAGCAGTTGCATCGTGGAAAGAAAAGTGTTTTGTAAGCACTTCTTTTTGCCTCTTCTGGCAAAATGAAAACCAACATGTCTAGTAATCATTAAAAATACAATGGTATGAGATTCTCTTGTAAATAACCATACCATTACCTCCATTTTGCCTTCAGTAAACTTCTTCTGACTTTAAGAACCTTTATAAAACTAAAAATATATATACACAACAAATACAAAACCACCTCTGGGAACAGACTCAAGCAGAAATGTGGGGCTTTTACGATCAACAATTGAGTTTTAGGAAAACAACACACTGATGAAAAAAGATGGTGTTATCACGGAACTATTCATATTCAATTTAAAATGGATTAGAGAGCACTCTCAGTAAAAGTGCTGCACTTCAAGTAGCAATGATATTTCAACTATGTATACAGCCTATTACATTTCATCTCTTTGTACTTCTTAGGAAGGCTTCAGTTCAGCATAGGATATCTACACTGTTATTAAAGCTTCTTGTAATAAATTAAAGGGTGTAAATGCTCTTTAATATTAAATACTTCACATGCAGTACCTCTCTTTTCTTCCTCAACAACTATCAAGAGTACAGATGCAATGAAAGTGCTCCAGCAAATAAACCAAAACGGGTACGGTGAGAGTGGGTATCTAGAAAAGTAACAGAAGACTTTGACTAACCAAGTTCTTTGGCTATTCAGAGAAGATAAACTCCTCCTGCAGACCTTTCTGCTTGAGGACACGAGCTGAAGTGCCTGCAGGATGCGAGCAGTGCTAGCTGTGGGACATCCATGCTACTCCATTGTTTGAGGCATGCATGGACACCCACAGACACCACGAGTGTTTCAGTTCCAGCACTGTAACTATGACAGAATCTTTGCATGTAGTCAAGCCAGTAAATGCCCTTCCCCAAATCACAAAACAGACACTACAGTCAACGCTGTCCAGATTGCACTAATCTCTCTAAACCCATTGCAAAAACAATTCCCATAAAAACTGCATATTGCATATTGATTTTCCTATTCATATTTTATTACAGCATGTACTTTCTGAAGCCACAGCCATTTGATCCTTACATCGTAGCAGTTTGTGAAGCTGTAATTTAGTTTTCCTTCACATAATCATGCATATATATACACACACATATTCAGTCGCATTTCTCACATAAAATGTCATCGATTTGCAATGGAGAAAATGGATATCCAAATTTCCACAGTTCAGATGACAATATAGCAGGCTCTTTAGCAGAGCAAATCTCATTAATCTTCTCAAGGGCAGAGATACTTGTTTCACCATCTAATGAGCGTGGTTCCTTCACTCCTCATCTCCATTGTATCTGCATTCACATCTAACAGTACGTGGGCAGCCTTGAACTAACGAGATGAGATCATGTTTGATCTGGAAGGGGTATAAGCACACTAGCTTGACTAGCTCACAGAGCACCATATTTCCCTGTATGACCACACACCAAGTAGTTCTAACCTCAACAAGATCACATCCCAGAGACAGTGGAAGCTCTGAAATTCCATACATTTTTGAGATTATATGTTTTGTAAATGCACTATAAAACAAAGAAAGTACAAAACCAAAGAGTAGTTGTTAAGAGTAACTAAGTTTTGGTCCATTACTCGTGATTTGTATCTTATTGACCATTAGAAAGTATGATCTCTTCACTGTCTCTCCATCTAATTACAGCAAATTAGCTGATTAGTAACTGACTGCAGATCGTCAAAAGAAAAATATGAAATAGAAAATTAAAAATAAACAGCAACAAATGAGGAAGAGAAACGGAAAACAAGAAGTATATACAGAAAACAGGACTCTGAAGGCCAATTCTACCTTGAATTACCAAATTGGGAGTAATAATATTTGTAAATAAGTTTTAATGACTTTTGACCTGCAGTTTCCAAGAGGATAAACTCCAAGAACCCTAAGAAGTAATTCACTAATGCAAACTGTCTGCTCCAGTCAAGATAATATTGTCTGATATGTTCTTAAAAAAAAAAATCACAGTGAAAAGAAAAGCATCATTCTCATAACGGATCTGTTTCAGGCCTGCCTTTTTTCTGCCTTAGGGACAAATCCATATTCCTCCTTAGATTGTACAGTGATCTAGTCTAAAGAACAGTGTCTTCCTTGAATGCCTAAGGTATGTTTGAAATTACAGTGGTTTTGTTTGAAATTACAATGGTTTTGTTTGAAATTACTGTGGTTTTGTTTGAAATATTTGGTGCAAAATGGCAGCTTTCCTCCAATTACAGAAGTGGCTTCTTTTGTTCCTTTTTCTGTTCAGTTTTTCTAAGTGGAAACTAGAACGCTTCACTGCACATTAAACAATTTGTACTTAAGTATGGTTATTAATCCATTTCTCAGTTCTGTTTTATAAAATATTTCATTATACTTAGAAGATTATAGTGATAAAAACTACTTCTTTTTTTCTCCCAAGGGAAGAGTATTTTTTGCTTTTCTGCATTGGAATAGCAAATCCTTTGAAAACAAACTCTGAAAACTGCAGTAAGCATCAGAGCAATCGACTCCAGAGCATATGATACATACAGTATGGCTTCACATTCAATATTGGATACAAACAAACCAATGCCAGTAGGAAAAGAATTGCTTCAGGGAATTGCCACGGTTTCTGCTGTTCCCTTGGCTCCCTCACACCCCACTCTTCTGGGCCACAGTGGTAAAATATGCTGTTGTCAGGAGCGATACAGCTGCATTTGGGGAGGTCATGTATGCTGAAATACATTGAAGAAATGTGTTTACCCCACTAAACAGATTTATTTAGAAAACTGTTTACCACAGATATCACCATCAGCATGTAAATCACTGCTACAACCACTGGCAATAACGTCCTTATATCAATGCAATATTTTTACTTACTCCTGCCTCTTGCACACAACAGTCTACAATAGTGATGAGTCCAATCATTTATTTAATTTGTTCCTGACCTTTCAGATAATGCTGCCTGTTATCTGCCTGCTTTTGTTCCTAGACTATAACAATGACACTGTCATGAGAAATTACACTTGAGCCTTTTGCAGGTGTAAATATTGAATTATGTCAAAACTACTTTCCTAGAAAGCACTAAAATATTTATGCATTTGTGCACTAAAACTTGAAAAATGGTTTTCATTTAAAAAAACACCACCAAACCAACAATACAAAACCACCAACTTAACAGCAGAGAAGTGTCATTTTATCTAGGAACTATTTCCCAAGGATTCCCTTACTGTGATTATCTCCTTCTCTAAGTCCTTCCTTACATCTGCCTTTAGTTTCAACGTGACTACAATAAAATAGATGGGATGTTTTAACACGGTCTGAAGGTACAGAAAGAATGGCGCACTGCAACAAAACCACTGCTGCCGTAACATTCATTTGATCCATTTCTAATTGCCTGCTCTTATGAGGCGATTTCTGCCATTCCTCTTTTTCAAGTGTGGTAGGGATCAAGTGTAAAGGATAACCTCTAGCCATAGCATTCTGGGCAGAATAGGTGTAAAGAAGAAAGATCTACCTGGAAACGCTTCAACTGTGTGGTGAAGAAAAGGACTGGTTTCATTCCTGACTGGAAAATGCAGAACTATTTTGAAGCACTCAAAGAAATAAGCTTAACTTACTTTGAAATTTTCCATTAATTTCTGGTTTTGTCAAATATTTTGCCCACTTGCACTGCCTTTAAATACTGCATCACAAAGTAATGAATAAAGTCCATCTAAAGAAAAAATCACCACACTCATCTTTTTCCATAGAATATCATTACAGGTCATGAACGTCAGAACGTAATTATCAACAGATGGGAAACTTAAAGTGTTCGTTCTCCCACTCATTCTCATCATTTAAAATAACATTAAAAAAAAATAAAGGGAAAATCTACCTGATCAAAAAAGGGAAGCTTTTCAAATTTGCTTTTCTTTTCTAACCACAGGACTCTAAAATATGTCCCATTTAAGAAAGCGTATCTGTGTATTTATATGCATATACACACATTCACATGTGCACATATATAGTATGAAAACTTACATTTTCTGCACATCTATAGTTTTTATAGATTAACAGATTCTTTACTATTTCATAACTGTAACTTTTACAGCAAATCATATTGCTACTTATAATGAATATGTTTACGACTTGCCCAGTGCAGCAGTATATTGCTGGTCGTGTCCTGTCATTTTATGCATGCTTAGATATCACAAGACATGCCTCACAAGAGAGTAAATATTCTACCTGAAGTCCTATAGTAAATGCACATAGAGCAGTGGAGAAAAAAGAGCAAGTAGAATCAAGACAACTGAGAATTTTCAGTGCTATTAAATAGCTTTCTTGATTAAGATTAAAGATCCTTGCCTAGATTTCTGTTCTGAATATAATTTAAAACAAATAAATAATAGATATGTATTTACTCTGCGTAGGATCTCTAATTTCTTCTTTCACTATGTAACTGATAATAGTCCTGCACTATATGAACATGGAATTTATTATCAGAATTGGTTTGAAATACCTGATTAGCACCAGTTAATATCCTACACAGAAATCTTCAATAGTAGAGATTTCTGCTAATGCTCTATCAATTACGAGACGAAACAATTAACTGGAAGAAGGATAAGTTATGAATATTTCCTGATTGAAGTTATGAATATTTCCTGATCGGATTATTACTTGGATTAAGTACGGAACAGTTATGTTCAGAGTAAAGAGAAATATTTAAGCAACACAGGTATGTATATGTTAAAATCCTTCTGAGCATTGTATTTTAGGCTTTCATTTGAAGGAATTTCATAAATGTAATGAACATTCAAATTTAAAAGACCTAATTCTGACTTCATGTTTCCCTGATTACATCCCCCTGCACCAGGAACATGAAAAGGAGAATTCTGTTAATGACAATCAGAATATAAGATGCTCTTGGTTTCACTAAAGGTAACTTTCTTTTTTATGGTCTCTGGAGAACAAGTGACCTTTATTGCTGCTCCGCTGCTCTGGTTTATTAATGTTTGCTTGGTATATTGCAAAGTGTGTTTACTCTCATCACTCATTATTGCTTTCATTTACAGTATTTAGCTGGAAAGAAAATCAGCAAAATGAACAGGGATTTAGGGAAATTTAAAAGTGAAATCACTGTATTAACCATGCTACATTTTTAACATCCTTCATTGGTTAGCATAGAGTGAGTAAAACTGACACCTCATTATATTTTTCTGCAGATTGCACTCAGGAGTGAAACATTATGTAGAAAAGTTTGGACTCAATTTGCTGAACTTCACCCTTGGCTGCATTTGGATAAAATCATTTTCACAGTCTTATGTCTGGTTGATTGAACCAAACGTGAGTCCATGTGCAGCGTTTGGTTAAAGGCACTAGAAAGAGGAGATGTCTTTAATGTCTTTAAATCTGTTGAGTCAATGCCTTTGATTTGCTATTTAGAATGCAGCAAGGAAAAATAATTTTAAGTATGACAGTGTTCCCAGCTGGAGGCAAACTCTTTGTGTATAAGCATATTGGAAATCTGTTTGATTACTATGGACAGCAAATTTGATTAATTTATGAGTACTGTAGTTTTTATACATAGATTTACAAAAGCAGACAGTTTGCATCTGATACAGTTTAGAATAAGCTATTTGTCTCAAAACAAGTTACAGTGGAAGAATTTAGTACCAAGCAGCAAGGCTATGACTGCCCAGACATATCTCAGCAAATAATTCAAACTTTGCAATTCAGTATACCAGGAATTACAGCCACCGTCCTCTGAAGCTGGGTACTTGGAAGTGCCAAGCCTTGGCTTTGACCGAGGTTTTCAGAGTTTGGGAGACAGATTTCAGAAACTGTAAGCTCTAGAATTAGCTCAAAGCTCCAATAACTTCAGGCATTCCACTGTTCAGAAATAGGAAAATTTGTAAGGAATAAGAGAAGTTCGTAAGTCATGGAGAATATTGTCCAAAGCCAAGTATGTGGAAAAGCCAAACAAAGCCATTGACTACATGCGTCTTCCTTAGTAAGACAAAAAGTCAAACTGCAGACCCAGTCAGTGAGGATTTATTGCTGTCTTTACCTGGAGACACACAGGGTTAGAATTCACACAGAGATAGAACATATGAGTCAGATATTTCCTTTTTGCCTAATACAAAGAGGCAAATAATATACGGAGGGGAGGAAGCATGTTGGACTACAAATTGACCAGGTTTACTAATGGTATGGGACTGGTTTGTGCAAAGAGATGACAGTACTTGCACTAAAGCCAGACTGAGAACATATTTCCTAATCTAGATGGCTCATACCTAAAATAAAGGGGGGAACATTTAGGACAGAAACACCCACAAATAATTATTTCAACCTCCTAAAACCACATCACTGCAATCCACATTTCCCACAGGTGAATCCTCCTCCTGCGTTCAGAGCCACACATGTTGTATTACCTACAGTTCCAACCCATTCCAACCAACCTAAAACATTCTCTCCAGAGCGAAGGCAATGTTGGAATTTCTACAGATTTCAGAGCTTTCAATTTTCTTGCATAAATTCTCTGTAATCTCGCTCTCTCCTTACTTACAATATTTCATTATATTCCACCTGCAAATCAGTTTCCCTTTCTTCAAAAATTGCCAACATCTTCTAAAATGCCAGCAACTCCGTAAGTAGTTGAGATTTCAGCTCAGTCTTTGTGGCATTTGTAGCTCATGACTTTGTCTTTAAAATGATGCCAAACATCAGCCAGAATGCATCACTTGTTCCTTCTGCCACTTCCAATATATACATATATATATATACACACACATACACACACACACACACACACACACATATAGATATACATATATATATATATATATATATATTCCCTCCCCCCTCCTTTTTGTCTAAAGAGACTTATATAATAGAATGAGGAAATGGAACTGAGGAAACAAATTACCCCCTCTGGAGCTGAAGGTGTGGACCACACCTTAGAGAGAATAAAGGAATATCTTAAAATGGATACATACCCAACTTTTTAATGATGGATTTAGTGCTATAGCATTAATAAAGGTGAAAGTTTACAAAGTGCAGTACATGATGAGATACATCAGGAATGAGAAATCTTGCCCGTATTTGAATGTGCCGTTAACTGCTTTGCAAGCAGCCTCGTGGGTCAATTCACAGAGATGTGCCAACGTTGCCCTTCCTATTTCTTTGGTTTGTTCAAAGAGCAGCTACAGAACAGAGCTTCGCGAACAAAGAAGTTTTGCTTCCAGGAAACCCTCGAATAATGTTCCTTTCCTTGGTCAGCTTTAATTAAAATCTTCTCCAGACACAAAAGAGAGGCTGGGATTTACTTTACAAAGCAGTAACATTCATCTGAAAGGGACCGAGACTGAAAAATGTATTAAAAAGTTTGACTCAGATCATGAAATAGACTTCTTCACTCCTTACATTGCCCCTCATTCACCTTAAAGTAGATTAGAGAAGTTTTATCTGCTTATTTTTTCACAACTTGCCTTAGATGAATATTTCACTGATATGTCTGACCAGACAGATTTTTCCTAATATACAGCTAAGTTATTTAATTAAGTTTTCATCAATTACAAGGGCTTCCTGATGGGCAGGGAGAGCTCCTGGGCTCCAAGGCTGTGCCAAGTGGACTCCAGGCCCCGACACCTCCATGCAGGGGCTGATGTTGGTGCGTCACCTCCCTGAGCCTCCCCAGGTTGAACAGCCCCAGCTCTTGGGCTCTCCTCACAGCAGTGATGCTCCAGGCTGCCCCCCTGCATCATCTCTTGGTGGGCTCTATCTCTGGATTCTCTCCAGTGGCTACAAGACTCCCTTAAAAGATCAAGAGATTACAACCCCCGTCCCTGGGTGGGCTCGAACCACCAACCTTTCAGTTAACAGCCGAACGCGCTAACCGATTGCGCCACAGAGACAGATGTTTTTTTAATGAACTCAAACACTGAACTGGATAATTTATTCATATGACATATTCCGGGCTCTTTGCACTGGTTGCTCAGTTTGGAAGGCAAGAAGAGGTCAGTTTTGGCCTTGTGGTGATGATCGAAGGCATTCTGCCAAAGCTTTCATCCCTCCGTTATCCCAGCTCCCTTCTGGTGCCTCAGTGCAGTGTCTCTGCAGTACCACACCATTCAAGTGACGAATGTAGGGCATCAAAGAAACCAAAAATTCACGTATACATGCTTTTTATTTTTTAAGCCCAAATTAACTTCAGTTTTTCCTTTCTTGACTTGAAGGAATTTCAATCTGCTAATAGCTTGCCATAACTGGTAAAGAATGCATCAGCATCAAGTTTGGCTAGCAGTTATATTTTGTATTATACATCATTAGTATCATATATATGCATATACATGTACATGTATGTATAAAAACAGTTAAATATAAGAAACTCAAGAACATAATTGAAAACCAACTTCTCCTCCACCCATTTTGATGCTTACTCTGACAGGCAGACAGAAATCTCTCAGATATTAGCTTTTATTCATAGGATTATCATTAAAGAAACTCTGTGGAGAGTAAAGATGTAGATCAATGAAAGCATGGATTTAGAAAAGAAAATTAAACAATTTGAGAAGGATTACCACAATGGACCAGCTAATGGAGGCCTAACACAGCACTGAAAACTAAAAACGTGGCTGATTTACATTTATATTGTTGTGCTTTCTTTCAATTGCTTTTGTATTCATCCTCAATTACTCCCAAAGGCTGTGTTTTATTACTCTAAATAAATAATAAAACATCGCCACCATCCTATATTTAAAAAAAAATACATAGAAAGATGCCACCATCCTATATTTAAAAAAAAAATACATAGATGCCATAGCTGACAACAACATTGGTTTTGCTTAGAGATCTGAGGAAATAAATAAAATTTTGAAACTTAAGACAAACTCTGAAAGCTTCACTGCATCTTTGAATGCTCTACAGACCAGGATCTAGGCAAAATATCACAGAATCACAGAATCACTAAGGTTGGAAAAGACCTATAAGATCATCCAGTCAAACCATCTACCTATCACCAATGGTTCTCGCTAAACCATATCCCTCAACACAACATCCAAACGTTCCTTGAACACCTCCAGGGTCTGTGACTCCACCACCTCCCTGGGCAGCCCATTCCAGTGCCTGACCACTCTTTCAGAGAAGTAGTATTTCTTAATATCCAGCCTGAATCTTCCCTGGCGCAGCTTGAAGCCATTCCCTCTAGTCCTAGATAGAACCAAATTGAAACAGAGCGGGAAAACAATGCATGTTTTATCCTGAGCAAAAGCACTCTCTTGCTTAAGACCACGGGTTTTAGAAGAACACCCATGTCTTTGGTCTAGGGACAGAAGGCACAGTGATACCTCATGGTATTATGAGGATATAAGATTTTATGCCTTGAAAACAAGCCATGAAATCTTAAATTCAATGGATAAAGTATTTACCTACAAGATGGAAAAATAAGCTTCTCAACCTTGTTTTCTCCAGTTATACATGAGGTCTTTGCTCATGTTAACCCCAAACTGTCACTGAAATCCTCTTGCTTCCAATAGCACATTAAGTGTTATAAATTGGAATTTATTATACTACTTCAATGTAAACACATGTATATACAGGCAAAATACGTTGGCAAAAGGGGATCCCAGTATTTAGCACAACAAAAAATATATATGGCTAAATCCTTTGAGAAAATATATAGATATCTATGGGGCATCTCTGTGACCTAAGACTTTTTAATTAATAAACAAACAAACAAAAACCAAGCAAGCAAAATAAAAGAACACAAAATACCTTAAGGTGAGGCAATAGATCCATGCTGAAGACTAAATTTTGTTTCGCTTTTTTTCCACGAAAATATTGAAAAACATTGTACAAAGAGGGAGGTGGATATCAATGCAGCACATCGTCTCAGATGTATACATACAGGCTTATAAATAAATTAAAACTAGGGCATTTTATCTAACCTAACAAGCCACACCCTTTTCTGGAACAAAATTAGGCTCTCAAAAGTGGTTTTGTACTTCAGTGACTTTTGCTATCTTACATTTCCAAGCTTTTCACTGCACACTGTTCTTTTCATGTCAAAATATGGCACCTTCAAACCCCATCTCTGGTTCTTACAGGTGCTGCTCACACTGGCACAGGGACACAGCTCGTGCTGTAATGAGCAGGAGCTGCAGCCAGCTACAGTGCTGTCAGCTCTCACACTTAGTTTACAAGCTGCTGTATGAGCGATAACATTGAACTCTGCGTGAAATGAGATAAACTTACAAACCTGTACATGCTGAAAGAAAGATGAAAGCCTGCCTACAAACCAACCCAAATTTCAAGCAGCAATATGAAGGAGCATGGAGAGCTCTCTCATTCCCCTTCCTTGCTCCAGGACAGGGAAAGGTGACCAAGAAGATGAAACCCGGCTCTGGAAAACAGTTTGTTTCTATTAATCTGGACTTGTAGCAGATCAATTCTATTTCATTATATTTTAAAATGAACATAGCTATTCAATAACTAGAATACTATTTTCTAAATTACCAAAAAGGTCTTATATTAGTTTCCATGGATATTGATAGAACCTAGACAACATTTCCTATTTTTACTATTTATTTGCTTTTAAAGTAAGCACACACATTTGCTTGAAATCTTTGGATGCTGTTTCACAACAGTTTCTTCACAGAAATGCCTCATTGCATTGCATCTGGATACTTCTCATTGACTTTGGATTGGATATTAGGAAAAAATTCTCCATCACGCACTGGGATGGGCTGCCCAGGGAGGTGGTGGAGACACTGTCCCTGAAGGTGTTCAAGAAGTGTTTAGATGTGTTACTAAGGGACATGGTTTAGTGGGGAAGTATTGGTGACTGGTGGACAGTTAGACTAGAAGATCTTGGAGGTCCTTTCTAACCCAAGCCATTCTATGACTCTATTCTATGATTCTATGAAAATCCACTGTTTTTGTATTGCAGATGTACAGGCCAAACAGTTTGATTAACCTGGGAAATTCAGAAAAACTGAAAACATCCAGACCTGCTAATAATTCAAGAAGAGGGAGGTGACATACTAGATAAATACATTTGAGCTGGGTGTTTGTAATTCCAGACTGCCTGCTTGTATCATCAGCGTGAGAGGTGAAGTTTAGGAGTCACAACATGAAAATACATTTATTCACATCAGTGTATGCATGATCTGTTTTCATGTCCCAGTATGGATTTCTTTCCTTAACACAGTAAAGACTGTACAATTTTTTGTCGCTTAACAGAGTCCTGTTTATAAAACAGTGCTTCCATTGCATCTTTCTGCTCAGAAGCCAATCAAACAATGTTAATTTGGAGCCACTTACAACTCAATCAAGATTTCAGACAAGCCCAAGGGGAATCTGATCTGCCAGATCTAGCTGTGGTTTTATTACAGAGCCACACATCTGTGGGTTTTATGGCAGGCTTGTAGTTAATAAACTTCAGCAATGACCACTTGTTATTTATATTGCAGAAGAGTTTGAAGTGCTCTGCCAGGAGCTGGACAAAAGGGTAGGAAAGCACTGCAGCAACAAGGAGATCTTGCAATGTAATTACCGCTGTTAGAGCACCTCATGCACAGCCTTGTTCACAAATTAGCTTGATAGTCCAAACTTTTAATGACCTTTTACTTTGCGTGGGAATAATTTCTGCAGCAGCCCTTCTTAGTTTCCATAATTAAAGTCATTTAAAAGTTTTAACTAGGAAGCATACTCACGGCACACAAGCTGATAAAGGGAAATGTAGCTCCAAGAGCTATTCTTCCCCCTATGCAGAGCTCCCACTGTGTCAGAAAATTACAGAATGCCCATCTTTCAAATTTGGCTCAGCAACAAAGGACTTCCACCTACTCACTCCGTGCTTTTTTATTTTTATTTTCAAGTCTGAATGCTTTAATGGGGAAAAATTGAAATACGCCCCTATGAATATGTGCCAGTATTCAATAGGAAGGGAGAACTAGAAGAAAGTTTGGAATACAAGGGAGTCAAGAAACCATACAGGGCTGCTCTCTCTGCTCAAGAGCTGAAACATTTGTGGGCTCCAACATCCCACCCTTATCCACCTCAAGTATAACGTTTCACCAATTCCTTTTTAAGGATTTTATATTTGCTATGCTTGCTCCATACATAATTCTAACTGCAAAGCTTTATTTGGCATGCACCAGTGAAAGTGTGTATGAAGCAACAAAATATAAAGTCAGAGAAGCCACACAGCGTAAATGTATTTTCAGAAGCTCCCCAAAGAGGTAAGCTTTGGTTTCCATGATGCTCTGTAGATACTCAATGACTTAACAAAAACATTCCACCAAAACCATTATAAAAGTATCAGTCTGTGACATTCTACTTTAATCTACCTAAAACGTATGGAGAGTTACAGTTCCAAAGGAAGGCAGGAGGTGAATTTGGGCTTAGCTTCTGGCTTTTAAACGTGTCTATGAATATTCCTTCCAGTTTCAGTTTTATAGAAGAGAAATGCTACCAGAGTTTTCAATCCAAAGATTGTACTGTCAATCAAGTGATTTTCACATATACAGTACAAGAAGAAAAAAGAAAAGTGTTGCCAAAAAGGCCATAAAAACTGTTCTTTACAGAATGTGTTGGACACATGGCTCACCCAAAGTTTAATATGCTACAGAAAAGCATGGTGTCAGGAAGCTGCATTACAGAAGACAGCTGAAATACACCTGCCTTGTTTTCAGGGTGGCTTTCCAACTTCTGAAATTGCTCTGCATTTTAAATAACAATAACATAACCTTACTGTATATAGAATTAAACTGCATTCCTTACAATATTATTACTCTACTATAGTCATAAATCTGTCGCTGATAAATAATCAACATAACCATGTGCACTTGCCTCTTGGTTATCATTAGCAATAGATTGTTTTCTACTGTGTACCACATTTTTCCAGTTGGTGGAAGCCATTAAGCTGGTTAATTACATCCTTTCAATGCTCTGAGGCAATAAATTATGTTAAAAAGTATTTGGGCACTATACTCTGAAATTTAGTCATTTCCCATCTGTCTTAAAAATCTCTGAACTCAAAGTGCCATTGAAGGTCATGTGGGATTCTCGCCATCCCACTCAGGCACTCCAAGCAAAACTAGAATAGTAATCCCACCTCAAAACCTTTTTACCAACTTAAATCTCAGTTCATTCAGTGAGTACCTAAGAAGCTCTCAGGTCATATAGTAAATAAAGAAAGAAATAAAAATCACATCCATTTGGTATTTTGCCCTGTCGACCTGTTTTATTTCGTTCCTGTTTCACCATGGTAACATTTCAGCCAGTTTTCTTCTTATTTTTATGAAGACAGACAAACAAAACAATCCATGCAGAGGTATAAGTCTGGTATAATGGCATTGGAGATTACACAGAAACAAGTATCTTTTGTAAATAGGAGTTACGTGCTGCTTTTCTTCTGAGGCAATAGAAAGCTACATAAAGTCCCAAGAAGCAGCACCAGTTTTCTGAACTTGGAAACAGTTATCAGCTTTTCCTATCACATTAAAAATACACAGCTGAGTGGGAAATCTATAAAACATTTCCTAAGTAATAAAATTCTGCAGCTGGCTAAACTGAGGCGAGCTACAGTAACACCTGGCAAAAGCCAAAAATAATATTTGGGTGCTAGTGATGAAACACACATGCTGATCAAACTGGGAAGGGCTAATTGTTGATTGTATAGAACAGGTCAAACATTTCCATATAGCAAAATACAGAAAAAAAACACAGTGCACTTACCATTGCTACAGAAAACATATTTTAGGGTTTTTCTTTAATTGATGGGATCCTGTAAAAACATGACAAGCTTTTCTCAGCTATACAGAGACCACAGGGCTACTTGCAAACCAAAGATGGATTCTGAGGTCATCTCTCTCCAGCACCAATGGTGTAGGAAGTGAGGTTTTCTAAGTGCTTGAATTACATTTCATGTTTCCAAATACAGGCTGCAGGCATGGACCCGCTGTCTGAATTGCTGCCCACTCAATCTGCCATAGCTAGCTATCAGGCTCAATATTTTCCCTACTCTCTGGCCATGAGTTTTTATTTTTTTTTTAATTTATTTTATGTCCAGAGAATGCTTCTGTATATAGCTATTACACTGACAATTCAACTTTTTCCTTAAATGCCTGTTAAAAAGATGTCAGAAGAAATACAAGTTAGCCTGCCAGAAAGACAGATCTAAAATCCCATTTCTTTTCAATTGAATAGTTTTCCATGCTGAACAAAACACATCATTTCAGAAATCCCTGCATTGGCCAGTTTACCTTTTCATCACCCACAATGTTGATGGAACCACAGCATAGAAAGAGGGCTATGAAGTCAACCTATGAGATTTTAATCACTCTTTGAGCCATCTTATCCTAATTTTCCCATATCATGCCAACCTGCAATGTCTTTCTTCCAGAAAACAGTTTATGTGACTTCTCCTATTTATTGACAAAATTATCCCATCCAGCAAACGGAGATGATTGGAACACTGAAAGAAGCTCAAGCATTACTTAAAAGTTCACCGCTTTCTCAGAGTTGCCATTACCATGCAAGTTCCTTTGTCACCAACTTCAAAAATCCTTTGGATGCCAGAATGAGTATTTGCACACAGTCTTTGGTATGAGCTATCACATAAATCAACATCTAAGGGAAGGAAACAAGAGAACATCAATATTTATAGTTCTTGAAAGGCCACTGTCAGGTTTTTATTTCTGAAAAAAATGAATAAATGCAACAATTTGAGGCGTGTTAGAGAAAATAATGAGCCACAGAGAAAAGCAATAAAAAAAAGAAGTTAAAGTGCTTAGAGAGATTAATTGTCAAAGCCAGACAATGAAGCAGCTGGAACATGGAGCTAACCTAGTGGCAAATCTCTCTGAGATTATAAAAGAGTCTAGTGGACAGATAGATTGGGCAATCGTTTGATATGAATCAGTTTATAACAAAGATAAAACAGAAAAAGAGAAAGGGAAAGGTGTTTCATGTCTTGAAAAAAAAGCAGGTTCAGGAACATGGAGTTACCAACTGATTTTGTTAAAACAACTGCTATCAAATTGATACAAGAGTGCCACGGTTGAACTGGCAGAACAGGAGAAATAAGAGATTAAAATCATAAAGTGCAAGAGATGCCCGCATGGGGGGAACTGTTTAAAAGCAAACCAAGATGCGAAGGAGAACAAATGGGGAAAGAGCTGATGCACAAGCAGGGGAAATTAAAGGGGGATGAAAAGAAAAATGAGAAATAAAGTGATAGACTTCATTTCAAGACAAACCAAGCAGACAGAGCTTACCTGCAATTAATGGCAGCCTGTACGTACAACAGCTTTGCCATATGCTGTATAAATTATCTAGGGGTGCAGCTGCAGTTCATTCAAATATCTATCACTTCACACTGCTCTGTATCAGCTGGGAATCTGGAACAGTAAAGTGACTTTTACAAAAGAAAACTCCCAAAGCCAAAATCCTCTGGAATATTCCTCAAACTAGTCTGCATGCCTGCTTTGCAATTTTACCTTTTCAATACCCCATAGAATAGGTCCAAATTTTCGTAATATTACTAAATTGAACCAAATACTGTAGTTTTTCACCTGCTAGCTGACAATGGCTGTATTTAATAGCTTTTTCTCACACTTGGGAACCGAATCAATTCAACAAATCTGCTGTAGTTTTCATTGTCTCTTCTTAAATAACATTTGGAAGCACAAATGAGAACTTTAAACACATGAAAATACACTAATATTGGACAACTGACACTCCAGGAAGTTTAATGTTATCACCGTGCCAACTGGAAACATTTATTAGTGAGTTGGGGAACAGTTATGATTTTGGAAAATCGATCTGAGACGGGAAAACACCAGCAGTGTGCAGTAAGAGGTTCTGCATCACGACCATCTCATTGCACCAGGATGTAGGGTGGCTGGGCATGAAGCTGTGCCTCTATGCCCAATAAGCCCTATGAAGGGACAGTTTGTATTTTGCACCAAACTGGTTGTTGTATGCCCTGAGCACAAAAATTGGAAATGCTTCCTTTAGTACTGTTGTCAGTTTCATCATAATTCTTACACAGATGGCAAGGAGATGGCTGTCTACCTTTAAGATTTCTCTTAGACCTTATGTATGGAGTGTCTGACTGTAAACTGTTATACTGTAAAAACAGGAAGAAAAAACACAGTGATTCAAGGAAAGATTCTGTTAGCAATTACTTTTTTGGTCCAGTATACAAACATATATACACACCTATATGTATTTAAAACCCTAAATCAACCATAAAAACACGTGGGCTGCAACTTCACTGCCTGAGAATGCAGTATTTAACTGTTAGAAAGCTTGTTTATAAGGCTGTGATCCAAATGGACCATTAGTGTCCCTGGAAAAGATAGAAAGCTGAGACAGTAAGAAGGTTTTATCAAAATCTCCCTGTAATTTACCAACCTTAATCCCCCTTCACTGACTACTACTTATAGGGAAGAATGTTTATTTTAGCTGCTGGTCCATTACTGAAAGAGTTTTTGTCTCTCCACACCCTCCGTCATACCACCACTTTTGATTACAGAGATCAGCTGGAAAAATCATCTGAATTTGTTTAGAACTTTATGCACTGGAATGCAAGCATCACCAGCTGTTACCCGCCCTACACTAGAAACCTACAGATACACCTTTCATTGCAAACTGAGCTTGTTTTTTGAATGGCTACAACTGGGCCATACCTTTTCATGGCTTAAATTACCACTTCCAAAACATTTCTACTGATACATTTATGTTTATACTTACCTATAACAGACAAGTGATGTGGTTGTGTATATATATACACACATGTATATACACACTTACATACACATACATTATACTCCTGTTTCTAACAACTGAATTCAATGAAAGCGTACCCTAACATAAATAATACTTTTAAAAATATGAAGAAAATGGTCTACAAAACAAAGCCAGTTAAGTTTCTCACTGAGGTGGATTAAAAAGGTGACTTCTCTAGCAAGTGATAAAGTGACAGACTAAGTAACGTGAAGACAGGCTACCATTATTGGCATTAACATTATTTTAAGTATCTGCCAGACTTGAAAAGTAAGAGATTTCAAGCAAGAACTCATGACTAGCTCCTTGCTGGGAGAAACATGTCCATGAATATTAGCAAGAATGGCCAGAAACTTAGGAGCTTTCATGATTTGGATACCTTTTCCCTACTCTGATCCAGGCAACGGCTTGCTACAGGTTTGGAGCTAACTGTTTTAATACAGTGTATTGACATTTTCATAAGCAAGCAGATAATGCTAAATTTGCATCTGAGAAATTGGGGCATCTTTTATCGATTTCACTTCCTCTGTGGTATTTGATTCTGCAGCTATTCCCACTGAATTGACAATTCCAGGGACATAACTGTGTAAGAATTCTGTCCTTTATAAGCATGCACTGTATCAATCAGTATTTAATGCATTAACCTTTTAATCATATTTATAAAACCTTTTCCTGACTTTCATTCGCTGGAGACTAGTGAGAAAAGGCCAAAACTATCTGTCTACTTCCATTACCGTTAACCTCAATACACAGAGTCTCTGCCATATCATCTAAATATATATATATATATATATATCATTTCTATGCAAGCCTCCATAAGCCCTTACCAATAGCACTCCCATGTCTCTTCGTTCATTTTGTACATCCTTTCAGTAATTTCTTGATGTTTTAAATCCCCAATCGTTTTTCTCACTCACCCATGTCTCACTTATTCCAATAATTTCATACTTATGCTAAAACATCTGTAACTCCCATTTAGCAATCTTACTATATAAGATATGCAGCTTTTCTCTCCTAGCTCTCCTTTGATTTACATACTTACTAGAGGTATCTTCTACTGAACATTGTTAACCAGTGGATAAATTACCTTGGGATTTAGGCAATACCATCTAAATCTCTCTCTTCCGTCATTACTTCGGCTAATAAAATATGGATAGTAATTTCCCAGTTTAGAATTCAGTTGATTTTCTCCTGAGCCTGTGAAAGATGGTCCCTTCTCCAATATCGTTACATCACATTTTGTTACCTGAAAACCCCCTCGTGATTCAATCTAGTGAGGACAAAGGCAACCCTACACAACTGCACTCTCCTCTGAGACATCAGGATATTCTAGCACCTAGATTTAGACACCCAGACGTGGCAATTTCAGTTGAAAGTTTCCTTCTTTGTGCCAAGAAAAATCAAGAAAGAAAGGTGCAGTGGAAAGGCTCCTGGTGGTGGTTTTCTCTGCATCCACCATTCCGTGTTTAAATCACACCAACTCTCTAACAGAAGTTCCTATCCATGCTCTCTAAAAGTGCTGCTAAACACGTCTTGCTTACACAACTATTTCTCCCAACAATGCAACATTTACCAGATTTAATAAGCACCTTATTTTGAAACTGGCTATCTTGCAATATAATAATGAATTCAATTAAAAATAAAAGCTTGCAAGCATGTTTTAGGACACGATTAGCAAACAAATAACCTTACCTAATTTAAGCTTTTGACTGAAGAATATACAAGATGTGTTGTCCAAATGGCATTCAATTGATTTACTTCTGCTGTAGCCATATCCTTCTCCCTAGCCCCTTGATGGAGCCGTGCTCTGAAGAGGAGTCATCAAATACCCACTCCCCATGTGTGTGTGGGGGGAGTTTGAGGCATAAACACAGTTATCTGTTTTCAAAATAAAAAAACATAAATAAATATACATAAATAAATTTACATAAATAAAACCCATGCACTGAGCAATGTTCTTATATGCCTTCCTGACTTGCTTCCTTCTCAGCTTTTGGTGATGCTCAGGTGAAGGAGACCAGCAGGGATTGACTTACCATTTGAGGGCCAGGCTGTAACTCACTGAGCAGTGGTTTATGCTGTGAGTAACCCTATTCCCCTGCAAGGTAACCAAGCAGTTTTGGAGAACACAGCTCCTCATCTTTCTCACAGCTGTATGTCATGTTTGTGTGGAGTATATAGCACACTGTGTAAGGGGCAGACCCAAGAAGCCATGCATGTCCAAATGAATTACAGAAAGCTTTTTTCTTAATTTTAGATTCTGGTTTCAATTGTAAGCACAGAGAAGGTCAAGCAACTAATCAGGGAGGTGCAGTGTGATTTGAATAAGGAAACTATGGCAGCTAACCCTTAAGGAGTTCACCTACAATGAATTAGATTTTAAACTGAAATTCAAAATAATATCAAAGATATTGTGATCTACTGTGCCTTGCCATCATAGGGTTAATGCTAAAATAATTTTGTTCCAAAGAAATACAGTAACTATATTCATTTCTATAATACTCGCATTCATAATTTTGTCATTATAAAAGCTATCAGTTTTACCCTGCTGGATTAAAATTCTCACTACGCATTTGAAGATGTTGGTGTGGTGGGCACATAAAATTGGTTTAAGTGCAGTCAAGTAAAACAGGAATAGTGGAAAATATTCTGGGCTCATCACTTCAATTAGCTACACACATGATCCAAATGTTCTGATTTTCAATAAAGGACTCTACGTCCTAATTTGATTTCCTCTAAGAAGTGACATCTCAAATCCTGCTGTAATGCACAGAATGAAAATCTCATACAAGTATTTCTTTACCCTCTGTGACCTTTCTCAGATCATTTGGACACCTGAATATTCTCTGCCATTACAATGGCACAGTGTGAGGACGAGCCCCTTCATCTCCCCTGATCTTCTCCTGTGGCTGTTGGCCTTTTGTTCCACAGTGGCAGTAGAGCTTTTGAGAACATTTGCTGACCTGTGTGATCTTGAACTGTAAATAGTGGATATGCTGCAGACCTTTAACGGTCCAAGCATATATTACCCAGTTGCTGCAACTACAGAGCACGTCATAACTTGATGTGCAAGTTGGTCTCTTCTAGTCCCAAAGCCTTTTTCACCTGTCAGGAATCCCATAGATCTCAGATCGGATAGCAGAAAAACCAGCCAAAAAGAATCACCATCCCTGTATGCCATGGAAGCAGAGTAGTTAAAAGTAGCACGGGAAGATTTCAGATGAGTGCTACACACGGTGGCCAAAATGCTGAAAGTGTTTGAAGATGGAGCTGAGCAAACATTTACTTTTCCATAAGCTAACATCAAAATCCTGCTGGGGGTTCTAAAATGCTTGTTTAGAGCCAGGGAAATTTATTTCTGTAACACATAAGACACACAAGTTTTTGTTAATTCAGGTCTCTCATTCTATTGCAATTCTTCTCACCTAATTTTTGACAGAACAATAAAATACAGAAATCCCAATGGAGACTGTAGTTTCTGATTTAAAGTAGATTGAAGTGGTTCAAAAGTCTTGTTTGCTTGCAACTTTCATGAAAATTGAAGCGTTCGTGGAAAAAAATAAACCTCAACAGATTTTGTGATTATTCTTCTATTTTTATTGATCATGCAGCTAATCAAAATATGCTAACACTACCAAAAGCTTCTTATTTTCAACACTATGATTTAATTAATTTATTGCTCAGCTTTGTTGTAAACAAAACACATGCGGATTTTTCCACATTAAGTGAGCTTGACTTGAGAGGCTGAAGAATTCATGACTTGGCTGCTGAGAAAGAAGCAATAAAAAGAATGAGGACAATGAAATCTCACTAAAGTGAATGCCATTGTACTCAGTTGCAGACAAGTTCAATGAGACCAATTTCAACAGCATTATTTCTGTAAGATAAACAAGGTTATTTTTTTTTCCCTAAAAAAACTCACGGTTCCTAAATCAACTCATGGTTGATAAGATTCATCTGATTACAGAAATCCTGAGTTGTGAAAATCACTTAAACAGTTTTTGAACCTCTCTGTAGAACTACTTCACGAATATGCATTTAGTTTCAAAAGAGAAGCATAATAATCTTACTGCTGTAGTTAATAAAGGGAAGCAATTGTTGCGACGATGCCATTGTTGTCCATTATAGCATCAAATATAGCACCAGACTGCTATATTTTGATAGCATAATGCATTTCTTCTTAGAGCTTATGTTGCTTTCAAAGGTGACTTTTTTCAGTTTTTGCTAGAACTGCTCATCAGTTTGAAGCAAATTGCAGTTCCCATCATACTGACCCTTCTGATCTCACTGCTCTCAGTGACAAGCCTGACTTCTTAACGGGAGTTGTAAAGTACACAAGAGACTTTATCAATAAAAGCAAAACCATTTTTTGCAGTGTTTACCTTTCAAGCATTTCTGTTGTCATTTAAGAGCAATCAGAATCAATGGCTTTTTACACAGCTGCAAGTCTGAAATCTTAAATGTTTCTTTTAGCTACTTGGGCTCATCAAAGCTCTGCCACGGCATTCTTCATATGGAAACCTGCAATATTTGCCCCATTATCTCCGTCACAGTGAACTTCCCAAGACAGCAAAATGATTCCCTGGGATGAAGTTACAGTGATCTTTAAGAAAGTGGCACTATTCATTAACAGTACAGGTAATGACCTAGCAGCCAACTTTCCCAGGCAATACCATCCCATCCCCAAATCCAATCAAGTATTTGGGCCACACAGTTCTGGAAGTAAATGTGAAAATATATTGAGATGCCCATGGATGTCCTAAACTTCACTGCTTTGTCTTTAAGCCTGCTGTCACAGCTTGTTTTGGCGACATACAGGTACCAGAAGCCTCTACCAGTGAAGCTAAGAGAATACAAGTACTGACTCAGCAAGCAGTCTTGTCAAAGGGACCCAAGAATTAAAGACTGAAAATGCATTGCTCAAGTTCTATTTTTGTGTACATGATTTTAAATGCTTGGGATTTTGCCTGCACATGCTGTGACTGGTCTTGGAAGGCTTAAGAATTCAAGTGGAATGAAAAAGATTAAATGGTCTTGAACATCTCTTTTTCAAACTGAGAGTTCCAGTTATTTCCTGAGGCTATTCGTGATGGGCTAGGTAAGTACCATGATGCTTAGATTCTGTTCTTTGATCAAACATCATTCGTCTAGCTGTTAAAGAAAGGGAACTTGGCATTTTTTGCCTTCTGGTCATTGAAATTGGCTGTCAGGATACCTGTGTCATTTGCTTTATCACCATGTAGCTACTGACATGGCATAAACTATAATAAAGAATTTAACAAGGAAACACTAGCAATTGTCTGTGAGATGCATCTTGTCTGCTCCTAGGCTTTTATAAGACTCTTCATTTTGACATATCTAAATATATGTCCTGAGACCTCCTAATCCTATTTGAGAGGCTGTAAACAAGAAACATTTGAAGAGAGACAGAGGTGGCCAAGTTAATGAGCTGACTGTTTGCAGGATGTAGTTGCACTGGGGAGACCCAAAGTCCTGAAAGAAAGCTTTAATCTACTGTTTGGTCATGTATCCAGTGTCCACAGGATGATTTTGCCCAGATAGCTTCTTCCTTTTCTGTAAACAGGTAACGACTTTCTTTGCACAGCTCCATTGCAAAACGGCAATAATTTACACACCAAGTCCCATCCTTTTGCATGGCAATGCTGATAATTACAAGGTAGGGGCAGGGGGTCATCTTCTAATCACGGATGATGAAATCGTTCCAGGTATTTTAAGGCATGAATCTACTCCAAACAGAAAACTATTGTCTATAACATCAGTTCATCACTTCCTAGACTGCCTTTCTCATTTCTTAGCTTGTATTAGATTATGGAAAGAGTGATTGTTGCAGTGACATGACAGATGAGCTGTATCAGCGCTTACTGGGTAATATTTAACCTATTTCAGAACATCTGTCCAGTTAATGTGGCTTGCAGGAGAGCTTTCTGTCTTCTCAAGAATGCAATGACTCCCCAATTAATAAGAGGGAACTAATTTTAGAATGGCTGAAATGAACAGTTTGGAGACCCATGAAGGCTTTTCTGCATGTGGCATTAAGTATAGAAGGAATTAATTTGCTGGAGTGGTTAAACTGTACGTGACAGGATTTTAGTGGAGAAAAAAATTAATGTAATGCAAATAAGAATCTAATCAGAAGACTGGGAATAAAACACAATTTATAGTTAGGGAGTAGGTTTGACACACACATTTTTGCAAACTGTGTACTTGAAGAAAGGGACTCAATTAAATATACTATATGAAATCAGACCAGCAGAGGGATCGCAGTTAGTCACATAAAAACACACTAAACTGAATGAAAATTAGTTAAAAAGGCGTATAATTACAGTTAACTAGTGGGGGGGAGGGAAGAGAGTCTAGACATAAGGAACAGGGTGTTATATAAGAAAAACAGTAAGAGATACAGGGCCTGCAAATGGACGGGAAGGAAAAAATATGTTGTGGGAGCAGAAAAAATGAGCCCACGGAGAATCATCACAATGAAGTATACCAGCAAGAAAGTGCTACAGAATATCTTATTGGTGGAAAGTGTGCCTAAAAAGAGGTTTGCACGTCTGTTTTTTTTCCCCTTAAAGCGTCACTAGACTATTCCGCATACATTTACTGCATTGTTTATCTCCTTTAGCACTTAGCAGTGAAGGATAACTACCTGACCATCAGCAATGAAGAGCACGTAGCATGGAGCAGCAGGCTGTGCTGAACGACCTCCAGAAGTCCCCTCCACCCTCAAATATTTTATGACTTTGCACAGATCAGCAGTGCCACCTTCCCCAGCTGATTGGTCTGAGCTGAAGAGAGACCCTCCCCAAGTCAGCCCAAAGGGGGTAACATCCCAATGATGTGTCCAGTTGCCCTCTGCTAGGCATGGAGAGACCACAGCTACTCAAGATATTAGAAACATCAGCCTCAGGAGCCTGGGATCCATGGCAGTTTTCTTGCCCAGTTTCTCAGCAGACTGAACAACATTGTAAATGGCAGCACACGGTCCATGGCAGTTCTGGGTTAGGTGCACTTACATAAGGGCAATCTCTGCATTTGCACAAGTTTCTTCCAGGCCAACGCAAGGCATGCGTGCAAATGGCACGTCCAGCAGCTCAAGGTCACAGTCAGCCTCCTGCTGCTCTGGCAAAGATGAATATGAGTTCTGTTCCTGCTTCAAACTCATTTTTCCCTTAGTTAACTTCATGCTTTTACTTAGCTCTATCTTTCTGGTCCAAAAGCCAATTCCAAATTTAATAAAACTTCTCATGTAGATCCCATTTTGTTCTATTTATCTACATTACAAAATTTCTCTGCTTTTTCTTCTCTTTTTTTTTCCTGAGATTCAGCCCCACATCTCAATATTATTCGAATACAACTCATCTAAAATTCATGCCTTCTGGCAAAATAGTTCTCAATATCACGAAAAACATTCTGGTGAGCATTACCAAGACAAACTGTCACATCTCCTCTGATCCACAATACAGAATCAAACATCTTCAGCAGTCTTTACTTTGATGCTTCTAAGACACTCGACTTACTTGACCATGGCAATTCCTGGTTCAAGTAGACTTTCTTGTAGCTCTGCCTTAGCACTCCTGCTCTCTTCCTGCAACCCTGCTCTCATTTTTCTCAATCAGTATCTTGCACAGTGCTGCACATGTACTGCCTGGGACCCAATCAGAAGCACTGCACAGGACTGCTTATCAGCGCAGTGAGGCTGTGTGGATGGCAAGACTTCTGCCACTGGTAGCAGGACCTCAGGTCTGAAGCATGTGATCCTGTGGCAGCAGCTCAGTGAGCAGCAGCGATTTTTCCACCTGGCTGCACTGTGCCATTTTACAGGGCAGCCCCAGTGCAGGCTGCCCTGGAGGACGTTGATTAGAGTAGCTACAACAGTACTTACTCTGAATTTAGGAAAGCAGGAGTCTATCCCTCATTACAGCTCAGAGTAAATCATCTTCCTCTTGCTTTTTCTTGGAAATTGCTTCAGCTGCTGCCATCATATCCATTCATTTATATATAAAAGACAGAAAAATCAGAAGAAACTGTATGTGCTAAAGCAAAACAAAATAATGCAAGCTGTGCATTTGCAAACAGTAAATAATATAAGAACCTCTGGGATATCTGCATGTGGCACTGAATACATAGCCCCCCACCCACTGCCAGCATTTTTCATGGTAATCTCAACCTTCTTTTATTTATTTCTCTGAAGGAAGCTGCAAAGTTGGTTTGGATAGGCTGGTGGCTGTGACACTACTAAGAAATATTGTTTCACATTGCAGAAAGGATGCCACCCCCCCGGCCCAACACAGTTTTCATTGCGCTGAGTTGATCTGAGGGTGGCTGGTCTGGGTGAGAGGGAACTTGAGGAGCTAGGAACACGTGGCTCATGCTTAGATCAGCGCTGGCCTGATAGTACAGGGGACAAAAAGGAAGTCTTTCACTCTGCAGAAAAGCTCATCAGGCACATTTTTAACATTTCTGAAAAACCTGGAAGGAGAAACTAAGGCAGCCATCAAAATATCAGCGAGTCGTAATAGTTGTTTTTATTTCCTTTTTACTAAAAAGGAAGCTTCAATGGAAATGTGTCCAGACAAGAACTGTACCTCTGACAGGCTGCCTCCTGCTGGACTGATTGTCACTGTTAGGCAGAAAATCTGTAACTTTCAGGTTGTACTGTTTTTCTTCTGTACCTGAAGGCATACACCCAACAGTTATTAAGACTGGAAAGTTATTTCAATTACTCTGGGCCAGATACGCTTTCTCTTTACTACACAGTTTTCTGAACAAAAGCAGTTGTATGGATCCATCTACCCATCCTCTTTTCTGTTTGCAGCATATGCACATGCAAGAGGGCATGTGAGCTCTTGTTACTTTACATATGTGCAAGTCCTAGAGAAATTGTACATTATGCATGCATGGGAATTGTTACATAGAGGCCTAGTCATCAAAGTGCACAGATATTAACCTTATTTTGCATGCACAACTGAACACATACATAAACAATTTCCCAAGCATCACTTTGCACAGAGATCTTGCCCTCTACTTTAAAAATGGCTTTGTTCTATATGACAATGGAAGTACTCACTTACCTCAAATGCCCTTTAGTTCCAACAGCTGACATCCGGTTCACAACCTGAATTCAGAACAAGGTTTTTATTACCTCTCCATTTTCAGCCTGGCTTGCACTTGGGATGGGAAAAGTTCGAGTTCTGTAAAGGCAATCACTCTAACCACAACAAGCCTTTGCAGAAATGGTGCTGAGAGGGAAAGAAATTGGAAAGCTAAGGGTTGAGAGAATAATCCCATTAAGAAATGACTTTAGAATCACTATGGGTCTCCAAAAACAAAGAAGAAAAGAAAAGGGGAAAAGAAGGAGAGGAAAAAGGAGAAAGGCTTCTCTATATGAAGAAAAAGAAAATAGTGTTGATCTTGATTATGTTGGTGTCTTTTAAGAACTCCTGTTCTAAATGTAATTATTTGTTAATAACCTAAATGTTGCTCAATTCCTTCCTTATGTTTGTTAGCAGCTACCCTTCCTCTAGTTATTCTTAAGCAACAGAGAGTTGGGCCCAAAGGTGTCTCACCTTTACAAAATGACTCGAGATTCAGCATAGACTTTTACAACAGGACAGCAATGGTGTTGTTTAAACTGTTCTTTAAGACCGAAACTGTTGACATTTGGACCCAGAGGGATGATAGAAGTATATAACACTAAATATATCAAATTTAGGCATATTTATTGATGAGATTTTCTTGTGTTTAATTGGATTATAAGTGATAGCATTGTTGTAATCAGACTAATGGTCACTGTCTTTCGTACCTTGAAACACAGGATGGACACAATATATTGCTAAAGATGAAAATTATTGTTTGATTCTAATTATTTACCTCCTGGCTCTAGATAACCATTGCACTGAAAATCCTCCACATTGAAGTAAGGGAAAATGTGTTTCCTGTTAACATAAGACAATGACAAAAAGCAATACATATATAGGACTCAAGACAAATAAATTATTTGGCTCATCCTACAGACCATGAGCTTTCAAACGATGAAGACTGGTTAGCCATGAGATATCGACATGTCCTTGACAGCTGATGACTTTTATGAGAGGTGATAAAATTAGAGGTTATGAGTGAGGAATGATACAATGAGCTATTCACTGATCATAGGGAAAATTGATGCAAAGATTTTTCATGTATTGATTGTAGAACAGGGTACTTAACATTTTGAGTGTCAGTTGATGACATTCACAAGATGGCAGTGACTTCGCATCATTAATGACCTAGATTGGATTTGGAGTGGTGACCCAGAGGTAAAAACTATGAGCCATTACTGTGATCATCTCAGACATTGCCATCAAGCTTTACTGCCACTTCAGGTCTTTCCTTTAGACATATATTCACATTTTTAAAAGTCCTACACTTTGCAGAGTGTTTGCAAAAGAGGGCAGAATTGCTCTCATTATGTTAAAACTACCTTTGATATAGAGCACAGCAGATCTAAGCCAATGATGAGCACACTTATTTCCCTCCCCTTGCCCTCCTCTGTAACTTTGCTCCATGCCATGCAGGGCAGAGCTAAAGAAGTGACCCCTCAAGGCTTATTTTACAATCTGCTCTACAGCATCTTTTGTTGCTGACAGAATAGGAAATAAAATAAAGTATATGGTATAATTATCTTGCTGCATTATTGCATTCAAAAAGAGGGAAAGTCCCTAAAAATAGCATACCAAGCTATTGGTCTGCTGGCTAGAAGGGGAAGAGACATGAAATAAGATGATCCCTCCTGTTCCAGAAGAACCTCATTTTGCCCAGTTTTCTCCTTGGGACTCGCATTACTTTGCACCACAAAACGAAAGCTGGCAATTTGGACTTAAACGACAGTACACTGTGACACCCTAAGCCACCCTAAGAATGTGAAAGCCATATTCACTTAGGTCTAATCCTCTTTGGGATATCCTCTTTTAATCCTAATTCCAGTTTACTCGGGACTGCCTGTTACAAACTGGCCTGCTTTACTGGCCTAATTGGTTTAGCTGAAGCTGGAGCTGCTTTCCTGACGGTAGCATTTGTAAACTTATGCTATAAGGAAAAGACTGTAAAGCCACAAGTTCACAGAGCTTTTCCTTCACTTTTCACATTGGGCAAACCTGTCATGCCCAGAGCTAGCCCTACTTACGAAACCAACACTAAAATACTCACTGCTAAAGGAGTACTTCATGATAATTGTATTTTTATATGCATTATACAGAGAGATATACAATCTCTCTCCTTTTTTTTTTCTCTCCAGCTGATAGCAAACAAAAGCAATAGGCAGAGATGATGCAATATTCCATTTAAGCGATAATAGTTTTGAATATTCCCCACGTTCAATAAGAGAATAATTTCATCTAGAAACCACTTTTACCCAGCAGCTCTCAATTGCGGATGAGGCATGGTCTGCATCTGCTGGAAAGTGGGAGCTGCTGGCCTGGTAGAATAAGAAATTAAATGTATGCTCTTTTATTTTTCCACGTACCACTTCCCTATTTGGCTTCCATACAACAGAAGCAAACACAACCAAGACAGAAAAAGAACTACACAAGGTCTGTAGAAGAGAGCACAGCCACACGCTAGGTGGCCCTGTGGCTGCCCCAGAATAACGTAAAGACTGTTTTTTAAATCATTAAATATATTGAAATCATAAAAGCAATAAAACTTGTTTAGCATTAACGGGTACAACTCTCAGTTATTCTCCTTGAATTCTTTCAAATGTATTAAAAATTAAAAGTAGTTTTTATTTGCTGAAGAAAATCATTTGAAGACATTCAAAAGGTGCACAATTATAACTTTTCTTAATAGCAAAGGAAGTGGCTTTCTTGTGAACTTCTGATCAGAAGATGCTCAGCACAAACGTCTCCCTGCAGTGCCTTTAGAAGTAAGGCATTCTTTCAAAGAGAACAATAGAGTTATATTCATCCAAAAACTCCACAGAGGAACGAGAAAATCAGGACTCTCACAACTCTTCAGTGATTACATTTCTGCATTCTGTGCTTTGTCACCTGGAGAAGTTAAGCTCATCAGGCCATGACTTCATCATTCGCTTATTCTCCCTTTTGAGCCACAGATGTAACACATTTTCCCTTCCTTCATCTACATAGCTGAATTTATATATATATGTGTATCTATATATACATATACATATATATATGATACGATACGATATGATATATGTATATATACATACATATATATATATATAGTCTTTTGATTGTCACAAAAATGGAGAGGTCTAATTTTGGTATCAGTTCAGAATCTGCTCAGATACATATCCATGAGTCCAAGAACATAAATGGGTCTGGGCTCAGGAGTGTGTCAGTCTCCCTGTAGTGCTTCCGAGGCTGAACTGAACACAGCTCTCAGGGACATTTCTCACTACAAACTCCTGTATCTCTTGTCCTAGGCTTTAAGAACTTCACTGACTAGAATTTAAGACTTTTTTGTTCATATCTGAAAATCTAAATAAGAATTCTTTCTGCAAAAAGCAGTCTCCTACATGTGCCAAACATGTCTAAAAATCCCTCTATGTCACAATCCAATTTCTATGCTCCTTCACTAGGCTGTGACAAAACTTCTTTTCATCATTTCCTACCAAGGCACAAAATAAATAAAATGGAGAAAATAGACATAATTTGCTGCTGTGTATGGAGCATGAAATATGGAAACAATGAAGTGTCTGGAGTTGAACATCAATGGACAAGTATTTTTCTGAAGAGATGCATAGGAGAAATAGCTGAGATGCAAGAACTGCTATTCACTTTATTTTAATTACTTATATGTAAAGTTGATGATCTGTAGTATCCAAGCACGCCAAAGTAAAAAATTGTAAAACAAAATCCTACATCATGTTTCAACATGGCTCAATTTTCAATGTATCCTCAACAAAAAATGGAAAGTTCTGCAAGTCACACCCATTATTTCCCTGCCGGCCCAGAAGAAATCTACACTTGTGATGGAAATATTTCATTAGAATCATATTGTAGAATGATAACAAGAAAAAACAGTCGACTTTACTTTGATTTCTCATGCACTGGAAGAAATTAGTGCAGCAGAACGGGTTTGCTCTCCAACCCACTAGGTGTTACACACCACGTTTCACACTGATAGCCTTCTAGATCCGATTCTAGGTGACATCAACCAGCTTTATAACAACACTCAGCTGGGCTCAGGTTGGCTGTTCACAAACCCAAAGCCTTCCTACGCAATCCCTTCTTCCAGTGAGGAACTGAGCTCCTCCCTTCTTCCCTGCCCACCATCATCAGCCTCCTAGATAGAATCGAGCATTTTTACCACACCAGTGGAGGGTTTTGTAGGACAGATGCAGTACCAGAAGCACATGACATTGTCTACAGGGACTACACTAAGTTAAGCATGGGTGAGGAAGTACACACTTACTCAATTTCAGCATTTATTACTCTGTTATTACTTGTTTGCAGCATTTAACCTCTTGTCCTCCTCCAGACTACTGATTTTAGAGAGGGCTTAGAAGAGATCATTGCTTCTAATTGATCTTTGTTGCTGCAATGGCTCTAGCCCCAGGTCTTGGCAATTTCTGTAGAACAAAAGTTCAGCCCTCAGCTAGCCCTGTTGCACTCATCAATTCATGCTGCATCCCACCAGATGAAGATCTCTTCCAGAAGTCAGCCTTAAAGACATTGCCTGGAAAAACCTCTCCTATGTTGATGTGAGAGGGACTAACGTTATTTTCAGGCATTCGTTTCTCCCTTACATAGACTCACTACTGAAGAAAAAATTGTACTGCACACAACAGAGAACAATTTCATCAACTAATTTGCTTTTATTGCTTTCCAAGGTGCCCTAGCTAGCTGCTCCCTCTCCAAGGCAGGCACAGGGAAAGCTAAGATAGTTCTCATTACTGCCTTTCCCCCCCACTGAAGTTCAGCATCACGGTGCAATATTCCATTTAAGCAATAATAGTTTTGAATATTCCCCATGTTCAGTAAGAGATTAATTTCATCTAGAAACCACTTTCACCCAGCAGCGCTCAATTGCAGATTACTTCTGAACCCAGAGATGCTCCCCCTTGATGTGACATCACCAGACAAGGATGTCTCCCAGAAGTCAAACTAAAAGACATTACCTGGTGTTGCTGTAAGGGACTGACTGCTGAGGTGTGAGCTTCATGCAGTTGGCTGGGAGCTCAGAGCAGCACCTTAAAATAAAGGTGTGCAATATGGTAGCAGTGGGAGCACTGCTCAGACATGCTGGATTAAAAGCTCACAAGAGATGAAGGCAGTGAACCTGTACCATTTTAATACCATGGCTTTTTTTGAAGGTTGCCTTTTAAAATCACTTTTCATCATAAGGGAAATAAGAAGCGAGTTGTTCAAATGCAAAGGGCTGTGCTTCCAAATCCAAACAGATAAATCACTCATTCAAAACAAGTTGATGGATGTGGTTGTTTTTCTCTGAAATTACTCAGACTTCCATCAACTGAGCCTCAGTTAACCAAACGCATCATTTGAAAACATTTTCTGACTTGTTTATGGAGATCACCTCCAGCTTGTGCCTCATGGTGTCTCAGCAATTTGCTTTTTATGTTCATTGTTATTATTTGACAGCTCATCTAAATCCCAGAGTAGCCTGCCCACACCATCGTGGTGCAAAAGACAAATCCAAAATAGGATAATCAGCAATGAGAAGCAGATCTCTACTAAAAATTGTTAGAGAAAGTATCAGGTGAGGACATATTCTAGGAGATTAAGGGAAAAAAAAAATAAAGAGCTGCATCTGTTATTAAGTCACAAGCTGCTTCATATTAACGTGATCACTCATCTGTCACGTTGGGAGGAGCAGGCAGTTGCCTTGAGTCTTCTCTTTTCATTCTGCTTTGTAGGCTCTTCTAAAGGAAAATTCATTGGCTTCAGCTTTCAGGTACACTGGAGTGGTTCTTCCAAACTATTGCTTATCAAACTGTGGGATTCTTCAGAAGAAAAGATGGTATAATTTAAAACTGCAAGATGTCTTTACTGTTATGCAGCCAAACCCAAAGGTCTACCATGTCATGAAAAGACATTATTTCCTTCAAGATGTTATAGCTCGTATAAACAAGTTTATATGACACAGAACTTGAATAGGATTTTAGAGAACAGAAATGAAGAGTTAAACCTTCCAACCTTCCAAAGAAGTATTTCAGGTGTCCTGAATGGAAACATTTCTGGAGGAAATACTCCTATAGAGAATGTGTTTCCCAGCTCCTGTTAGGTCTCCTTCCCCTGGGCCACCTCCTCCATGACCTGAAGCTTTGCAGCAGAGCAGCCACCCAAGTAGCTGTCACAGTGCAGACCACATTAAAAAAAAAACAACTACTTTTCATCAGAAATATGGAATTTTCTCAGAAAAAAAAAAATACAGAAGATATAATTAACTTTCAATGATAGATAGATCTACAATCTTTTTTTTTCCTTCTAAAAAAATAAACCTACGCTAGTAGACTTCTGTTAGAAATATCGAAAGAAAGATATAATTAAGTGCATTTTATACTTTAGAGATAAAAGTTTTATTCTAAAACACCAAAATGTGACCTAGTTATTTTGCAAGCCTTCACGAGTAATGTGTTGCTATGGTAGTTGAATTTTATTTGTCACTGGCTATTCCAAACTACAAGTCTACAGAGCATTTGAAGAGCAATACCCAGCATGACCACTGTAATTGCAGCTCCCAGTTACTGGGGAAGAATCAGTTCTACACTTAGAAAAGTTATCTCATCTGCCTTCATTACAGATTGATCTTCGCCCTCCATTATTGATGCAGCTGACAAGGCAATCACATTAAGTCTGCTCTGAAGAAGCTGACACAATGGAGCTTTCAGATATAAATTTGTAAGTGTCCTGACTTGTCAATTTTCCCATTACAAATCTTCTTTGGCAAGGGATAAGGGGAAGTGGCTAGTTATAATTTAGCCATGAAAATTTAATTATTGGCTAAAATCTGCTGAATTTAGAAATGGGATTTGGTCATAAAGCTGCATGTCTGAAACCAAGAGATATTTGACATCCAGGAAGTATTGGTTTCTCTTATTAATAACACAGGTAATTATTGGAATATAAGACTAAACACACTTTTACTGAAAGGGTAAGAAATACAGAAAGAATACCTGAGATACATCAGTAAGGTTTCATCTCTTCCATACTCATATAAATTACTGAAAATTGGCTTTAAATTAATCAAAATCAGTAATTATGTGCAAAGCATTCAATACCTTTCCTTAATTGTCACCTGTGCAAACTTTGTGCCAGTGCTGCATAAACCCAGGGATGTGCAGCGATGCCATACTGTCTGTGTGCTAGCAGATACACAAGAAGCCACCCTTGCCAGCCAAGTGTCCAAATGCAACCCCTGCCCTTGGGAATGCAGGACCTTACCCATAACCCGTACTTTTTCAAAGCTTTTGTGGTGACTTCAAACTACGATTAAAACTGACAAGGCAATTGATGCAGGAAAATCAGTCCCCTCGAGCTACCAGGCAGTCTCTGTGTAACTGTTAGTCTTTGCTAAATTCTAATAAGCAGGGGATACAGAAGCATTTTGTGCTGGAGATTCTGAGCCATTTGAAGCCAGGATTAAGGCCATATTACAGGCTGCTGATCGTTAATGCAAATGCCTGAGTTAGGAATTCTGGACACAGCCCTGGGCACAGACATTAGTATTCACAGCAAGGACTTCACAAACAGAGCTGCACACTAATAATAATAATAACAATAATAAAATCACTCTGCAGACTGCAGCTGCTCAATATAGGTCAGGTTTCCATTTTAATTTGGATCATCATCTTTCCAAGTCAAATTGACTAATAGTGGGGTACCTTATCCAAGAGCTGTGTGGTCGAATCAAGGATCAATTTAAAATGTGTTCAAAGAGATTGATTCTTCTAATTCATGGACACTAGAAGCTTTAAGCTCTGCTAGCATAGCCCAGACGTGACCAAAGCATCACTCAGCCCCAAAGACACACAGACAATACCCAATGGATGTAGATTAACTGAAATGAGTTTTTATTAACTCACCTGGAAACATAAGCCAGAAGTAAAACACACAGAGCTCACCCTTCATTGGGTATTTCACTGTGTCAGCCAGGCTTACGCTTCCCTGGCCCTCCAGGTTTCTCAGGGTGAGGTCCCCAGATCTGTTGCTGCCTCTTCCCAAACACACCTGCATCTAAAAAGGGAATGGAGTCTTCTATGAACGCAGGGGCTCTCAGGATTCAGGCATTCGTGCTTCTCTCTCATTTCTGGTTTCCAAATATAATGCAAAACTGTATTTTAAAATTCACACGTAGCAATGATTTGTCACACTTCTGAAATGCACTCAGCTAATAGTTGTGGAGGACTGAAAAGTGGGGTGCAAGAGCAGAATAAACGCACACACAGCATGCTAACAACACCAATTGCTTAGGTAAGTTTAGAGCTCACAGAAGTGCTCCAAAATGTCTCTGTCTCATAAGCCTCATGAGAAGACAGATGTCATAAGAAATAAATACAATGAAAGACACATAGGTGCTTATTCTCTCCCTTGATAGCCAACAGCTGTCTGCCTCTACAGGATATAAGGGTTGCCATCCTCCTTTTTCCTCTTGTTTCTCTTGTTTAGCTCTTCCAAGAAAAAAAAAAATAGACCAAAAACAAACGTTCAAACATTAAATATATGGATTTCCAGTGTACTTTGATTGGAAAACGCAGTGTAGCTAAACTAGTACATGGACTACACTCTGATTCTTGAGCCATTCGATGTTCTTACGTGCCCTGCAGGTAATGAGCTTTACTCCCACTTGCTGGATTTTATGCTGAAATACAACCATTCTCCAAAAGGGAACTGGTCCTGCCTTTCTTCAGAGGTTTTTCTTAGTGTTTGCATTTTTCAGTTATTTCAAACAAAGGAGAACTCGGGATAACTGTTCTGCTAAATTTACGCATTCAGATTTGGGAATCTGGGCAGGACTTTTCATTGCTACCTTTGCCACACCATTAGTTTTAAATGGCGATACTAGTAGTGCAGGCATGCAGCTCAGCACTTGCTGCTGCCCATTTGCTCCTGCTGATGTCAACACCAGAGTTCCTCGGAGTCAAGTCAGTCTTTCTATTGCAGGCTTGCATTTTTCAAAACCATCATAACTCTCAAAAATTCATTTTAAAAATCTCAAAATTTCATTTCAGATTTTTACCAACATCATAATTCTTCAGCTGCTCGCAGAGAAAAATATTATTGATAATTGGAAAATTGAACATTAAAGCTCTTAGTTACTCTAGCAGAATATTGTGAGATTCCACTGCCAGTCCTCCCATGTGGCAATTTATTTCTGTATTTTTCATAAAACTCTATGGTTTGAGTGACCTCTGCATGCCACTTAACTCCAGCAAATCTGTACATTATCCAGTCTCTGGTCATGCAAAACCAGCTGCCCGGGGATTCTCAAGCCAATTAATTCTGTTATGCATAGGTATGGTAAAACAACATAGTCTGTAAGTAGTACTTCCCCATTTACAGGAAGTAAAAAGCTAGAATAACCTAAAGGTATTGTTTAATATCTTTCCTGAAGAACAAATTTATGTGCATTAGAAGGTCTAGCAGTGATAAGACAAAGGGGAATGGCTTTAAACTAAGGAGGGGAAATTTAGGTTAGACTCGAGGAAGAAATTCTTTACTCAGAGTGTGGTGAGGTGCTGGAACAAATGGATGACCCATCTCTGGAGGCATTCAAGGTCAGGATGAATGGGGCCACAGTCTGTTCTAGTGGATAACAATTCTGTCCATGGCAGTGGAGGTGAAATTAGGTGATCTTTAAGGTCCCTTCCAACCTACGGCATTCTATGATTTTATACTATCAAATCAGTCTAAAAGATCTACTGCCTTTACAAAATTATTTTTCACAAGCAACCCAAGCTACCATGGATATCTGAATGCTCTTATAGCAACTGAAGGAACAACACCCCATCAGCTTGTAAGCTTGAGGGATTTTAAGAGGATATTTAGTTAGGAGTTAGGGATGTATAGAAAGGATTCCTAAACAAGAGCTGGTACTTCTGTGTAGTTACACTCTTGGCTCTGAAAGACACGGAGCATCTCAGCTAGCATTCTGCCTGGGGCCCCCGGCACTGTCCCAGGAATGCCAGCCACTGACTTCTGCAAAAGTATGGTAAATTCAAATATATGACCACTATTTCTTAGGGATTTTGAGTTCTTACTCTGTATCTATTTGGTTTATTCCGCATGAAACAAATTCATGTTTTCCAGTATTTTCATTCTTTCCTCACAGCATCTGCCTCTTTGTTTTGATACACATTTTTGAGTGAGTTAAATATATTGTTTGGCGTGAAATGCTTATGTAAAAAATCCAACACAATTAACGTTTGATGATACAACCAATAGTGGGTCTTTCTGGTAATGCACTTATCTGGGATTTTTCTTTTTTACTTTGCTTATTTTTCCACCTCAATACCATTCACAAATTACTTATTATTATAATTAAGATAAAGTGGTGATTGCAGAAATGCCACAGAAGAAAGTGCTTCCATGAGCGTGGGCAGCGCAAATCAGATTGCATAAAACACGATGTTTGAACACGGCAGTTA
Source organism: Pavo muticus (assembly GCA_016647715.1). NCBI lineage: Eukaryota > Metazoa > Chordata > Aves > Galliformes > Phasianidae > Pavo > Pavo muticus. The sequence continues at coordinate 2,591,851 of JACDJE010000026.1, read as the reverse complement.
AGCAGCCAAGCTGACAGTGCCACAAGAAGCAGCGTTATTTCAAACCCACAAAAGCTTTAAAAGCAGCTCGAGCATCGAAATAGACGTTAAAGACTAAAGCTCTACTATGTGGTATCTGCAAAACGGCTTAGAAAATCTGTTATCTAGAAAAGTGACTTCATTGCAGCATTGCAGCTAGGGACTGAAGAAGGAATCTGAGGTATTTATCATGGGAATTACTTATTTTTAACTCTTTGGCAACGTATCGTATACCATCTATCAGACATAATTTCACATGGCTTTTATCTAAAGTAGATTTCTTGACATCTAAATACACCGTGTGATTAAATTAAATCATCCAATTGCCTAAATTCTCTGAGATTGCATATCTCTGGCTGCAAACAAATGGGAGGATACAAACACAGTCACTGAAGTTGTGCCCCTACATGCAGAAACAGTCAGGAGATGTTCTGTATGTGGGGAACACACCTGTGTGCTTATAAGGACTGTGAAGCTCTTCTAAAGCACCTTTCTCAGCAATTTCTTCCACCTATTTTACCTTCTGACTTTTGGCCAGGACTCTGACCTCCTGTTTCATCAGCTGGAAGTGGTTTTCTGAAAATGCATTTCTTTCCCAAGTGAGCCTTACTTGAGCTCCATGCATTTCCATGTCTTCTTTTTTGTGGCATTCCTTAAATAACAGCGGTGATACTCCTCTTGTGAATTTTTCAGCACAGTGGGGGATTATTGCTCTGGATTTATGGCAAAACCAGGCATAGGAGGGGTCTAAGTGGGATCAGCCCCTGGAGATAAAAGAAAGCTCTCTGTAAGAGGAAAAAAAATAAAGTAAAATAGATAAGCTCTGTGCAGTGATAGAATAGAATTTGCAGTGACTGTGCTGTTTTCAGTAGTTTTGGTTTGATGAAGCCTTTGCTTATACAATACGTATCAAAATGTTCAAAATAAATCTACAGAACACTAAGCCAAGAGTGGCTTCTAACGGCTGATATTTTACACCCCGAGAAAGTAAAATATTACCCAGCAAAACAAACAAGACAATCATTTTATGAAACACAGCAGAGTAGTTCCTCTAATGCAAGAATTATGGATTAAATTTCCTGGCTTGCAATACCCAGGAGGTCAGAAATGATGTTTATAATGGCACCTTCTTGCTTAAAAATCTATGAAAACAAGCGATTGGTCTGTCAGGTTCAGGCTGCATTCTGCTCTGTTACTTACCAGTTTGACCTCTTAATCCCATCCACCTCTGAAACAAAGTTAATATCTTCCTAAATTCATTTAAATTCTCCTTCAAAGATTCCGAAATCACTGAGAATGTTTCCATTTGGTAGGGGTTGTGTCTAAGTCCTCTTTATTCCAAAAATGTGGATGTATGGAGTACATGAATTCCACATACATATTCATTTTTATGTAAAAGACACAGTTTGAGTTCCCTACTCGTTTATGCTCCAAGTAAGTGAGAAGGATTGCACTGCTATTCATATTGTAGCATAAGCGCAATCCATTGTCAAGCACAACCCATAGTCAAGCACAACTCACAGTCAAGCACGCTAAGCATCATCTATAGTTAAAAAGCAATTAATTTATTTTTAAAATGCAACAAATTAGCGTGCAGTCTTGCACACAGCATCTAATACCATGAAAAGAAATGCAATATCCAGCAAAAGAGAAAAATCATAAAATGTTCTGTAAATATTGCACCTTTTTAACCCAGGAACTACTGTAACTTTCATAGCGTCAATGCACTTGGGGAATACATTCAATTTCATTGAAAAAAAAGAAAAGGAATTAAATAATGTGTAAACAGGGAAAATAAGGGAGAGGATCTGGATCGTCTTCCTTCATGAACAGTGTAGAATTATAAATAACACTGACATCATTTTCTCTTTTCTTCCATTCCTTGCAGTTCCCTCTCCGTCCCATAGGGAAGATTTGTTGCAGGGCAGCACTAACATCCGCCCTTTGTCCAAAGTAAATGGAAATCCCTCTCTTTCTCCAGCCTGAGCAAAAGCCCTTCATTTCAAATAACTCGAGTACTTGCAAAATCACAGTGCAAACCACTGGTGACAGCCAACATTAGAGCAGAGATCATCTGCTGAACAGAACATGTACCCTAGGGCGGCAGGCCCCTAGAAGCACTCCTGATAAGCCTCAGTATGCAAGCCTCAATTAATTTGTTTCCTCTCACTCTAGAGGAGAGGGTGGGACAGCTCTTGTGCTCCCTCCACTCCCTCCCTGTGATGCTCATGCAGGCGTGAGGCAACACACGGTGAGAGGAGGCATTTGGGGATCAGCTTCTGAAATCTCTGCTAAATACATTTAGTCCTTCTCTTTACTAGTATACATTACTTTTGATGGGGAAAATTATTTTTTAATATTATTATAAATCATATTTATTTGTTCCTCTACCTGTCGCACTCTGCTACTGCATTCAGACGGAAGCAGAGTTGCTAATTACGCTCCACAATAAAGATTATAATGAATGCCATCATTAACTATTCCTTTATGTCTGATGAACTAATAAATAATTTCTTCCTCAGCCATTATAAAGTCATTTTGCATAAGGACCCCTGATGCACTCCTGCTAGGGCTCCACTTACAAGCCCCTCCAGGGAAGAATTTATTATGTATTTTTAACTATCTCTGGGACATGATGTACATTTCACAACTCAAATACATGCTCACATTTTTCCCATTAATGATGGCATAATGCACAAAGGCCTTTATCTGGCTACAGGTTTGCTTGTATTTTGATGTCAGACGTTTGCTTTTTCCCTAAATTGAAACTAATATAACAAATCCCCTGTAAGAGAATAAGAGTATCTGCTTCCTTTAAAATACTTTTTCTCCCTGCAAGAGGGAAGATAGCGCTGCTAAAGCGCTGACTCTAGTATGAAATCAATTCCATCCGCTGCGTGTAAGTAAAATGCAAAATGTAAATATGAATGCTCTTCTGCTATTATAAACATTGGATTTTTGTATGACGAGTATTAGCTTATCTGTATTATTTCCAGAAAACTTTTTGGCAGCCATAACAACTTGTTCCTTCAAAGAAACGGTGTGATGCAGTACAAGTAGGGCAACCTAAATCGCAGTGTTACAAATGAATCGCGTCTGCAGCCCTAAGAACTACTTTCCATCCTTCTTACTCAAGCCATTGCAGTCCAAGTGGCTCTCAGAACTGAGGACTGGGTAAGCTAAGCAGAAAATCTGTGATGATAGTGGTGGTGCTTATATTTATTCACATTTGAGTAATGGGCAAGATCCCTGGTCATGTGCTAGGAAATAGAGATGCAAGGCACTGCATAACCTATGGATATTTAATTAGGCTTTATCCCTAGAGCTTACACAATATCTGAAATAGCTAACAGCAGATTCTTTGCTATTCACAAGCATCATACCCAAAAACCCTGCTCTCCAACATAGTTTCTAATGCTGCAGCTAGTTCATGACCATCTAGTTCCATGTTTCATGCCAGAAATCAACTCATTTTTAGTCAAGAAGGGTCAGGCTCCTGACACCCAGAGTTTAGAGAAGCTTGTCCATGATCATGGGAGAGACACTTACCTTTCTTTCTGCCTTTCTAGGAGTTCCGTGTACTACTTGCAATGCTTTCTAAGGTGAGTGTTAAGTTTTAATTACATAACTTTTATTAAATCAAATATAATCTGAGCCATGCTTTCATCACTGACATTCCAAATACATAAGGCATTCTTCAGCTTAGGATGAGGAGGACGGGAAGATTCTGAATATCCATTCATTATTTTAACTGTTTTACCTGTAGTAAAAGCACCTCAATCCTACTGAAGTGACTGAGAATCTGTATAATGACCCCACTACCAACACGATCAGAGAAATCTGTGGCTTGTGGCAATGAGAGCACTGCTGAGAATGTGGCTCTTGGCATGCACTGGAGTGGAGCATATGTCTCCACATATAATAGCAGCCTGCACTGAGCCAGCATGTTATACAGCCACTGAATAAAAACAAAAGCTCACAATTACATCCCAGTGCTTTTATCACTTCCAAGTGTGCTAGCAGAATACTTCAAAGAAGAAGAAAATAAGTAAAATAACAAAAAAAAAAAAGAGCTGCAAAGAGCTCCTCAGTCGATGCTGTCTTTTAGAAATGCAATATTTATTCAATAAGCCTCACAAGTAAAATCAATTTAACAGCTTTTTTTTTTTTTTTAAACTACATTTCCATTCCCACTCAATGTTATCTGTACCTATATTTTGTTCCTCGCCTTTCAATAATTTAATGATGCTCACTCTTGCCTTGGGCGCAAGAACCTATGGAACTTGGAGATACTTTTTATTAGAGATTCCTTGCCAGAGGCCTTTCTTAAGTTTGCAAAGGTCACGCTTCCCACTAGCCAGCTCCATTATGCAGAATTCACACTGAAACTTTTAACTATGAACCAAATGCTGAAGCTGGAAAGTGCATGAAATGTCATGAGATAACCCATAAATATAGACACCTCACTATCAGAGGACAGGAATGTGGCCGTTAGGGAAGACAAGTGGAACGATGCTGGAGAACAGATCTCACAGGAGTGATTTTATCAATGTCCCACATAAAAATATTTTTGTAATAAAAAAGCAGTTGCCGAGAAAAAAAAAAAATCCTACTGGATTATAGCAGATTTCATCAACATTTAAGACATTTTGCTGTCTGGCCAAGTGTTTGTATTCCAACCAAGGATGATTCATTGAACTAAACAAGCAAGTCATACACTTGAATAGAAGGTACTTACAGACTTCAAGACCCATTAGCGCCCACCTCAGGGACTGTTGCAGGATACTAAGCCAACCTCTCTGACCAGCCTTGTTGAATATTTCTCTTCCCCACGCAGGAGAGCCAGAGGCTAAGAGTGAAAAGATGGGTTCTTGTGAGGATTAAAATCTCCTTCACAATTTGAGTGTATTAAGTGTCAGTGCTATTTGGCAGACATGTGCATCAATTCTGGAAAAGAAAAAGAAAGTCAACAGTTCTGCAAGGAATCAAAACATTTTGATCTTTGGTGAGTGCCTCTAAATCTGGACATTATGTGTCTAATCATTACTTCTGTCATGCTTTCTCAGTATTTTGGATACTTGTTCAAAGTACTTCTGTCATTGCACCACACTGTCTCATTACTGCATCACAATACCAAACCGGGATCCCTGCAGCAACTCACACTGCAGATGAATTCTGCATCAAGAAACTTCTCTCTGAGCCAAAATATGTGGGTTTTGGATTCTCATATTTGATCAGTAGTGATCATTCTTCTTTTACAGCTACATCACCACAAACTTGCCCATTTTTTGTAAGCTCAAATGTAGCTCAGGCCTAATGAGAGTGGCAAACGTGACATATACTATAGTCATGTATATCTGTATCTATAGTCATATAGATACAATTCAGTGGGAAAACTGGACAGTCAAATTCTTTGAGAACTACGTCTGTTAGCAAGACAACCAAACATAGCTGTGTTTAAGTGCTTAGCTTTAGGAAATCATTTTGGGTTTGGTTTTTTTTTGCCCATGCATGATGGAGCACTCAGATAAAGTTTCTGCTCTACTTGGCAGCATTCTGTGGATTACTTTTTAGCCTTTACAAAATAATTAAAATTAAAATGCTACTAGCCAAGCTTCTATAGCATAAGTTGGTGCCTTACTACATGTCTCTTAAGATAACTACGTTCAGAAAGTCAATGATCACCAAGCTTTATTAGTGGAACACTGAAAGAAGAAAAAAAATGGAAATCTTTTTTATAGGAAAACTGTTTTGTTTGTCATTTTCCTACTTTAAAGCGTAGCAAAGCATCAAAAATGAACTTGTTCTTAATAATGGCAAAAATTTAGATAAATCAATAATTTAGATTATATCTTGTTGATAGTACAATGATGTCTGACTTCAGATTTTGGAGCAGAGTCCTCTCAGCTGTTGTCAGCCAATCCTAAAGGCAGGAAGGAGGGAAGAATGAGGAAGATGGGTCTCCCCAAGGGATGCCAATGACATGTGGGAACTTTGAGTTTCTGGTCCCTCACGTGGCAGAAAAGAGAAGAAAAGCCAGGAGCAGAGGAATTTTGCCTCCTCTGATGACTTTCAAAGGATTTTCATGAAACAATGAGCTTGACTTTCTTTTAATATCACATCATCTGTTCTTTACAAGATCAGATTTTTAAATGCCTTTAATGATGCAAATAAGTGCTGGTAAGAATTGCTGAGGCTCCACTGAAGTCAATGGGGCTCTGCCAATTACACTAGTGGAACAGCAGCCTCTTCGAGAAGCAAATGCCATGAAATCAGTAGAGCCTACCAGCTAAGAGTGCTTCTGGGGAAATTACAGGAACATCTTCTCTGTAAATTATTAATAAACAATAAGTACTTGAATTACTCGCCCAAACAAATCATATATACATTAAGAAATAGTTTCTAATAACAAGGTTTAAATAGAATACTTTATGATTAAAAGGAGTTTAATTAACAGGGTAAAATTACCTAATAGAAAGCAAGTACTTTCTAGTTATTAGGCAGTACTTGCAGTAGCACAATTCTGATTATTGTGTACATCCACTGTGTATTGAGGAACTGCACAGTCCAAGTCTAGATTGTGATAGCAGTGATTTTAAATTTTAATTTAAAAAGTTTATATTCCAGTGATAAATAAAGATAGGGTACAGTATGTGACATGGGAATAGAGTGATTAAAGTCTTCTTTACATACATCGTTGAAAATGTCCCGTGAATTAGAAAAGTGGTTAAGATAAACAAAGGGTATAAACTTATGTGACTTGAATCATCGCCATGTAGTGGAAAAGAATAGTTGAATGGATGAAGAAATACTAATAATTATTAGAAGTTAAAAAAAAAAAATTAAATAAAAGGTTACTAATTAAAGTGTATTTTTCTATATTAAAGTATTACTGCTACTCATTTCAGATTTTTATTGTTATATTAGAACACTTACATCTTCTGTAAATGGAAATGATAAGAGAATGCTCCAATAGTTCAGTGCTATACCATATGAAATTCCGTTATGTTAACTGCAGGATTACACACTGGACCACTAACATCTTTCAAACCATGGAAACAGCTCCCGTTTTGTTTTTCAGTCCAACCTCTTATCACCAAGATTCCAACTCTTGAAAATTCAACCAAACAAATGCACAGACAGGAAAATAAACAGAACAAGACAAAAACAGATAAACAAACAGGCAAATTGGGTCTGGAGACAGAAAGACATCTTCCAATTACTTTCACCATAGCATGTGAGAAATACATATAATTAGGTTTTCTTTCTTTTTATCCATGCTTCTGTAAGAGTTACAGCTTTGTGGGATTACATAAACAACAGTCATTGTTTACAGTTTGCATTGCTATAAAAGATTTTTTAACAAAGATGAAGATTAGCACTGCCATGCTCTGCTCTCGTTACAGACGTATTTGGAGCGCACAGGGGAGACAGAAGAGCTCTAAGGCACCAACAGGATGGCTTAGCTCCATTTCACACCACTTAATCACAGATTACAAATAGCAGGGGACAAGAAATAACTCTTTTCCTACTCCTAAACATTATGGTATTTGTTTCTAAGCATGTTTTTTTCTTTGGAGGACATATATAATTTAACATGCTTATTAAGACAAATGGATGAGTTTTATCCTATTTTTAATTGGGTTATATCAAAGTTTGATGGGAGTTATGTGTTCATGGGTCTTTACTACAGAACAATTAATTAAACTTACCATTTCTGTCCTGTTACCGAATTCACTAAGCATTATTAATATCTCAGCAACCATACATACAAAATCACAGAATGGCCTGGGTTGGAAGGGATTTCAAGGATCTTGAAGCTCCAATCCCCCTGCTGCAGGCAGGGCCACCAACCTCCACATTTAATACCAGACCAGTGTCCCATCCAACCTGGCCTCGAACACCTCCAGGGACGGGGCACCCACAACCTCTCTGGGCAGCCTGTTCCAGCTCTTCACAACTCTCATAGTAAAGAACTTCCTCCTGACATCCAACCTTACTTAACCTTTGTCCTCTTCATGGACAGAAGTCCATGAAGAGTAAATATTAGAGATATATAAATTCTACTCTCCATTAAATTTCTGTAGTATTGGCTGAATGCAAGCATTCAGAAACACAACAGAGGGACATTATGGTTCTGCTTGCTCTGGCATTATCCATTGCAGCCCCATGGTGCAGGGGCAAATCCTGAGCCTGCTGGGAGCCATTGGAGAAGCACAAAACTACTTGCCAATTGTATACACAAAGAAAATCCATTAATGCTAAAAATATACATCTGGCATGTCCTCTTCTGATCTTCTTTTGGGTTACATGAAAATGTAACTGCATTTGACACAAACTAATGAGTTGCAGCAGCTCTTCTGTGCAGTTTAAACGTTCTAAGCACTTTACAGATTTTACGGTGCCTTAATACAAAATTTACTTTAGCATTTGTTGAAGATTTTAACAGCCAACATTTAAGTTTAGTCAGGTTGCGAAGTTTTAGGAACACATGCAGTGTCTTGTGAATGCCGATAAATGAATTTTAGATCAGAATAATAAGGATTTGGAAAATGAATAACATTCTGTTTGAGAAAAGACAGTATTAAATAATCAGTGATTGCCTTCTTCAGTGTGCATGCTCACTGGGAATAGTTTGCCTGATTTATTTTTGATGATCTAACCAAACTCCCTTTAGAGCCAGAGGAAAATTTCATATTTATTTTAAAGTCTTAAACAATAATTAGAGAGATTCTCTTATTTTCCTAACATAAATGGTCTACTTCCCTTTTAAACCTTGAGTTTTTCCTTTACATTCATTCTTATTAAACAAATATTTGTAATCTTAACCTACAGAAATTTGAAAGAAAATGAGAGCTTTACTAGCCATCATTACCAAATATACAACAGTGGTTTGACATCAAACTTCAAAGAAAAGAATAAATTAAAATGTCCATTCACAGTGCTGTGTTTTAAAACAAGAGCATAAAATATTGCTTCCTGCAAAACCAAAACTACATATAAGGAATAGTATTTAAATAAATAGTAAGATGCACACTTCGTTCATTTTCATTTGAATGGGGATAATTCCTACTTGTTTAAAAAAAAATAACGATATAAATGTCACTCCACTGAGAAATGATTTCTGATCTCTGGTATAATCTAACTATAAGTCCTAATCAGAGAGGATTATTACTGCAAATGGAAAGGGCTGGGGTTTGTGATATATCCAACTGTCAATGTTTAATGCCACATCTAAAAATATGATTAGATCCGAAAGCATAAAATACCGATAAGCCACCTCTTTCCATGTCTCCATTCTTCACCATATACACAAGCTTGAAGATTTTGCAATCAAGACTGATATTCAATCATCCAGATCAATATATTAAATGGGATGCTCATAGTTTACTCCTTATGAACAATAACATTTGTTTTAAGATTTCTGCTTTTAGCTGTTCAGGAATCCTAGGAAATCCTAGGCTATTAAGATCTCATTTTTTAATATTATATAATTAGATATTACGTTCTAATTAACCAACAATGCTAATGCCCAACGGTGGTGAATTACTACAGGAGAACCACGCAGCTTTCACTAATTAAACACTGAGAAACAGATGCAAGATTAAACAGTGTATTTAAAATCTAAGGAAAGCATGGAAATTTCAAGTGAAAAAGAACATTGAGAATGAAAGCAAGTTACACATAGCTCAAGGAAGTCTACTCTTGTCATTTCCTTTGCTCTAAAGGATGGCATGTTCATTAATAGCGTCTCTATTAAAAAAAGATAAGATGGTGGTTTTTTTAATTATTATTATTCAACATGTTTTGAGTTGTTACTTAATATTCAGGATACTTTTTTTTTCTTTCTTTCTTATTTTTCACTCCACCTGCAGTTACTTAAATACAGTAACTGTAATTTACAAAACACTGGGAGCTACCCATCAGCAGACACAACAACAAAAGTGTGAGTTATTCATTAACAAGAAATGAGAAAATTCAAAGAAATGAGAGGCAGTTCTGCTTTCAGCACTTCCATGTCCATGATCTCTTTGGAAAAATATGTTCTTCCAGCTGAGCTGATATTTTGCATCTGATTTTAAAACTCTGAACCAGTTAACTCAAATTTAACTCCAACAATGAAATAACAAGTTGGGATATGGGACACAGAGCTTTGAGGTGCAACTTGAAAGCAGCAGTAGCTTTGTAATCGAGGTAAAATGAAACAGTCCATGGCTGAGCGTGTAACATTGTGCCACGATTCACAAGAACCTTTCTTTTCTCCTAATTCAATTATTTCCAGAAAATATTCCCTTGTTGACAAAGTGTATGCCCTTCTAAAAAAGTGTATGGTAGCAAATGAGAATCTATACCTAATTTCTGATACATAACAAATTGTCTTCATTTAACCTGGAGCAAAATGGAATTATAATAGACAATCAGCATATTCATGGAGAAGGAACCTGTGTATTTTTAAGATAACCTTAAGTATCAAATTACATAGCAAAAATGCTGCATGCTAAAATAAAAAGTGTTAATGTAAGCCTCTTTTGTGGAACTGATATTAATTGTGAGCGCTATTTCTTCCTCTTAATCTCAAGATGCACTTTGGAAATGCAATGACTGAACATTTGCCTAATTCTTGTAACTAGAAGTACTTTATATTACTCATGCTCTAGAGGACTTTAAATACTTAACGGGACTATCCAGTTAATAGGATGGTTCCAAAGCCCATCAACATCAACAAAACCAGTACCATGTGGGGACAGATCCATTAATATGACAAACAAGAAGCAATCCATCTGTGTGACACGAGTCTATATCTGATGAAAAACCATGGAACTATGTAACTAAATTAGAGATCAGGTCAGGAGAGTCAGCATGTCCCAGCAAATCCTCGCACATTAACTCTTGCTATAAATGCAGCTGTCACGGTCAATGGGCATTTAACCAAGCAGAAATCCCCAAATAAATTGGCACCCACCCTACGTGCTGTTTGACCTCTCCAATGGCTAATGGCCAACCTTTGAAGCATGCTACAAATTACCAGAAATATTCAACCATCATTTTTATGATGCTGTTACAGATGCTGTCTCCAATAAAGATTTATGTTCTATATGCAAACAAATGTATGAAGCTTTTCTGTAAAAGTTGTATCTGCCCTAATTATACAGCCCAATCACTTCCCACCTTCTGTTGTTCCACGCATAATGCTCACCAAAAGTACAATATGGTTAAATAACTGTAAAAGATTTTTTTTTGTACTAGCATATTTTGATTAGAGATTATAATCCTCTTTCTGAAGTATTCACACCTTGCTTTTATTTGTCACCACTATTAGTTATTTCTTTATCAGAATGTCAACACAAGCTTTGAAGGCAAGGAAGTTCAGCTTCAAAGGTGGATCTGTGTGGGAGAATCCAAAAATCATACAAACCTGAATTTAAAAGAATGTAAAGAATTTGGCATACAGTGCATATCACTTGTTTGACCTTATTTTTACATTGCTTCATGATTGAAAACTACTGCCTAATTAATCAGACACATCAAGCTAAGAGTACTAGTAAAGTCAGAAAGAGTAATTGCTGCTATTATTAGGAAATCAGTGTATTATTTTCCAGAGTTTATCCAGTTATTATGTAGTCAGCCAAAGACACGTCCCTTCAGTCAGAACATGAAAAAAGGTGGCACACACCAGGAAAGAAATGACAAAAATGCAGTACAGAGATGTGACGGGTAAGGTTTTTATCTTTAACTCTTAACTGAAATTGGAGTGCTCCCATAGGCAGAATTAGAGAGGAAATGACGATCAGTGGCTTAGAGACTAAAGGACAAAGAAGGTACACCAGTCCTAAATTGTACTTCTTATGGACATTTCAGGTTCAGAGAGGACCGTATAAGGAGCTGGTTCACACAGTATTACTCTCCTTTCATAAGGAAATACTTGGAAAAAATATCCTAATTTTAAATTTAATAGTTTGCATGGTTAATATTATTTACTTAGTGAGTTATCCTGTGCTTTTCTTGGATAGGAAACATGGATGGAGAATTTCCAGCTGGGAATGGTTTGCTTTACCAGCAGTATTTATATAATCAAATGAGAAGGCAACTGAGGTCTCTTAAGACACCTCCAGCACCATTCTGTAGAGAATTGTGAATGAACAACACCTACACCTTCAGCTATGCTTCTGATGTACAGATCTCATACCTTACAGACAATGACTTAAACTGGAGATGAGCTAAACACAAAACTTCACATTAGTTTTGTATGGGGAGTTCACTGAAAAGTCTTTTTTTTTTTAATTCTTATTGAGGACATTCTTGGTATTGGTAAGAATCTCTGTGTCCTCAACCACTGAGCTGCCCTGCACTGCGGTGCTGTGTTGTACACATCAGCCACCAATGATTTAATGCATTCAAGTGCAAACAAACAAGTAGAATTGTGTTTTTGCAGATTTCAGTCTTTGAGTAATGCCTGTGGCTTGCTGAAAATCCTTTTTTATTGAAAATTGAATATGTCAGCTCAGTCATCACTTTAATTTGTTTTAAAAGATTTATTAGAGTTTGATAGTTTTTCTTTTGCTTGAGTTTTATGTATTTTCGTGACAAAATTAAAATCATTGGAGCTTCAACTAGAGAGAAGAACTTCATCAATGTGTCAGTAACTGAGCATGATTTTAATAAAACACTTTGGGAAAGTTTCTTACTGAAACAATTTGGAAACTTTGTGGGAGGCACAAAGAATTCACGGGTATAGAGAGTTAGAAAAAATAATACCAACCATGCATGAAGCTGATCTTTAGTATTTCTTGCTTACTAGAGTACAGAATTTGAGTTCTGAATGTTTGCTTTGCTTTAATACCGCAGAAGAATGGCTCTCTCCTTTGTTTCTTATGTACCTTTGGACACTCTTTCACATTAACTCTTGAAAACATTTGAAATAATATTTTAATTCTCATCTGTGCCTTTCTCGGGGGCCTGGGAAGCACTTTTGAACTGCTCGTTGCACACAGCAAAAGCTGCTGTGGCACAACACTGGATAAAATCTGTCCTAGCCAGAGCACACAGGTGGTCTACATGGCCATCACTGGCACCTGCAGGAGGTCCCAAGGCCACCAAGCAGGTGGCACTGGCACCAATTGTGGCTCCTTGCTCAGCACGTGCCAGGGTATGATATTTCTTTCCCTTCAGCACTGCATTTTGTGTAGCTTGGTGTACAGCCCTTTGTTCCAATTCATAAATGAGTCATTACAATTACATCCTTTATCTTTCAAATGCACTCACCATTGGCATGGCACACCACAGCCACAACATAGATCTTTTCTATAATGCAGCTCTCATCACTTGGCGAAGTGGAAAATTAGCAAAGTCCCCCAGAATAACAAAGGCAAAATCAGTCACACCAGTCAATCAAGCCTAAAAGGACAATAGAATACTCATTTCCATTGACAAACTTGGATTTGCACATGGCACAATTAGGTCCGGGTACCGGACCTATTAATTACCCTACTAAATTTTCAGTATCTTATGGACTGCAAGTCATCATCCTCCCAGAGACTCGCAAGCTACATAACATGCAACATACCTTTCTAACAGCCCTCAACCCCCACCGTCATGTCCATGCTGGCAGTGCCAGCCTTAGCCCCCATGCTTCTCACAGTGAGGAAACTTCACTGGTGCTGCAGTTTTATGATAAAATCCATTCATTCATTCAATTGCTACTCTTCAATATCCTGAAACCCCAAAGGATTTTTGCCGTCTTTGTGACTATTTGTCATCCCTGCAGAGCTCTGAATCTCCTTCCTGAACACAGGACCAGCATTGTACTGAAAGAAGCTTCTCCAAGAGAAGCTTGGGAAGGGATGGTATGCATGAGAATAAGATTCATACTATGGATCTCAAAGCTATTGCAAACACATCATGAGAGTTCGCTCAGGAAATTAAGTGCTTGATAAGCACTTATCCTAACAGAGCAATATTTATGGCAGGAGTGTTTGAGAGCACTAGATAGACCTAAATGTAATGTGGAGTATTTAAAGTGGAAAAATCTCTCCAAAGGAAGGATGATATGTAGTGCACATACTGAATTCACAGCCACAATGGCACTGACTACATCCAGCGTGGAAATGAAACACAAACAACTATCAGCTCTGTATTCCCAAGCTTCTCTATGAAGATCCAGCCAAAATTAATAAGCAGCAAGACAGCAAACCCAAATGCTAAGAAATACAAAGTAATGCACATGGGAGATAATAGTCTGGACTACCAAGCTCCTTTATGGATTTCAAAACTAATTCTAGCATCTCAGGAAAATGAGCTGGCCAAACATACTTCTGTATGTGGGACCTCTGTCCATGACAGCAGTTCATTCCTAATGCTTTCAGCCTTCCTAATTCTCTTCAATCGGTTCACTTCCTAATTCTCTCTCAATCAACAATGTATTCCCATTGCTTTTTAAGTAAAAGTAAACCCTTATGAAGGTATCATACACTGGCCTTCAATAGCAAATAAAAAGGGGATTTAATATTAATCATTATTAATATGATCTTTCCATTATCATAAGTTAGGGCTTATTCCAGCTAATCTAAAAGAGGGTTAAAGTAAAGCTGCTTGAGTTGGCTGGCTTGCAGCCTCACCTTGGCAGATCTCTAACCCAGCTTTGCATCTCTCTTGGGAACATTTCCATTAACCCAGTGATTAATGCCACCCAGGCAGCATCCTCTCGCCTTGATCCTGCCAATGCAGCGACAGTAATACTACTAAAGGACATTCCTCAACAGCCCAGCCTTCTTCTTGTAGCTGCCAAGAAAGCTACTTTGGGGGCACACTGACCACTTCAAAGTTATTAATAGAAGAAGCGACTCCCATGCAAATAACTAATTAGCATCCTTTGCAGAACTCGTTTCCTATTTTAAGTTGCCAAGAGCTCATTTCCATTTTGTGCAATTACATACCTACTTATGTGTTACATAAAATGAAATCAATGGCTTTGTGGTTTAAACACTGTTGATGTTACTAGTGCATCATGAATATGCAAGCTGGGATTCACAAGGTGCAATCTGGCCTAGAGCTGGGAGCTCAGAGCAATGGTGGAAAGTAACTTCAGTTACACCTCACCACTGATACTCTCTCTAAGCAGATGGATGGCTTTATTTTCGGTTTCTTTTGATGTCATGTTTCTCAGCAACTCACACATAGTGGTTTTTTTCCTTTGTTTACATAAAACCATCTAGGTAGCTGTCTATTTGCTAACAACCTTTCTCAAGTGAGTCAATATACACCTATCATTCTTATCTTATTATTTTTACCATGCTCTTTCTATGTGAATGTTAATTTGATTATCTTAATAATCTTCATTAATAACTGCATCATCACTTGTGGTTATTGTGATAAATTAAGATGCATCTCATGAATATAGTAATGTTAGAAATCTATATTTTATTTACAGGAGAGAAGTTCATGTTAGTCTTGGCTCACTCAATAAACGCTGTATTTCCAAATATTTATAGTAAAGCACTCTTCCAAATTTCCTGAAATCCATTACCTATGCTACCATCTTAATAGATATCAAATACCAATCCAAATAGCCAAATCACCTCAGCTTGCCCAGAAATGAGTTGGACACTTCTGCAGGCATGTGTTAAACCGAGCGGCAGAGCTCACAAATTACATACACAAGTGTCAGCATTAGACTTCAAGTAATAAATGTGACTTATTTGACTTCAACCAGAAAGAATGAGTTCAAAAACAGCCCTTAGGGTTACCAAGAATACAGAAGAGCTCCTGGGCCAGCTTTGTTCTTCATGTAATCCAGGTTTACATGAAATCCCACTCCACTGAGCTCCAGGAAAGTTCTGTCTCCAAAATTTAATATGGATCTGTATTGAAATCTTACAGGCAGGCCACTTTTTGTGCACCCTTCCACGTATGAAGTTAAGCACGGATTCCTGGAACATAATTTATGGGATACAGCTTTCTATGAGATATGCAAATCTGAAGATGAAAGAGCAAATGCAATTTCATTTTCCATTCCTTTTTAAATATTACCAAAAACCTGAAGCAAAAATCCTGCAAGAACTCCTACAACAGAAAATACCAAGAGTCTAGATGTTATGACCTTTCTGAGAAAAATGAATGAGGTGGAGGAAGCGGAATATCAGAAAGAGGGACTAACTTCAGATGATGAAAAATGGAAAGTCATTGGTTTGGTGCATAAACAAAAAATTCCTCACACTGAAAAAGTTTAGAATCAAACACAGATAGAACTGAACGAGAAAAATAACCTCAACCGTTGAGTTCCTAAATTGTTTCTTTCAACCCCCCCAAAAAAGTTTACTTCCTTGTGGAACTGTTCATTACCATTTAAATCCTTAAATAATAAGAAACACCAGCAGATTTCGAACATATATAACATTCAAAATGTGACTTTGCTTGCAATATTAAAATAATCTTTTGTGAGACACTGAAATGAAACATCTTCCAAAAACAGATTAACTGCACTACACAGAGACTCCAAAACCCAAAAACCTCCCATCAGTCAGCTGCCATGAAGGAACTGCAGAGCTGGGCTGCAGGAGAGCTGGTGGGGCACACTGGTGGGACCAAGGGAGGTTTCACCATTCCCAGTCTCAGGGATGAATAACCATTTCCATCCCTGCTGCTTCTCTGGGCATGAGGATTAAGGGAGCATGGCAGTGCTCCAGATAAACTTTCTGGGAAAATTAAGGGCTCCTTTCATTAATATTTGATTTATTTTTTTCCATATTGTAGCTTGGACTCAGTTCTGCTAATTTTGCTATATATACTCACAGCTTTTGACTTAAGCAGTGCGTGCCATATGTACAGATGCCAAAAAAGAAGAAAATCCTTTTCAATCCTCAAATGACAAAAACCAGTGGTGCAAGACAGCACTAAAACTAGACTAGATGTTGCTGAGTTTTTTTGTTGGGTTTTTTTTTTCTTCTTTTTTTTTGGCTTTAGTTTCTCAAAGGGGATTCAAAACACAATCATGAACTTGGAACAGATTTCTAAAACTCAGGCAACACCCTCACAAACAACAAGAGACACTGAGGAGACCTCAAGAAACTCATTTTCTTTTATTTTTTTTTCTTTTTTTGGCTATGATCTCCCCCCTCAGAATTAAAGCTATTCTTTCAATAAATTGTGTCAGTTGCAAATACTAGATCTATTGTGTGAGTGATGCTTCTTTCATCATAGGGACTGCTCAAGAACAGCACCAAACGACCCTTGCATTGCTGGCAAAGTCAGTGTCAGTTTGAATTACGAGTTACATAAATCTAAGTTACCCAACTTACATCTCCTCGAAGCTGATCCAACTTGTGCACTAAATTATTTGGCAACATTTCTGTTTGCAAATCAGCCTTTGTGGATTTGAGGTGGTTTTCTGTCCACTCTGTCATTTTCTCCCATTCCTCCACCTCTTCTCAGCTTGTTTCTAGGAAGCAGAAGTGACCAAGAGGACCCTCATCCCACTTTTTTGTCCAGGTAAACACCTTAGAAAGTTCTCCTTAGCTGGAGAAGGAAGGATGAGTGTTCCATAGTGACAAAAGGGAATATCCAGAGTAATATTGGGTGGGTTAAATGGGTCAACCTAGCACTCCATATGCAGTCATTTCTACTAACGTACAGTACCATTTTCTGGAAAATGAACTCACCACATTAAGCCTCCACTGTTCAAATACGTATTCACCTACAAGAGAAGTTTCAGAATAGCAACGTCACAACATTAACCTGGTTTAAACATCTGTGGTACTGCCATTTTAGTTGGCAATTATAATAATTTACACTATGGAGCTTATTTTCTTTCTGAAAATCAATTCCCCTGCTCTGTATATTTTCTTGAGGAAAAATAAAGATAAAATCTATTCCAAAATACTCTTACAGAAGAAAATCATTTAGCTGCTGGATGGCTTAAACACCCTGCTGTGAGGTCAGATCTTCGAGACAATGTACCGATGCCTTCACAGTTCCTTTCTTTAAGCACTATTCTTCACAGGCTCCTCAGAATGACAGACTCCAAGCACTCAGGTTTGCTTTTAAGAAAAGAACTGCGCTTATATAATTTGCAAAATAGGGAAATACTGAATTTTAACATGTTCTAAACCACACACGAACAGAAAAGATGAAAAAAAGATAGAGTGCAATCCACTGAAAACTTCATCACTACATCATGGGCTTGTAAAATTCTGTTGAATTTCTCAGGCTTTTCCTCCACAAGCTGAAGCCTCACAGCTCCTCCAGTTTCCTCCCCTAAAGCTGTTCCACCCTCTCAGTCATTTTATTTTCCTTCCTTGGTAACTTCTTGAACTTCATCGAGTCCTTCCTGAGATGCAGGAATCAAAACAGCATACACTGATCAAGCTGTGAGCACAGCAAGGGTGTACATAGTGACAAATGACATTCTCTGCCTTATTCTCACTGCCTTTTTCTGTTTTAGCTTCATGTAAAGGTCAAGTTTTATGTAATATAACTAGGATATACCAGAATTTTTCAGCAGACTCCTGTTTTCTATGCAAGTTCATTCTTACAGCCCTCCAAAATGAGTCTACAGAAATACTATAAAACATGCCATTTAGCTGAAAAGACAGTAGCAGATTTACCTATCCCATACTGCTTAGTTATAATCTTCCTCTAATACAGGAGCATTAGTGAAGAGAGAATATAATGCAGATACGTGGAAATCACAGGAGGTATGCAACCGGTGTCCATCTCCATCTGATGCTAAACAGATCCCTCACCTAGTGACCAGCAGCACAGAGGCCATACTCAGGGAGCTCCTCTACTCATGTGGATACCTAGAATTACTTTTTTTTTCTATGAATTATAGCATTTTAGAGTTTAACCAGAATTAAAGTATATTTGCCTACACAGAAGTAAAAATCTCATATTCCTTCTCTCCACCTTCCATTCTACTTGTACTTTTACAAGATTCACAGCCTCACTCAATTGCCATGAAAGGCAGGAAAGAGATAGTATATTTAATATTGTTTAATAATTAATTGCAAACAGTGAAAATCATAATTATGCAACCAGCAAAAAGCATCAGTGTATGTTTAGAAATACAGACCAATAATCCATCCATGTCTTACCTGAAGTCTGAATTCTTACCTATATAATATTTGAAATAAGTTTGAATTCTAGCTTGAATTCCTGATTTATTAACAGCTGGTTACAAGATATTTAGGAGACTCTGCCATAGTTCTGCTTCTTATCTTCAAGCTACTGAGCGTGTCTTCACTTTTGTTCTCTGCTGATGAGATTTGGGCTATATACTAAGGGCTCTAGGGGAAAATATTCAGGCTATAGTGATATGTGGTGATAATACAGGGTTACACGGGAATTAAAGAAGCACATAGCACATTACCCTATCTTTTTCTCTAAGTGCTTTGCCCAACTTTTTCTCATTACTGCCCAGTCTAAGCATCTGAGCTAAAGCTGCTGTTCTCCAGCAGGCCAGAAAAACACTGCAGGTTTTCTTCAGAGGGAGGACACAGTAGCTCAAACTGTAGAAGAGTGTGTTCTGTAAAATAATGGAATAACAGTGTTTCTAATTCCTATTGGAAATGAATGCAATTGCAGATGAATTTCCAATTCATATGACTTGCACAGATTTTAAGTAACCAGCAATCCTATATACTAGCTCTTTGCTCTTCTCTTTTGGCCTCAAAGCAGACGTAAAATGATTGGCATTTCTTTTTTATGTCAGGAACCCTCACTGGCCTCCAAGCCTTCTGAACCCCTCCACCAAGCAGGCACCTGGAGCTTTTGTTCACTTTAGTTGTGGCAAAAGCCCTGGCACAAAGGAACCCAAGATTTTATTCTTTTTTTTAATTTAAATCAGATCTTCTTCTGAGGAAATGTTCCTTACCTTTGCCTTTACCACATTTCTGTGTGATATAACAATCTTTATGACCTAACTTTACAGCAAATAATCCATCAAAAGCAACATGCATATTATTCAGTCTAAAATAATATATTATACGCCTATCTGCATTGCAGGTGGCAATGTTGGAAAAAGAGCTGCTGAAACACTATTCATCTTCTTAGGTGCGGATGGAAAGACTTTCAGATGGCGGGCAAAGAAGGGGGAATGGGAGAGAGATGAAGGAAGTAAATCAGGCACACGATTTTACCTCTGCACATCAGAGCACAGAGAAATAACCTGCACACCCCTGCAGGGTTAATAAAGCTCCTTTCTTGGAAGCTGTTATGACAGCCTGTTCTCAAAGCAGACCGGTCTCCAATCACTAAATAAAACAAGGTGCAAAAATTTTAGCTGTGTGCTCTGTAGCTGATTTAGAAGGAGATGTTTTAAATTAATTAATACATCACTTTTTAGCCTAGTGGATGGTTGCATTTGGTACAATGAAAAACATCATTATTTTCCACCCACTGATCTCTTTGTAATCTTTAATAAGCAACTACAGTTTAAAAGCACCTGGTTCAACAAGTGTACAATGAGTGGCTGTATCTGCATCACAGAGATAGCACACCTTCACTAAGGTGGAATAAGGTTGATTGCCCATCGCTCCATGGCACATTTGTAAGAAGGAAATAGAGCATGCAAGTAATCCTCCAGAGTGCTGGTATTTTATTTGAGGAGATTTACTCCATGCTCTGTTTCTCCCATCCTAGGAGACAGTTATTTTAATTCGAGAGATTTGTGTCCAACACTTTCTCTCTCCCTATTAAGATTTACTGCCTTTAATTTGGAAAAAAAACCAGCAACAACAACAACCAACAACACACACACACAAAAAAACATTTTTTCTGTATCCTGTTTGTCTTCTGTGAATCCAGGACAGCTGAAACAGCACCCTCCCATTCCTCTAAAGGCAGAGTCAGAGGATTTGCAAATGCAAAGCATAGCTCAGTAGTGTCGTTGCCAACAAAACTTGTTTCACAGTGAAAAGATAACAAGGTGAGAGCTCTACCTTGCAAGTTGTGTGTGGGCAAGCAAAATACTCTGGTCACCTGCTTACTTGTGTACTGAAAGGCAGTTTGTGTGAATGATGCCTCTGATCTATTAAGTACCTTCTTTAAGGCATGCAAATCAATGGGAAACCAAGCAATCCAGGAGAAATCCTGAGTATTACTGAGAAGCATTAGTTTTATTCTTAAGATCGTAAATCATATTCCCTAACCTTCCTCCTCCATGCTCTAGAAGACATACAAATTTTATTAACTTTAATGCCCTAAATTATCTCAGATTTGGGTTGGGATTTTTCTTGCTTTTATTGCAGCAATTCCATTAAATGGTGGACCATACTCAGGAGATCACAGCTAATTACACACAACTACTGCTACAAAGGCATTATTTGTTCTTCAGTTTAATTCTTCACACAAGAAGAATTAAACACAGCGTTTTTTCATTGGGGACATGTTGCAAGGAGCCAGATATAGGCAACTTCAACCTGAGAATTTATTCCCATTCAAGGTCAGAGATAAAATATGTTACTGTGCTAGTATTTTGGGTATCTATAACTGATTTAAATGATGTTTTGCACGGACTTCTTAAATCATATCTAAATATCTATAGCCAGTAATCAGATGTCTAGCTCAAGCCTTCCTATGTAGACATTCACATCTTTTCTTGTGCCTCTTCAGCTGTTCTTGGAATATAAACACCACCCAAAGCACACTATATCAGTAAAGCTACAGCTGAAGGATGTTTATTCTCTATTCAATACGCAGTGCGTGCATCTACATGCAAAGCTTTCCTCTTCAGAGATCATTTCACACTCTACCACGTAGTTTAAGCATAGCATGTACTATCTAACACTTGAGAAAGCAAACACAGGCAGTTAGGCTAAAGCCAATGCTTCCCAACACGAGTCCCTTCAGCCAACAGCACTCAGCTCTCTCTTAAGAGACAATCAACCATATTTTGTTTGTCTGGTCTTACAAGATTACTTATATCTAGAAAACTAAAGGTCTGAGCCTGGCAGACATCAGTCCATCTCATTCGTCTGATTTTCCACCTTCTTCCATCCACACTGGCCCAAAAGCGTATTTATCTGCTGAGCCATTCCAGCTCTGTTCTCTCAGCCTCATAAAGCTCAAACACTGTGCAGCTGGCACGCTGACACATTAAATCCCATGGTAATTTTTATCTTCATTTCAAACACTGATGTTTTAGGTCATATTTAACAAATGCATTCTGTAATGAATTTTTCTTCCTGGTCACATTCTGCTATGACTTGTTTTTTTTTACACATATACAAAACACCACTGACTATACATCAGCATTTCTTTCCTTTTTCTTCCCAGCATGCATTCCTAGCCCTGAATTCCACCGCTGAAAGTCTTGATGTTATCATTTTGCACTTAAATCAGATTTTCCAGCGATGATGGCATTTTGGTATTTGTTTACTAACGTGTTAATCTTGATCAGTAATGCATAGATTCCTGAGGATGTCTCTAAAACTTAATTTCAGCATTCTACACTTTATGAAAGAGTTTGAAATAACACTGAAACACCTGTTACTCATAACGTAGCATCAGCCTGCACTAATATCTCTTTATGTGTTCCTACTCATCTAACTCTCTTACTCCACTCAAAAGATGGCTGCAATAGGCACAAAAAAAGCCTGCAAGCGTCCTAAAACATTCAGAACTGGACAAGTCAGGCAGCAGACAGTAGCATCCTTTGTGCCAGGACAGCAACAGAAGACTTTGAATTATGAGAGCAACCTGAGCAATGCTGATTTTTTGCCTCATCTCTTACTGCTCAACTACTGGAAAGGAAGGGGGAATGCTACGTATGGAGCATTCTTAGGGACACTTCTGCCACTAACTATAGGTGCAGGACTTTCAATTGCCCAAATACTAAGCTAAAACACCAAATACTAAACTAAAAGGCAGCAGGCTCCCACTAAAGGCTCATGCTATTTTCACCAAAGACATTTTTCTACCTCATCCTGGATAGAAGCACGCATTCTGTACTTCTACTGCACTTTGTAATATTTTCAGTGATAAAATACATTATTAAAAATTGAAAAAGCAAAGCCTAACTTCCTTATAATTTGATATTCTGTTTTCATATAGCGGGAGCAGATGTGCAAATGTTTGTTTACTCAGTTCTTGATAGTAGGCATTTGCTAGCAGATGCATGAAATTAATTTCTGCCCTGGTATTAAAATCATTTCCTTGATTTAAATGTCTCTTTGATAAAGAAACAGTATCATAAAGTGGTTTAGCTGATGAAGCAGCACAAATAGAAATAATGCATGCTATTTTAAGAAACAATGTTTGCTATTCTAGGATTGCTATTTCTATTTGCTTAGATTGCATAGCGTGTCTTTCAGGAAAACAAATAATTATTTGTAAAGTCTTCCATCCAAACAGTTTCCTTCTGAATGTTTTCCCAAGAGCAAGATGGGGGAACGTACATACATATATTTAACCGTAAGAAAATTGTGCTTGGAGCTCTTCTGTGCCCCAGAACTGCAGACTCTACAACTTCAGCTAGCACCACACAGAATTAAGCTCCACAGGGGCCAATTCAAAGTGCTGATGGGACAGCAAGGTAGAGAGTTCTCTAAGGCAAACTTTTAGAGAGGTGATGGAAACTGAACATCTCAATGCTCTCTTGAATTTCTGAATTTTATATGTAAGTCTGTAAGGCCTATAAGTCTTTCTATAACCCAATCATAACAAGGAGTTAGGATCAGTGAGTCTAAAACCCTACCTCACGTTTCAGTAGGTGAAACTGTTAGCTGCTTAATTGTCTTTCTAATTGATTTAGCAAGGGGGGCAGGGAGCATGAAAGTTCTGAGAGTAAAAGTAGGAGGAAAAAATGAAGAACATCATGACTGCCTGATCTGGTGAGAAGCAGCCCTGCTCATGACATTGGTTGGAACCAGATGATCTTTTTAAGGTCTCTTCCAACCCAAGCCATTCTATGATTTGTAAGAAGAAGCAAATTCCTGGAATCTTCACTGGGAGCACTGTGGAGATTCGGCAGAGATGGAATACAAGATCCTCACTGCCTCTGCGATTCACAGCTCATGACCCACAGTTTTCAAGAAGCAGCCCAGTACATGCTGAGCATCTGTGAGACCTGACCTTTCTCTCTGTGGCTTTAAATCACAATTTCAGAGATAAAATAGACTTCTTCCCTTCCTTGCCACTGCTCCCAAAGGTATTCCACCATCACTGCCACCATATCCCCATTGCCATGCACGCTTCAGGCTGCCCAAACAACCTGAAGCAGCTACCTGTCCTGAAAACCCACAGGCTGACAAGAAGGGTGAGTTATAATAGTACTAGTAACATATATAAACTGGTGCAGAGATAATGTCTAATTATTGCAAAATTTGTTACTGCTCTTGTTTTATCCCTGCTTGTGATGGTTTGCAAGTCAGTCTTTGAGACTCAGCTTGACCTTCATTATTGGTTTGTTTCTTTCCAAAGATGAGGCACTTCAGGTATGCACAGCTTTCTGCCTCCACTGAAATTTAGTTCCCTTCTTCTCCATCAAGGAGGAAAAATTTTCTTGAACACTGTGCTTCCTAGTGTAATAAATTGTGAAAGATAAACCCGGCTTTCCCCCACTAGCACTCCTGTTCCTTTATGAAGAGGAGACTACGATAAAGAGTGCAGAAAAATTTCTGGCTCTATCAGGAGACGCACAAAAATCCATACAATATCAGTTAAAAACACGAGGTCACACAGAGCCTCAAACTGCAGGCTGCAATGGAAACTACTCAAGGAGCGAGGACCGATGCACAGCCCTCCTGCATCACACAATCTTGGGCACTTCTGCACAGCATGAGGTTTTCTGGGGCAGGCATCCCAGGCAGCCAGCCAGGCCAAAACTAAAATAAGGCTCAGCATAAAAAGGATGTGGAAGATCCATTTACAAAACCATTTTCAAGAAAGCAAAAAAGAAAAAACAAAAGAATGATCTATCATCTGTCACAATCCCTTACACCCTGGCAAGGAACTATGTCATAAGTGGCTTGAATAAGTAGGAATTGCAGAATTGAAGGAAAGGTAGCATAAGTGGTAAAATAGCCTAACCTACACTGTGGAACTTGTTACTTTATTTTTGAATGGCCTATACATCTATGTTTTGGCATATGGATCCCATCCCCATTACAGCTTCATTTCATTTTCACATAAAACTTACAGCTAATTTATTTGCTTAGTTTCAGACAACAAAGCAATATTAAACCATCGGTGAAAAGAATATTCCATCAGAGTCATTGTCTGTGGAAACATCACCTATAAATCTATAGATTATAACTAATTTGCCAGGAAGTTAATGAAGTTGATGTATGATTTTGTGTCATTTACGAACTCTACCTACTGAGTAAGAGCCTCATAAAATGCAGTGGGTTTAAGACTGATGTGATTTTTCACTAAGTCTGCATGTGCTTTGCTATGCCTTGGACTTCTTATAGCAAGTATATCCATATAAAAAAAAAAAAAAGTAATAAAGGAAAGTTAAGTTGTTTCTTTCCTACATTATGCAGTCCTTCCATAATGCTTCGTTAGTTTCCAGCTCCATACAAGCATCACTACAGGGTTACATAAATACAATAATAAAACCACAAACCACAGCCATACGCTTTTCCTTGCATGGGAAGATCCCATAGCACTTCACCAACATTAATTAATTAAGCCCTACAGCACAATGCTCCTCACTGGAACAAGATTCATCCATGCACATTCCCCCGCTCAGGCGCTAAGGGGTCTGTAGCTGTGTCACCATGGGTACTGTCCCATGACGGCCCAAATTCATCTAAAAAGACATGCACAGCATCATGCTGAGTGCACTGCTCTGGCAGACATGACCTGGGAGGGCAGCAGTCCCGCCACCCAGGTTGCTATTCAGCACGCACCGTTACGTCTTGGAAGCAGCAGCTGTTTGGGTTCCCCTCTGACCCCAACCCTATGACCGCAGTTATCAGCGCCCTCAATTAACAATGAGATTTACAGTTCCTGTGAGTCACAGGAAGCAGGATGGAACTGCTGCCAGTGCCTCCAGAGGAAGTCTCAGGAGTGCTCAGATGGCTGAAATATGGCCCAAGTGGCTGAAGAGCTGCTTGTCGGCTCAGTCTGTGGCATGGGTGGAGTGGGTGGGCAGACGTCAGTGTGCCCTTGGGTTGTCAGAGAAGTGTCCAGTTGCAGGCTGTGGGGGCAGCCAGTTGTTTAGCCTCACTATGCCTTTTGGCATGTGCTGCCCTAGTGTCCCCAAACACTGTAGGAGCAGAATCCAATCCCTGTGACAACAGGTGCAGAAAAACCTGACTTGAGGTCTGTTGTAAACACATTGGAAATTATCAGCTGAAATTTTATCTCAGATGAATATCTCTGGTGCTTAGCAACACCTTATATTAAAATTCTGTTTTAAAATAGTGTTAATTAAGCAATTAAGCATGGCAAGGCTTATTTTATGGCACCATTTACTCATAGTTAGATCGTGCTGTAAGGTTAACTGCACGAGACATGTTTTATGGCCTCGTGAATTGCTGTCTTCCTTTACTCATAGCTTTTATTATGGATTATAATGAACCCTTTTTATGTATTTTAAATTATTTTTGATAACAAAGTGGTTGTCTTTTTTGCCACATTATCATAAGATGCTGTCACCCAGAGTTTAGATACAGTTAGAAGATCTTTTTGCACTACATTAAACGACGGTGTGCTAAATAGAAGTGAAAATAACAGAAAAAACATTCATCACAAGTTAGAAACATAATGGATTGAACATGCAGAAAATATTGTGCTGCAACATGGAAAAGGAGCCTATGTGCAGCAGAAAAGGTATTGTTTATGAGACTGAATGATACAGAGCCATAGGGCAAGTACTACATAGATGTGGATCAAAATGACAGATTTTGATCAGAAAATGTTATAATTTTCAAGAGCAGTGCTATCAAATTAGCAATCCTATTTCTTATTAGGAGCTGTTTTCTACTGAAGAGCCAAACCAAAAACTTTTGGGCCTACAAGCAAAACTTTCATCATATTCATGTCATCAGATGAAACAGGCTGAAATTCTATCTTGGTTTTGTTTTTTTTTTAATTTAATTTCATTCAGAAAAACAATAACATACTAATCAGGAAAACATTCAAACAAGTGCTCTTCTTAAGCCAGAGTATCAGTAATCTTGTAACAGAACTTAAAGAATAATATGCATTTATTTAAATTTTGCCCTAGCAGAAAGAATCCTTGAGAAGACATCTCCTTGCTCAATAATGACACACCAGTGATTTCTTGAGACAAATAATATGTCAACACAGATTTTACATCTAGCTCTTCACCATTCACAGACCCATCTGTTTCCGCTGCATTCGCCTTCTGCCTGCAAAATACTTAGCTGAACCAGGGGGAAATCCCCTACTGAATACCTTAGATCTCTCTTTCTTTATTTCACTAACAAGCACCCTGCATTTCTCTTTAAATTGTTAAATTTATGGTAAATTTAATTTCTCAGCTGAGGACACTTCTGTTGCATCAGAGACTGTTAAGAGGTTTGGCCTCCATAGGTCGTTGCACCACATGTAAAGCCACGGTGAATTTGTGTTGATGCTTGGTAAATCTTTGTGCAGCAAGCTTTAGTGAGCAGCACTGAAGTAAGGCAGAAAGAGTAAGGCAAAAATCTGGATATATGAGACAGGAGGATAAAAATGTATCAGGTGAGCTTGCATGAACTCATAAAATCTGGCATAAACCAAACCAACAACAGCATCTAATCACAAATACTAAGTACTGTGTATGTAGAGAGCATGAGAATTGTGCAAATGCACTTCCCAGGAAGCTGCATTTTCCCCTGTGCTTGTGCTAACTGCCCATCTCTCACCTGAACCGAGGCTCAGTGTGACTCCCTCTCTGCTTAATACACGTCTCAGGAGGATGTGATGATACCCTTCTGGGAACAGCAATCAGCAATCTTTCCCCTTTTCATGCTAATTATTTTAATTGACTTGGGGTTGTATGTACATGGCACGCACACTGCCACAGCTGGCGTGTAAAGCTCACAGGTACTTTTTTCCCAGGAGCAATTTCCAAAGAAACCTATTGCGAATCAAATTGCTAGGAAGGTCACAGTTGCATTAAACTCATTGCTCCCTCTTTCCTAAACAAATTATGTTTTCTGAAACAAATGCGTTAACAGATAGCAAATAAAGAATCACAAGGGGCCAGTGAATCTGTTTTGAGGCAGACAAAAGCATTCAACAGATGTCATTGTTGCTTAATACAGTACCAAGCTTTTCAGCTTCTTTTCTGGCTTCCATAAAAGCAACCAGAAAATTAGTGATTATTCATACATCCAACTTGTATACACTTTCATAGAATCATAGAAAACCATAGAAATCATGCCCCCTTAATACAGTATCTAAACGTTTCTTCAACACCTCTAGGAACAGCAACTCAACCACCTCCCTGGGCAGCCCATTCCAGTGCCTTTACCTGTATCTGACCAAAAGGAAGTACCCTAAATTAAATAGGATAGTTGTTGAAAATCTCTAAAGAATGGTGAGAGCCCTGTCCCCACTCTGAGTCAAACCCTGCCCACCTTCCTCATGCAGGAGTAGATGGCCATCGGTGGTCCGCAGCAGAAAGAATACAGACAAAACCTCATGGAAGCCAATGGGGCTCCATGTGGCTTTCCAGCACTGCACTGCCAGCTCTTAAGATGTATCAACTTCATGCTGAAAACGCAGTAAAATCATTATCATTATGTTACTGTGGTGGCTCGCAGAATCCAACTCATACGAGCTTATCCTTACATTGAATATCTAGGCACCAGTCAATACAGATCCACTGTACACTCATTCTACAGAAGGACAAATGGTAACCTCCTAATTCTTGTAACTGCAACAAACACGTCAAGCGCCCTGAAAAATATGCTGTGTGCAGAGAGTGCACCCGAGCGGCGGATTTATCTACGCTGTGATCTGAATCACTTAACCAGGAGGCAGAAATAATTCTTGGTGATCCTTCCAGACATTTATTGCAACCAGGCTGGGTGCAGAGTTTACACTGCTAAATCTAACAGTGCTGATGAGACCCTGTATGCTGTCACTGACCTTTACAAATGCTGACCCAACTGGCTGTTGTGCTGGTTCCCTTCATCGTATCATCTGGCAGCACCAGCTGAACAAAATGATTTCCTGAACAAAATCCAAATTTAACCATGACAACTCTGTAAATAGATGCTTTGCCCTTGTTTTAGGCATGTCACTTCATTAGATTATAAATATCAGAATTCAAAGGTCATAAAGAAAACTCAAATGCCCTCTATAGGAGTGCTACAAGGGCTAAGCCAGCATATTTCTAAATAGAAATATGAGAGTGATCTGAACAAATTTCAGACTGAAGTTCACAAAGTATAAAGCATCCTCCTATTTACAAGATAAGTACAACAAGGTCTTCACACTTTAGAAGAACAAGATCCATACATTCTTTATATAGCACAAATCAATGTTTCATGGCTAGATAATGGTCCAATAACTTTGTCTCCTGAAGGACTGCTGAGGATTAAATGAACACAATTAAGTGAGAAATATAAGTACTTACAGGAAGAGTTTAAAATGGATTAAATCATAAACTACACATAATGGCCGTATGCAAACACACTTGAGGTCACATTATCTTTCTTCTTGGAAATCTATTATATGTAGTCAGTGAAGGCAGTGAATTAAATTTATGGGAAGATAAAAGACCACGCAATCACACAGACTTTTCCAAAGGCAGCACAATCAAACAAAACTACTTCATTTCAGAGCAGGAGCTCTCAACACCAACTGGAACGTACAACAGACCAAATCCAAAGTTACCAGTTGTTTCCTGCAAAGTGACTCATGAAGTGGATCTCTCTGAAGGGTCTTCAAAACAACCCGTCCCCAGCCTCGTCTCTCACCTGTGTCCTTGCAAAAAGCAGCAATAAATTGGCAATAATTGCATAAAGAAGCAAACTATACATGTATTTTCAATCTAGATGTTTTCTGCTCTCCTCTGATTAAGAGTCGATCTTGCTTGACTTAAATAAAATATTTATGAAATTTCAACATACAGTTTCTTCAAATACTGAATGGCTATAACCTAATAACTTAGGCTTGTCAACTTTCTTCTTACGTGCATCTCTTCATTACAGTCTTCTTGTATCACCTAAGCTGCCTCATTTTGAAGGAGGACAAGGCTGGAATAACCTGGTTCTTAATACCAGCAGTGAAACGCTACAAGCTATTTAAAGGGTGAAGAATTCTGCAAAAATAAATGAGATGCTAATATTCTTTGTTAGATAAAATATTTTCAGACCAAGTTAAAGTTTTTGGTCCACCCAGCATTAATGAGAGAAATAAAAAGTGATGAACCTTGGTATTCTCACCTTGGCGTTTATAAAACAAAATTTTCTCAGCTGCCATAGGTTGATTAGGCTGCTCTGAGCAAATCTGTCTTCATTGTAACTCCAAAATAAGGGAGCAAACAAAATTTTGAAAATTACTACAGGAGGAGTAGCTTCAGCTCAAGCAACATAAGTTCTTCTTCAGCATTTTAAGATCACAGTTCTCTCAAGGAGAAAAGTGTTCAGAGAAGATGAGGAAGATGGCTGGCCATGGCTACTGCCATTACAATAGTTGTTTCAAATCCAGCCTACAGCGGATTTGGGATGCCATCCCAATGTCTGGAGAGGGAGAAAGCAGCCCATGGACAGTCAGTAGCAAGAGCTTGCAGCCTCTCACTCAAACCAGCTTCTATAATGAAAACCAGTTTTCTATAATGAAAATAATTGTCTGAACTGTACAGGGATTTTAACCATATTTACTTTAACCAATGTCCACTGAGAAGCAAACAGAGCGGACATGATTTACTACCACAACACATGACATACAAGAAGAGTATTTTAAGATAATTATTAATCATTGGGCACCACTCTCATTTCACACTGACAAAACCTTTCTCTGGGCTTTTTCTAAGATGTTGAAAAAATGTGAACTGTTCCATGGCTACCAGTAAGAGTGCAGGTGTTGCCTTTATTAGTCATAATCACATTATCCTCATGTGTGATATTACTTTTTTCCCCAATAACTGTCTTGAATCTCAAATACTACAACAAATGTTACCCATCCAGCTAACAGCACACATCTGACTGGGAAATCTCTGATGTAAAGTGAATGAGTTCAGATGGGAGAGACATAAAGCACTAAAAAAAGAGAAGGGAACTCGCTGCCATCTGTTTGCCGTTGGATTAATAAACAGTTATTGAAGAACTCTCACAAATAATAATAAAAAAGTCTGAATTTTTAGGACTTGGGCATGTTTTACAAATTAACTTTTCAAATTGAAGCAGTAATAAAACATAGATATGCATTTTAAGCCTCTCTAAATCTTTAACGTGTCTAGGGATACACTTAAAATCGATTTGGAGATATACATTTCAACTCCAGCAAACATAAGCTGGATAACACTTTCTTCTCCAGCAAGAGGTGGGGCTTGACCCTTCAGAAAACTTTTCACAATGCACTGAATTTCATTCCCACCTGTAACTCTCACTTGAGAAGAGCTCTCACGCACCATGTTGACTTCCACAGGATTCCACCTGAATGCACACTCAACAGTCAACGTACTTGCAGGCTTTATACGTTTGGGGTGTTTTAGAACATGGTAAATAAGCAGCGCTGAGTCGCTGAAGAGGCAGGAGAAACCATTCAATTTATGCCAGACTTTTTTCAGACATATGCTGAATGAAAAGAATGAATAAAACTGGAAACTGAACCACAGCAAAGCTGACAGTACTCCCACAGATTGTACTTCAGCTTAATAATATTACAAGTCTGGAGTTGTAAAAGCTTACGGTCCGTTTCTTAGAGCTTTTTGTTTCCAGCAGCAGCTACACTTCAGTAATCACATAACCACTTGCTCTTACCAGAAAGCAGTTACCTACCTGTGATCACATGCTGCTTCAATTTTCCAGTTCAAAATCAGATATAATGCCATTTGGAATTGTTGCCTCAACTACAAACACAGCCGGAAAGGTTTGAGAACAACAGATGCAAAAATAAACATTTTTTTTTTTTTTTTAAAAAGGGCTCTACAGTTATCTGCTGATATTTTAATCTCTTTTTTAATCGACTGCAGAAACATGCTGCATGTATTTCAGCAAGCCATACAACTCCGCACGTCCAGACGACAAACTTCAAGATTGAACTTCTTATCACGCATTGGCGAAATCCTTTCATGCAAGGGCTTGTGCTCAATCTAATCCTGACTTCATAAGTAAATTACTGAACGTTGCTTCAAATTTCTCTGTTCCTCTCCTTATTCACATAAAATATCATGCATTTCAACAAGATTTTGCCTGATGTGCACGCATTCACTTGTTTGTTTCTCTTTTGAGGAATGAGTTAGTTTTCCAGCTAACAATTACTGGAAGGAAAATCAATGGCCTACATTTGATCGTTGGGTTTCTATGGCCAGAAATGTCAGAACAGGTTGGCAGTGTATTTGCAGTTTCTAATCCAGCAAGTAGCTTGAGATAGTCTCTCTTTTTTAAAAAGTTAAGTAAATAAATAAAGCCATATATATCATAGAAGAAATCAAAGAAGTTTTCTCCTTTCTTGTTTGTGGCACTCCAGCTTGGCAGAAAATCTGACAT
The DNA here is from genome assembly GCA_016647715.1 of Pavo muticus. Lineage (NCBI taxonomy): Eukaryota > Metazoa > Chordata > Aves > Galliformes > Phasianidae > Pavo > Pavo muticus. The sequence continues at coordinate 2,559,221 of JACDJE010000026.1, read as the reverse complement.
TTTTGGAAGCCTTGAAGCATTTTATTCATAACTATATTCATAAAACAATGACTGTCTACTACAGAATTCCCCACAAAAACAGGGATAATTGTAAAGTAATTAATTCAGTATGGCTTCTCCATATAGAAACTGCCCCAGGTCTTACAATATAAGGGAGCCATCTCTGAAGCTGAAAAGGTAGGAGGACATTTTTGACATGGTTGTGCAGGTCGGCTACCTTGAGATTGAATCAAAAGTGGCCAGGACAAAAATAAAAGAAGAAAAGAAGAATATAAAGAAGATGAACAGAGAGTGACAATCTGGCTTTTTCTCTCCATTATTAGATTCTTACACAAAATTTAGATGCAGAATATAGAATTATGTTGAAAGACATCAGTAAAGGTCTGGGGAATAATAGGTCTGAGAATAATTGAAAAAAAAAAGAATTGTTGTTAGAATGACAGAAACAAGTCATCAGAAATAAATCATTCTGTGATCTTATTGCCTTGAATCATAAGAACACCATTGAAGATTTTTTTTTTTAATACAGTCTTAACACTAACTATTCTATTAAAGATTTTTTTTTTAATACATTCTTAACATTAACTATTCTAACTCAGTATATTCCTTAATTACAGTCCATTTAAGTCTCTTGCATTCAACATATGCAGAAAAAGCATGAACTTTCCATGGAACAAAAGAGTGCCCTTCCCAACCACACGGTTACTTTGGTTACTTCAAGAACCTCGTCCGCTTGAATATGTTTTTCAAACTCTAATTTGATTTTCTAGCTGGCTTCCCAAGCTACTTCTAGACCAGCCGCTTTGCAAATTTTATTGCTTGTCCTTTTCTCAGGACTGCCTCCGGCTAGATGGCTGCAGCATCTTCTACAGTCATGGACACAGGAACCTGGAAGGCTGCTCCATCTCCGGGCATTGGGAAGTGGCCTCACTGCTGGCCAGCAGCTCCCCTGCCTGCAAACAAAATCTATGCCTTGTTTTAATTATTTGCTTTCTGGGGAAGAATGTTGAAAAGAAACAGTCCTATAATGCGAGCCAGCTTAATGACTATGGTTGCAGCACACTGTGATGTAAATTGGAGAAACGGAGCTCAGCATCATGTTAGGCTAGTGAGCAGTGAGTTATTTTACATGGTGTTTTTTTTAAGCTGGATACGTTCACTCCCTTTGGGGGATAATCTGATTTCTTTGCAAGCCTGTTTACGATGAAATTATCTTGTGGAAATTAATTTTTCAGTCATAATATGTGTATTCTGATTGCAGTTTTTTTTGTCAAATTACTTCTACTGTAACAGTACTATTTACAGCCTGCTTTCAAAGTGAAGTAAACTGGATCTCACATAATATTAAACAAACTTTGCATTAGTAAAGAACTATTTTTCTCAAAATATTAGCTTGTCCTCCCCTCTTCCTGATTATAGCTCGCTGACCTCTAAGAAGTTGCAATTCATCCACGTATTTATATATGTATAACACTTGCAAACAGCAGCTTGGAAGCATTGTTTTACCAACATTAAAACAACATATTGATCTTAAATTTTCCCTCAAACCTCATAACTATTTTTGTCCAAACTATCTGGTTCAAAATCCCCACAAAAGGCTATTTGAAACAGCATTCACTCAGCAAGATTGTTAAACAAAAGAGAGATTTAAAAGAAGCTAAAATCTACCAGCTTCTAGATCTGGAACAGATTACAGAGGATTTTTTTAATATACCCAGAAAAAGCCTTTGGCAATCTATTAATCTAAATCAGATCAATCTAAACTCTCTTTGATGTCAAGACTAGAGTTCCACTGTAGGTTATCTCCAGATAGCAGACCAGCTCCTCAGTTCTTCCTTGCAATGGACTACAAGCAGGGCTGAGTAATTTCAATGCAATGCACAACGCAGCAAAGTGCAGCTCTGCTCCCCAGCTGGTTCCCAGCCATGGCAGTGGGCAGTGCTGAGCAGGGTTTGGGAAGGCAATGATGAGCTCTCCAGCTTATGCAAAGCCCAGAGGTGTCATAGTGGGAAGCACAGATTAGTAAACTGGTGAAAGTAAGAGTGATTATAGTAAGGTTGGGCAAAGCTTCAACTGATGTTGCTTTCCAGTAGTAACTGGGGAAAAGGAGGGTTTACAGGTACTGATTTCCGCTAGAAAAGAGGAATATTTCATTGAAAAGTGGACTTCATGGCTGCAGCTTTTATCAAAGGATATTAGTTTCCATGGAGAGCAAAACACAGAGCCTTTGCTGCAACTCTAAACAAATGCACAGAGAGAGGATATTTAGTAATATGGTTACACTGAGTAGACTGTTTCCATGAAGTTTATTTCTTCGCATGTGGTTCAGACATATTGACTTTATTTTCACTTTTAATTAAGTGAACAAAGAAGGACTGTAGGACCATGTCTGAAACCCAAGGAATGGTAACGGGAACCCAAGGAATGGTAATTGGAAGGAAAGGTGATCTTGACATTGCCAATATTCGTTATTTTTTCAGGAATCCCTAGTTGTTTTCCTTCCAAATTTTATTTTCATATTTTTAAGCAATGGGGTATGACAGCAAAGCCAGCTAGACAAATTAGGGGACTCTGAACAAGGCAAAATGAAATAAGACCACAGAAGCATAAAAATCCAAAAAGCAGAAGTCTTCAAGCGTAAGACGCTCTACTGCCAACAAAGATAGTAATATGCTAGGAAATGTCACCATATTAGAATATTCTTGGCTCCAACTTCACAAAAACATGGGAGGCACAAGAACTTGTCACTGCCATAAAACAAATAGCACATAGTTTTATAATTCCCCTCCCTCACCGAGGAGATGAGCAAGTGTCACTCAGCTATCCTTGCATTTCATCTACATGTCTTGATTCACAGCAGGAAATTGTACAAAGAAGTCATAAAGGTTCTGTAATTCATTATGTTGTCATTATCATTTGTAATCTTCCTGTAATTAGGTATCAGTGGGTTTCCTTGGAGAACATATGATTGAGCCTTAAATTGCAGCACATTCTCAGCAGCATATGACTGCAACTGGAGTGTTTGCTCTGTAGTGTTTCTCGAGTGTATACTTAATATATCAAGGTTTTTTTTTCTGCGTGCAAGCCTGTCTGCCAGGGAATGTGTGCTTATTGCTGCACGTGCTCTTCACTTCTGAGGGGCCTGTGGTTGTTTGAGTTGGATCCCCTCATTGCATGAAACAGTATAAGCAACACATCCACAGGTATGACTACATATAATTTTCTTAAAACCATTTACAGTTTTATGATGCCAATTAATTATTTCCTATAGAGTAATATACGCTAAGTAGTTCCTATAATAATTTGGTATCAATATTTTGCTTTATGATTCATCTGATAACGCTCCAAAAAAACTGGTTTTAAAATGCCTCAGTACACACCACTATCAATCTTTCTTTCCGGTTTATCATCAAACATATTTGTATCCTCAGAGAAATATTGATATAGTAACACAATTATTTTAGTGTTGCACTTTGTGCTACATCAGTGCTCAGTTTTATTAAAACATCAATAAATTTGTTCAGATCTCTGTGCAAAATACATATGCAGAATTTCCACTGTGACACAGTGAGTAACCAAGTGAATTACATACGTTCTCCTATGCATGTATATACACAGACTATGGCGCTGGAAACCTAGCACTGAAAACTCTAATTACCTGCATGATTAAATTTACTAATTCTGTTTTTAGCATGACACCATTCTTCCACTTAAAATCAAACTCTTTATCCAGTTATCTCATGATCACTGTTTCCAATGAAGTCATATCCCCACATCCTTATCATTGGTTTCAGACACTTGTGATAAAGTTTTAAAAATAACTTTAGAAGTCTTTTAAAATTCAAATGAGAGTAAGAGATACATCTCATTACCCACGACTGCTATTGACAAAAATAATACAGCATCACAGGGCTCTTATCTCCAATCTATAACCGGATCCTGAGCCATTGGAGTAAATGGAAATCTGTTCATCAAATGAGAGTTTCCGACTGCTCTGTCAACTGTCTCATAAGATGTCCACCNCACAGCCATACGCTTTTCCTTGCATGGGAAGATCCCATAGCACTTCACCAACATTAATTAATTAAGCCCTACAGCACAATGCTCCTCACTGGAACAAGATTCATCCATGCACATTCCCCCGCTCAGGCGCTAAGGGGTCTGTAGCTGTGTCACCATGGGTACTGTCCCATGACGGCCCAAATTCATCTAAAAAGACATGCACAGCATCATGCTGAGTGCACTGCTCTGGCAGACATGACCTGGGAGGGCAGCAGTCCCGCCACCCAGGTTGCTATTCAGCATGCACCGTTACGTCTTGGAAGCAGCAGCTGTTTGGGTTCCCCTCTGACCCCAACCCTATGACCGCAGTTATCAGCGCCCTCAATTAACAATGAGATTTACAGTTCCTGTGAGTCACAGGAAGCAGGATGGAACTGCTGCCAGTGCCTTTAGAGGAAGTCTCAGGAGTGCTCAGATGGCTGAAATATGGCCCAAGTGGCTGAAGAGCTGCTTGTCGGCTCAGTCTGTGGCATGGGTGGAGTGGGTGGGCAGACGTCAGTGTGCCCTTGGGTTGTCAGAGAAGTGTCCAGTTGCAGGCTGTGGGGGCAGCCAGTTGTTTAGCCTCACTATGCCTTTTGGCATGTGCTGCCCTAGTGTCCCCAAACACTGTAGGAGCAGAATCCAATCCCTGTGACAACAGGTGCAGAAAAACCTGACTTGAGGTCTGTTGTAAACACATTGGAAATTATCAGCTGAAATTTTATCTCAGATGAATATCTCTGGTGCTTAGCAACACCTTATATTAAAATTCTGTTTTAAAATAGTGTTAATTAAGCAATTAAGCATGGCAAGGCTTATTTTATGGCACCATTTACTCATAGTTAGATCGTGCTGTAAGGTTAACTGCACGAGACATGTTTTATGGCCTCGTGAATTGCTGTCTTCCTTTACTCATAGCTTTTATTATGGATTATAATGAACCCTTTTTATGTATTTTAAATTATTTTTGATAACAAAGTGGTTGTCTTTTTTGCCACATTATCATAAGATGCTGTCACCCAGAGTTTAGATACAGTTAGAAGATCTTTTTGCACTACATTAAACGACGGTGTGCTAAATAGAAGTGAAAATAACAGAAAAAACATTCATCACAAGTTAGAAACATAATGGATTGAACATGCAGAAAATATTGTGCTGCAACATGGAAAAGGAGCCTATGTGCAGCAGAAAAGGTATTGTTTATGAGACTGAATGATACAGAGCCATAGGGCAAGTACTACATAGATGTGGATCAAAATGACAGATTTTGATCAGAAAATGTTATAATTTTCAAGAGCAGTGCTATCAAATTAGCAATCCTATTTCTTATTAGGAGCTGTTTTCTACTGAAGAGCCAAACCAAAAACTTTTGGGCCTACAAGCAAAACTTTCATCATATTCATGTCATCAGATGAAACAGGCTGAAATTCTATCTTGGTTTTGTTTTTTTTTTAATTTAATTTCATTCAGAAAAACAATAACATACTAATCAGGAAAACATTCAAACAAGTGCTCTTCTTAAGCCAGAGTATCAGTAATCTTGTAACAGAACTTAAAGAATAATATGCATTTATTTAAATTTTGCCCTAGCAGAAAGAATCCTTGAGAAGACATCTCCTTGCTCAATAATGACACACCAGTGATTTCTTGAGACAAATAATATGTCAACACAGATTTTACATCTAGCTCTTCACCATTCACAGACCCATCTGTTTCCGCTGCATTCGCCTTCTGCCTGCAAAATACTTAGCTGAACCAGGGGGAAATCCCCTACTGAATACCTTAGATCTCTCTTTCTTTATTTCACTAACAAGCACCCTGCATTTCTCTTTAAATTGTTAAATTTATGGTAAATTTAATTTCTCAGCTGAGGACACTTCTGTTGCATCAGAGACTGTTAAGAGGTTTGGCCTCCATAGGTCGTTGCACCACATGTAAAGCCACGGTGAATTTGTGTTGATGCTTGGTAAATCTTTGTGCAGCAAGCTTTAGTGAGCAGCACTGAAGTAAGGCAGAAAGAGTAAGGCAAAAATCTGGTTATATGAGACAGGAGGATAAAAATGTATCAGGTGAGCTTGCATGAACTCATAAAATCTGGCATAAACCAAACCAACAACAGCATCTAATCACAAATACTAAGTACTGTGTATGTAGAGAGCATGAGAATTGTGCAAATGCACTTCCCAGGAAGCTGCATTTTCCCCTGTGCTTGTGCTAACTGCCCATCTCTCACCTGAACCGAGGCTCAGTGTGACTCCCTCTCTGCTTAATACACGTCTCAGGAGGATGTGATGATACCCTTCTGGGAACAGCAATCAGCAATCTTTCCCCTTTTCATGCTAATTATTCTAATTGACTTGGGGTTGTATGTACATGGCACGCACACTGCCACAGCTGGCGTGTAAAGCTCACAGGTACTTTTTTCCCAGGAGCAATTTCCAAAGAAACCTATTGCGAATCAAATTGCTAGGAAGGTCACAGTTGCATTAAACTCATTGCTCCCTCTTTCCTAAACAAATTATGTTTTCTGAAACAAATGTGTTAACAGATAGCAAATAAAGAATCACAAGGGGCCAGTGAATCTGTTTTGAGGCAGACAAAAGCTTTCAACAGATGTCATTGTTGCTTAATACAGTACCAAGCTTTTCAGCTTCTTTTCTGGCTTCCATAAAAGCAACCAGAAAATTAGTGATTATTCATACATCCAACTTGTATACACTTTCATAGTATCATAGAAAACCATAGAAATCATGCCCCCTTAATACAGTATCTAAATGTTTCTTCAACACCTCTAGGAACAGCAACTCAACCACCTCCCTGGGCAGCCCATTCCAGTGCCTTTACCTGTATCTGACCAAAAGGAAGTACCCTAAATTAAATAGGATAGTTGTTGAAAATCTCTAAAGAATGGTGAGAGCCCTGTCCCCACTCTGAGTCAAACCCTGCCCACCTTCCTCATGCAGGAGTAGATGGCCATCGGTGGTCCGCAGCAGAAAGAATACAGACAAAACCTCATGGAAGCCAATGGGGCTCCATGTGGCTTTCCAGCACTGCACTGCCAGCTCTTAAGATGTATCAACTTCATGCTGAAAACGCAGTAAAATCATTATCATTATGTTACTGTGGTGGCTCGCAGAATCCAACTCATACGAGCTTATCCTTACATTGAATATCTAGGCACCAGTCAATACAGATCCACTGTACACTCATTCTACAGAAGGACAAATGGTAACCTCCTAATTCTTGTAACTGCAACAAACACGTCAAGCGCCCTGAAAAATATGCTGTGTGCAGAGAGTGCACCCGAGCGGCGGATTTATCTACGCTGTGATCTGAATCACTTAACCAGGAGGCAGAAATAATTCTTGGTGATCCTTCCAGACATTTATTGCAACCAGGCTGGGTGCAGAGTTTACACTGCTAAATCTAACAGTGCTGATGAGACCCTGTATGCTGTCACTGACCTTTACAAATGCTGTCCCAACTGGCTGTTGTGCTGGTTCCCTTCATCGTATCATCTGGCAGCACCAGCTGAACAAAATGATTTCCTGAACAAAATCCAAATTTAACCATGACAACTCTGTAAATAGATGCTTTGCCCTTGTTTTAGGCATGTCACTTCATTAGATTATAAATATCAGAATTCAAAGGTCATAAAGAAAACTCAAATGCCCTCTATAGGAGTGCTACAAGGGCTAAGCCAGCATATTTCTAAATAGAAATATGAGAGTGATCTGAACAAATTTCAGACTGAAGTTCACAAAGTATAAAGCATCCTCCTATTTACAAGATAAGTACAACAAGGTCTTCACACTTTAGAAGAACAAGATCCATACATTCTTTATATAGCACAAATCAATGTTTCATGGCTAGATAATGGTCCAATAACTTTGTCTCCTGAAGGACTGCTGAGGATTAAATGAACACAATTAAGTGAGAAATATAAGTACTTACAGGAAGAGTTTAAAATGGATTAAATCATAAACTACACATAATGGCCGTATGCAAACACACTTGAGGTCACATTATCTTTCTTCTTGGAAATCTATTATATGTAGTCAGTGAAGGCAGTGAATTAAATTTATGGGAAGATAAAAGACCACGCAATCACACAGACTTTTCCAAAGGCAGCACAATCAAACAAAACTACTTCATTTCAGAGCAGGAGCTCTCAACACCAACTGGAACGTACAACAGACCAAATCCAAAGTTACCAGTTGTTTCCTGCAAAGTGACTCATGAAGTGGATCTCTCTGAAGGGTCTTCAAAACAACCCGTCCCCAGCCTCGTCTCTCACCTGTGTCCTTGCAAAAAGCAGCAATAAATTGGCAGTANGTCGCCAGCTGGATTTAGCTCCATTGACCACCACTCTCTGGGCCCGGCCCTCCAGCCAGTTCCTTACCCAGCCAAGAGTGTACCTGTCCACTCATGATTTCTCCTCTCTTTTTGTGTCTACTTGTTGGACTTTATCTACCATTGGACTGACCGGAATTTTTCACAGGAAAGCTGCTTATATTTCTATTTTCAAGCCTTATTATTACAGGAGAGCAACACACCAAATTCACAAGAGGTACTTTCTGAAGTTGTTCAGGCCCCTTTGCATATTGCAGTGGGTGCTATGCAAGGATAACCACACTAAGAGCTTCGTTTATTAATTGAAATTATTTTTACCTAACCCACGAAAAAATAACCAATTTTAAGATGACATCTTTCCCCCATTTGCTGAAGCCAGTCCCTTGATTCAGAGACCACATTGGTTTAATCCAAATTGCTTCTGATGCAAGCTGTAGTCCTCTAATGAGATAATGAGATATACCACTATGCATTTCTATGCCCCTGAGGAGCCTCATTAAAATTTGGAAATAGCACTATTATTAACAACAACTTTTTTTTTTCCTGTGAATACATTTGTACATTATTTAGCAGGGCTACAGCAAACAGAGGAGTATCCATTATTGCTTGCTTAAACGTTTTTCCCAATTTTCTAGCTGCCCTAGTTTTGCAATCTCCATTGCAGGAGCTGCGAACACGCTGGGGCTCTGCTGAACTGCTGAAGCTCCCCTGCCACAGCTTTTCAGCCCCTTCTACACAGCGCGTGGAGAACACATCTCATTCCCCACCATTTCAGAGCGGTCATTTGTTCGCTCTCCTTGCCTGTTGTAGGAGAGGTTTGGATAGTCAAAGCAATTTTTAATTAGATCACTACATGGATATGTTGTTTCTGCAGCTCCCAAGAGATGAGTATGAGTCAGGAAAACATAAAACAGGTGTTTGAAGATAGAAAATTGGTTTAACATGTTTAGGAAGTGGCCCAGACTGAATGATGAGTGCGGAAGCCAGCAGTTGACTTTCTCTCTGTATTATGCATACACATTCACACATGCTTATAGAGTCATAGGATCATAGAATTGCTCAGGTTGGAAGAGACCTTAAAGATCATCGAGTCCAACCGCAACCTAACCATACTACCCTAACAACCCTCCGCTAAATCATGTCCCTGAGCACCACATCCAAATGGTTTTTAAACGCATTCAGGGATGGTGACTCAACCACCTCCCTGGGGATCCTATTCCATATGTATGGGTGCTGCTGAAGTTTAGCAGGTCAGTTGCTCTGGCAACTTGAGAAATAACCACAAATTCCAACAGGAAAACAGGCTGCTGCATGCTAATAGTGGGCAGCAAAACAACAGCAGACATGTCGGAAACTTATTCATCACATGCACAACTGCTTGCTGCACGTTCTTTTTGTGTTAGTGGTCTGCTTGCTTGCATTCAAGTGTCTTGTAAACAAAATAAATAAAGAAACAAAATAGTTATAGCTGAAAAATAGCAAAAATCTACTTCAGATAAAAATAACATTTCCAGTAAAGTTGATGTGGGATAAAAATAAGCCATCTTTGAGATTCCAGCCTTCCTTCAACATGCTCAGCTTAAGCTAGCCTATACGATTTCCCAGCAATCCATAGCAAACATGTAAGGTAAAAAGCAATACTTCCAAACTCTTCAGGAAGAAGCCTGCACTCCCTTTTATTTTCTTTCACTGAAAAATGTTATGACAGCTTTGGAACACTGATTTTTCTTACTTCAAAATTCATGCTTACTGCTTGTCTCTTAAAATAAAGCATTTAAATATCTTTCTTTTTTTCTCCTGAAATATAACAAGGAACAAATGTTGTTGAGCCACAACCGCTGTTGTCATTAATGATCTGTTCAGGCTGTATTAACCCTTTGTGAGACTGATCAATTACCTGATCAGGGCCAAGAACTGCATAAGACACCAATATGATGTGCAGGAAAATGGCAAAATGGCAAAATGGCGTTTAATCACACGTGGCATTCGTTTAAGTACATTCTTGTTCTACTTCGTCTACACCCCCTAAAGGTGCATTGTCCAATTACTGAGCTCGGGGGGGCACTATCCCGTGACATCCCGAATAGCCTCGCTGTCGCCTAATACAACATTTCTCTCTCCCCCAAGCTCAATAAAGCATTGTCCCGTTACAACACGAACGCAATCTTACACACACCTAAATCTATCTAAACCCTATACTAGTTACAATATTTCCTGAATTCTATGATACCCTAAATGTCTATCAAAAGCAGTGCATATCGTGCATTGCAAACAATTCTACAATTGTTTCTTTCATTTGTGATCATTCTGGGACATTTCTGAAAAGTTAACTTGAACCCAAATTGCCAATTTACATGGATAAATCCACGGCCATGTCTTTGCTTTGCTACACCCCCATAGCTTCCTCCATGGGTAAGCAAGGCACACATAAACTAACTTTAAACATCCACATATTCTGCTCCAGTACCCTTAAGTGCATATAAACACAACTGGGGAAAAGATGCGCTGGGGGGGGGCTACACAATATCATAGTTTCATGAGCATACACACCAATACGGATAAAGCTTTCTGGACTGAAAACAGCTGTGTAAATGCAAAACATCTCTCTGGTGTAGAAGCAACTCAGAATGTCTTTCAGAAATCTCACGGGGTTAGAGGAGGTTTGAAATGTGTCCTACATTTTTCACAAAGGATGACAATTTTTTCCCTCTTTTAACACTCCCATTTTCTGAAAAATCGAGGCATTACATTTTTTACTGAAATATGAAAGCTAAACAACCCTCTATGCACCATATTAGAGTGAGATGCATCAACAAAAAGAGAACATTAACATAATTAAAAATAAAAATAAGCATCCTTCTCATTTTTGTTTATTAAGCCAAAATGTAATTATCGGAGACATGCTTTACTGGATGCTGCCTTTGCTAACGACGAGCCCAGCATTGCAAGCAGGCTGCTTCCTCACCACATATGCATATTTATGTGCCCATTTGTAAACATTTTATTTAGTTGATTCTCAGTCATCAGTTTCTAAGAATTTTAAACACAGTTTAATTAAATTCCACGGACTTGCAAACAATTACCATGCACTTATTTCAGAATATTCTCAGCAGCAAAACGTTCAGTGTGTTATTACAATTTTTGGTAATCACAAAGTGTCATTTAATTAGGAGTTAAGATACTGGGGCTATAACTCATCTCAGAGCAAGCAAAGTGTTAAGTAAGGCAGTAAATTAATTTGGGCCAAGCTAAGGAGAGCAGCATAGCTGGTTGCCTTTTGGGGAGCTCTCCTCTCCTACTGCTACACAGAACAACCAGAGCTGACTTAGAGTTACGGCGGCTGTTCAGAGAAGGCCACGGCTCAGGCTGAAATGATGAAAGTCAAACTCTTGCGTGGTTGAAGGCCTCATTAAATGACTTTGGGACGATACAAGCGAACATGCAAGAAAAGAATGTTAAGATGGCAAAAGGCTTCCAGTGTTCTTGCTCAGCATCCTCTCTGTGTAACAACAGATAGAAAATAATCTAGTTAGGCAGGATGCAGTGAAAACTGAAAACTGAACAACCAAACCAGAAGACAGAAAGTAAATGAAAATATATCCAAGGATTAAAAATCGAGCAATGTGAGAAGGATCATGCCATGAAACATCATCAGGAAGGCTGAATGCTCAAGTAATAGTTTTTTCCTTGCTGAAAATGTGTGATGCAGACAGGAGAGAGAACCCCTCCATGATGTGGGGCCCTTGACCCATCCAAGGGGCACCTGCAGGCAGTGGTATTCACTGCAGGTGTGATAAAAGAGCTCTTCGGTGGTCTTTTTCCAGGTATCGAGTGTTTTCCCTCTGTCTTCCAGCAACCTGCTTACACATACCAACACTTCTGGGGTTGGATGCGGGTAACAAGGTCAGTTCTTGCTAAATTCAAGGCCTTCTCAAATAACAGTATAAAATCACCTGAACTTCTCATCTCTTGAGTCTTTAGCTCCCCTTGTCAATCAGGTTGCCACCACTGGCAAAGACATTCATAATTTAAGAATAATTCCTTGGATAATAAATATTTCTGGACTGGGCCTACGCTGTTGCTGCTCAGGGACCGATTTAAAGTTGCTCTGCAAACAGTGTTTGAAGATTTTAGAACCTGAATGCATGCCGAAAACTTGGAGGTTCTGAAGAAATACAATGCACATGTCTGAAAGATCAGACAGATGACGTATGGAGCAACAGTTCCTTTTCAAAAGAGCAAGATGTAAAACTCAGGCTTAGGAGACCAAAGAGAATGCCCAGATGGAGAAAATTACTATGCAAGCAAAGAGTATAAGCATTAAAATCAATCTTTTCAGTGAAGTCAGCAGAGAGATCTCTCAATAGAAGTGTGATGTGATAAGGAATTGTGTTTCTCCATGAACAATACAGCCTTTAGAGATACAGGAGACAGATCAGTAGAAGAGAAGATAAGGGTAAAGACCGAAGCAAAGCTAAAAATGTAAAGAAAACTGTTATCAGGATTTAACCACACAGGAAATCATAAAGTAGAACTGAGTTTTAATCACCTCAGCATTATAACTAAAATAGTGGATTTTTTTTTTAAAAGCTAAAGTAGTTTTTTTTAAAAGTGGCATGAATGCCACTTCTTCCAGTCTCTCTGAATGACTGTGCATAGAAGTCCAGAACCTTGTCTTCACCTAAAACATCAAACCCTGGCGACCTGTTTGCTCCAGGCAATCTTTCGAGACACTTTACAGTTATGCATGTTAAACATATTGGGCAGCGCTTGATAAGATATAAATCAGTGCATTTCCATATCACTAAGCTGTGACTTTCTCTAATTGAAGGTCAGATGTTTCCTCTTGCAGCTCCTGCTTTTACATGCATTTCTTCTGGACTCTGCAGGTGTCACCTCTCCTGTGGTGCATAAAACTTCAGGTGTTTAATTTATGTGTCCAGAAAGGTTTCCTGGATATTACTATTGAAGTTCTTACATTGAGCTGCGACAGACTAAGGATACTCTTGTATTGAGCACAAAAGCAACAGCCTCTTACATACCTCATCCAAAACTCCACAATAAGGAAGATTAAGATCATAAGACCCAGCATTCCACAGTAAGGAAGCACCAGTCTGTTCACTATATGGTTTATTGTGTTCACTTACTGCACTGCAGTCCTTGATACACAAACTTCGACATATTTTTTCCTGCAAGTTATGTTCAGCGAGTGAGTGATTAATGAACTACATCTTCCATTGAGCTTTCGTGCATATAGTCCAGTTTCATTTGAATACAAAGTTATTAAGTCATCTAGGTAGCATTCTAGCACCTACAGACCATAACAGCTGTGCAGGATCCAATGATATTCCCTCTTCCCTTTCCTTCCTCCCAGGTGAGATGCCAGAGCTAGAATTACTGCCTGAAATCCTGTGCACTTACTGAGTAATTTAGGTATTATTTTCTAAGGCCCTGTTATGCTCCATCAATTGTAACACTTAATTGCTATTACGAACTCCATGATAAAACAGTACTACTTATAATCATATATTCATGTTGGTTATGTGTCTTACAGTGAAGCAAGTCAGACTTAGTAAGCATTTATCAAAATTGTCAACAAATAAGAAATGCAGAGATTGTTACTGAGACAGTTCTGAACTGAGCTACAGTTCTTTCTTGCCTACATTCAACAAGAAAGTTCGATGACATCTATTCCAAACTGGAATGTCATAAAGACAGTCACGCAGCAAAGGGAGAGCCAGCACTGGGTCAGTAGGTACTGAAAAATAGATTTGGGAGTTGTCAGCAAAAACGTAACACTAAAACCTGTGAGCATGAATAATAGTGCCCTAAAGAAGCATATAGATACCGCACAGAGCAGAAAGCAAACTATCACTGTGGCTCTATGAGCAATTTGGGACACTCTAGAAATGTAAGGACAAATATCATATTGTCAAAAAAAGAACCCGAAGAAGGACAATACATTACAGAGTTAATATAAAAATTCAGAAAACACACCGATCTCATTGCCTGCAGCAGTAAATGAAGTTGAAGGAAATATAAAGTGCAATTCACAGACATGGTATATTGAACTGGGAATGGGACGTAACCTAAAGACAATATTTGGAAAGGGTTGTCATCTCTGAACAAAGGAAAAGTCATCTACAAATATGACATATAATTCTAATATATATTATTTTGCTTTGCATTTTCGAGGCTATATAAACTGCTGGTGTATTCCCCCTACAGATTTGTGAGGGAGGTATTTCTGCTGTAATATGCATGAAGGAAAACAAAATGGCATTACATTATTCACTCAGAGAGACAATAAAGACTTCCAGGCTTGTTGCTTGGCCCAACACAGTGTTTGGAGCAACAAAGCACTGCTTTCATACTCCTGAAAATGAACATACTAGACTTCGAGGGAGAGAAGACAAGCTAGAAGTTTATGATGCTAAACTCAAGTGGTGGAGATCATATTATTGCCACTGGTAGCAAAGAACAGAAATCTTGCGATGGATCAAATTCAGTTAGAATTACAACAAGCACTGGTCATATTTCCCATGGATGTTTTGAAGATACATCCGCACACTGCAAACAGGCACAATTTAAATTTTCCTAAGTGTACACCAGCAACGAGATAAGAACAGGAGTAACTCTTCTATTCACTTCATCTTCCTCCTCAGATCTTTCAGTTTTCAATGGAGTCTAACAGCTTTAGGTTTACTTGAGCTCTCCTGCCTTCTCCCAGCAGTGACTGAGCTGTGCACTCCCCGCTGAGGCAGTAGTGTCAATGTGCTGGACCTCTCATGGTCCAGCATGGCCCATCTCATCTTAGTATAACAAAAGCCTTTTCAAAGTATTTTACATGAGAATAGGGTATTCAACGAATAAGAGAGAGAAACAAATAAATGATCGTCACAGTAGAGAATTCCAGCAGAAGAGCAGCCTAGGAGATGACAGGAGCAGAAAACCAGCTCCTGATAGAAATCTGAAACTTAACGTGCTGATTTTGCTAAATATAATCTAAGTGCCCCTGAATATCATAAGGTGTTGAATGATCAAAGAGTCGACTTTGACCGCATCACCAAAGTAAGAGCAATTTACCGATAGGTAAATAAATATGAACAACTCCAAACAATTCCCTAGCAGATTTCAGCACAAGACACAACCTATTGGGCAATTATTACAGGACAACCAGAAGGAAAAAGGAAAGACATTATAATGACATGAAATGTCTTTTAACAAGGAAAATAATAACCCTACCAAAAACAGCAGAATAGAAAACTTAATTATCAGGAATCTGTTGCAAGACATAAGCTGAGACAAACATCTAAAAGCCCATCTTGCTCTCCTGTATTGCTCTCTCTGCCACAGTATCCGAGCATCTCAAATCTCTCCATGCATCTATTCTTACAACGCTGTTTTGAAATGGGGTAATATTGCTATTCCTTTTAAAGAACAGAGAACTGAGGAATATCATGCTAAGGCCACGCTCCCCAGAGGAGCCTGTGTCTTACTTTGATTGACTCAGCCCAGATGTTCAGCTGAAAATCAAAAGCAAATCCGTGAGCAAACAGGGAACTGGATCTGAGACTCAGGCTTACCTTTTCTTAACTGAACAAACCATCACAAAATAAAAAAAAAAGAAAACCTTTTTCCCTAGAGGGTAACAGTACTACACATGGGGAAAGCAGGGTGGTAAGGCAGCATTGTCCTTTCATCAAATTCTTATCATTAATATTTCCCCGCATTACTACTCTTTCTATAAACAAGGGATAGATAAAAAGAAACTTTTCAATCTACAGCAGTGGCAGGGCTGGAAGCAACAAGACACAAAAGCAGCTCCAGGGGCACGCAGTAATCAAGATGAAAACAAAATGCAATCGCAAAACACCATAGCGAATACATCTAAAGCCCGCTGCTGAATCAAACGTGCTGTTAAGAATTAAACAAAAGAAGAAAAAAAAAAACCCTCTCTTCAGCAATAACAGTAAAGCCAGATAAAAGCAGCTGGGCTGTCCTCAAACCCATTGAGTAATTTTTCACACTCCTGCATGGCAGCATCTTCTTCTGGAAGCATAATTCTCACACCCGTGGAGCCGCTGCTCTGCTGCACTGGGGACCATAGCTCTCACATGCAGCGGCCATAAATACATGGTATATACACACCAGTGGCAACCACTGATAAATCAGTGTCATGGGCTGTCCTACCCGCTGGCATCAATATCTCTTAAGATTTAGATCCGCTTACCAGCTGCATCTTCTCATCTCTCATTTGTTGTTATTACATTAAACAAACTATCACATTATTTCCGATCAGCTCTCTCCCCTATCCCCACTATGCTCAGGGGATGCTTTGCTCTGATTGTAAACAGCCCGGCCTTTGTAGTCTTCTGGCCATAGCTACTTCCACATGGTCGGCACCCAGCTCCCTGCCCAGAGAAACTTGCGGCTCAAACAGTTGGCACACAGAAAAAAAATGAAAGAGCAGGAAAAAAACAAGCACTAAAAAACACAAATATGTCCTTAGAAACAGTGCAAAACACAGTCGATGCCCGTCAGCTTGAAACAAAGAAAATGGAGCCATGTTTAACACGAGCGCTCAGGAGGAAGCATCGCTAGTGCTCCAGTACACGTTGTAATAATCTCTGCTCCAACTTCCACTGAAGGCCAGAAAGCTGAGAGGTGCCAACATGCTTTAAAGCACGTGCAGTAAAAAAAAAATAACCTTTTGTAACGCTGCAATATTGAATCTCGCTGGAGTGACAGGTGGACACCGGAGGGTTTCAGTGCATCTGCAGTTAACAGCCTCTGTGAGATGTCAGCAACAAGGCCACCGGCTAGGACTTCCCAGCACTACTTCCTAGAGCACATGTAGCCAAACTTTTTATATGACTACTGCAACAAACACCTACCAATAGCAGAATAAGGCCCCCCACAGAATTTTATTTATTTTTTTAAACCAGCATTAATGTACCTCTGTTCCCTGTGTGATTCTACCTCTGCCTCCTGCTCAAGCTCTCCGGCACGCTACAGCCCTTCTTCCACTTCCTCTCTTGAGGCAGAACTCCGCAATACTTCCACTACAAAGATAAGAACAAAACATGTTGTGTGCAGTGTTAGGAAATACTCATAACCTGTGTGAACAACAGGCAAAGTAACAATTCCCAGCATGACAATTCCTTAAAATACTAATCACATCAGAATTAAACCAGAAAGAAGAAGAAATCCATCTTTCCCTTGAGAAAAATTCTTGTGTGACCTGTAGAAAATTATTGCAAGTCTGCAGATTCTCTCAAAGGGCCTCATACGACTTCAAGAATTTTGCTCCTACTCTACAAAATAAATCACAGTAACTCCTGCACAAGGAGGTTATGGACGCTTCATCCCTGGAGGCATTCAAGGCCAGGCTGGTTGTGGCTCTGGGCAGCCTGGTCTGGTGGCTGGCGACCCTGCACATAGCAGGAGGGTTGAAACTAGATGATCATTGTGGTCCTTTTCAACCCAGGCCATTCTATGATTCTATGAATATTCCTGGCTAAATTACACAAGGTTCTCCTATCATTTTTGGAGAGAAATGAATGAATTAATAAATCATGAATGAACTGCATCTACTTAAAAAGGGAAAGCATAGCAACTTATCAGGTAAGTGCTGTTTAAATTAGGAGTCAGTAAAGAGTTCCACACTCTTACAAATGTACTTCCTAACACATGCTTGGTACTACTGGAGCAGCGTGCAGCTCTGTAGCATTATAGATATGCATAGATATACACAGTTGTATTTTACACACAGTGTTGAAACAGACAGGACAGGCTGTGTATTGTGGATCAGAAGGTGATTTTATGCATTCACATATCAAGTGAAAAAAGGACTGACTTGTCAGGAGTCAGTTAATAATACGTGCTGATGTGTATGTAGTTATGCCTAGGTGTATGTCAAAGCATTTCCTCTGACAACAAGTAAGATATATGGAAATCTGGGATACGTATGCATTTCTGGGAAATGTTATATTTCAAGTTCTTACAAAAAAAAATTCCTACTCTGCTACTCTTCCACATAAATCAGAAAAGAAAAACAAAAGGTACTTTATAAATTTTCTTCAGCAGAAAGCAGAGTCAGCCTCTCTTACTCATGGAGGGACGAGGTAAAGCAACGTGTAAGCAAATTTCCCCCCACACATATTTATGTTTTTATAATCTCAACATGCAGTTGACACAGATGTAATGTTAAGCAGACAGACAGCTATTTGCCAGAGGACAGATGTGCCTGCCTTAAGGGCACTTAGAGAAGCAAGAGCTCATGGCATGGTGCTCTGGTCATTGCTTTGCTGCAAGGCATGGCCTGCCTGGCTGAGTTAAGCGGCACAGTCTGAATGGGGAGGAAGCATAACAACCCATCCACAGACCACAAGTCCATTAGCAGAGAGAAAACAACACGCTGACAGCACAGGTTCTGAGCTGACCCTCTCAGAATTGGGTTACGCTGGTCTTTCCTGTGCAAAATGAAAAGCTTCTTGTGCTTCCTGCTAGGAACAGCACAAAAGGTCTTTAGAAACCACAACTCCTGCAGGAGGGCAGCTCAGATAAAAGACACCCAGGATCAGCTACTGAACTGCAAGGGGCTCCTGCAGAGTCCTCCGGGCTTTCAGGGGAAGCCCACGGTGCCTTTCCTTTTCTGTGATTTGGAAGGAATGTTGGGAAAGTTTTAATCAGAGCTATAATCTGGAGACATAAACAGCCGTGGGCAAATCCGGGTAGTTCATGGCTAAAGCAGTAGCTTAGTCTGGCTATATGAAAAATTCCAGATGTTTCCTCTGATGAACCAAAAACACTTCATTTATTGCATTAGTGTGGCTCTTGCACTGCAGACCTCATGTGCTATAATCACTACTCCAGTGCATTAGATATAATCTATTTGTGTCCATGAGCCTGGGATCCCTGGAAGGGTTATGGAAGCTCTTCCTACGCCTTGCTCTTTGCTCATCTGTCAGCACCATCTGGAAACAAGTAAGGAATCACCCACAGGGAGTGAACTAGAACTGGAAGGGACTCTCCATACACAGACGAGCTGCAGTCCAACAGCTTTTTATTGTACAGTACCCTCCTACTGGAGGCTGAAACAGTGCTTATGTCACCCTGCATAAGGGTGCTTAGGAGTACTTCTGGAGCAATCTCATGTAAGAAATTCCCATGGGGACAGATTGGGATATATCAAGTGCTTTGAGTATGCACTGAGTACTTTCACCTGAGAAGGAGTCTTCAGTTGTCAGCAAATTCCTCCGCTCCAAAACTCCCTGTCTAGGATGTTCCTCCTCTACACGCCAATGGGATCCCATTCCTGAGACCTTGCATACACCCAACACAAGAGCAGGTGGGATTAACAGAGTTCTCTGCAAGGAGGCATGTCTTGGAAGGGCTCTACCATGAGCATTGTAGGCACAGACAGAGAAACTTGAGATTTGCAAGATTTGCTCTGTCTGATAAAGAAATGTAAATCTTTATAAAAGGTCAGGGAATAAACTCTGACTCAGCCTTCAAAGGAAGAAGTCTGGAGTTCTGGTTTAGATCTCTTTTTGTTCTGAGGGGGTATTTGACTAGGATATAAAGGATTTATTGATGGGGGGGAAAAAAAAATAAAGAAATCATTAGGAAAGTAATGCAGAGAGAAAGATAGCAGCTCAAAGAAATCTCATTGGAAAGCCTATTTGACAGAGGAAAAATCTGGGAGCTTCGCATAAATAAATAAATGAATACAAAGCAAAGAAAAACACCATTAAGTCCAGAGTCAGAAAAAGGAACATCTATGGGAAGTGAAATTGTAGCTGGATTAAGCCCCCTTTCCTTCAGAAAGGCTCTCTTGCAAGTAGGCTTTGCATGAAAAAGAAAATAAGTGCAGAATCATATACCGAATATACAGCGGATTTAACACCAGTGGTAAAGGGGAAGTAGTGCATTCTGTAAGAAATGCAGTTCTTCCCATGAGAAAGAAGAAAGTCTGAGACATTTTCCCCATCCTTGCTGAAGGGTATTACTTCCTAGATACAGCTACAAATGCTTTAAGAGCCACATTCTCGGGTGATATCACGGCAACATTTGTTAACATGGAACCAATCCCAACATATTTATCTCATTAAATTACTTACTTCAGACCAAAGTTAACTATTGTTATATTACATACTACCAGGGTCCTGCTATTCTAACCCCAAACTCTCCCTTTCTACATCTAATTTCCTACTGCTGTTTTTCTTCTAACGACTCTGATGCTACCAACAATTGAAAGAGCCAGACTTCTCTGCAACACTATAGAGTAGCATAACTGAATGGAAATCCGTGATTTTTTTTTCTGGATTTATACTGCTGCAAAGCAGAATGAGTTCTTAGCCCAGATCCAGGAAGAGACGAGAAACTTCTTGCAACATTTTTCTTAAAGTAACCTTTTAACTAAGTTAAAACAAAGGGAAACAGCTGATCATTTCTCTCAGCTGTATTAGCTGTAGTACAGGGGCTAAAAAAGAACAACAACAAAGAATAAGCTGCATTAAAGAAAAGGAGGCTATGGAAAACTGGCTGCCATCCCAGGTGATCTTCTGCTCCAGATTTAGTGACCACAATGAGAGCTGTGATTGTTTTAATTTGCCAGCACTACTTTACTTATCTATTTCCATGGATTTTATAATAAGAAGGAACCAGAAGCACACTAATCACTGTAACAGTTTAAACTTCTGATCAATGGCAAATTCAAACTGAATTTATCAAGGAGAACATTCCCTCTGCTTGTCTTATATCTATTCAATCTTGAATTATTTCTTAACAGTTCGCATCTCCTTATCAGATTTTATACACTGCATAAATATTCATAAACATAATAAACACTAATTAGAGAAATCACAGACCAGAGGAAGCTATCAAGGACTTTTAAGTGAACTGCAAAGCAGAATGAAATCTCTATCACTCTGCATGAATTGCAGCAGAGAGAGCTCCCTTCCTCCACCTCACTTACCCACTCATACATCTCCAAGCATGGATCACCACGAAGAAAAGAGTTATTGCATCTTCAAAGTGATATCCAACTAGATAATTTTGTTTTTCATGCTCCCACATCACAGGGAAGTCAGAGGGGAATACCTTTTTCAGAGTTCCATATCCCAGTACTGTGCAAAGACTCGATTATGAGGACAGTTTGCATTTACATATTTTACACATCCTCATGCATGTGATGAGAGACTTCTTAAAAGTAATTTTTTCTCTCTATCCACATGATAAACTGAATTAAGTATGAAGTCAGCTTCTAAGAACACAATCCTGATCACCAGGCAGTTTAGATTTGCAAAGTTTTAAAACGCAATGTATTTCTTCTCAAAATCAGCACGTACGTTTTTACAGCTCCCATGTGATTGCAGTAGTTGGCTCTCCCTGACAATCCTTAATTTAAGTATTTTGATGTGATACTTCCTATAGGTTTTAAGGGAAAAAAAAAGAGAGAGTCCTGTTGCTGTCACTATGGATTTTATGCATCTTTCGTTCCGTCCTCCAGTTGCTTTTTCAAGGTGATCACTACCCAGTCCTACAAAAATCAACATTTGCTTTATTCTTACAGGAAACCATTTAATAGGCGGTGTAAAGTTAACAGTGATTCCTCAGTTTTCCAGCTGAATTCAAACCTGCTCTAGAGTGATTTGTAGCATAGCATATGATTTCTAACAGCTGCCTGTTTTAGCAGACATTATGAGCTTTGAAACCATGCATACACTCTTAGAAGGTCATAGAAGGATAAAAAACTGACAGTAAGAGGCTCAAGTAAATGAAAGTAAATACATCAAACAATCTATTTAACAGAGGCACCACATGAGTCAGTAGTGTCACCTCTTCTCTGCACAGCAAGTCGAATCCAGACAGGAAAACACTGATTTCTGAAAGTCAAGGGCAACAAGTGTCACGTAGATGAAAGTAAAGGGAAATGAAGAAAAACAAAGCAAAAAAAGGAACTGACAGCTGTTAGAGCAAATTATGGAACATGCCTGCAATATGCAGCACCTTCACTTTGGGAATCCCAGTACTTCTGTTTGGGAAATAAACACACCTGCAGTAATAATTCCCAAAGTTATTTGCTAAAGTTATCTGCTTGGAAAGGCATATTGCAGGCAATATGTGAATAATCCCCAGTGCCCATGCCATAGCTCCCCTTTGAGGCATTGCCAACACAGAGATAGACTCCAATATCCTCTGCTCATAAGTGTGCAAGATAAAATAGTGCTCATTTATCTCTGAGCTGATCCCTTAAAGGCTAGAACTTCCTATGGAAATCTCTTTAGAACTAGAACAGAAAGCAAACATCTCTGAGATCCAACTCATAGCCCAACCATCTCAACCCATTCCAGCAAGCCAGGTGTCACTCCTCAAGCTGCCTTTTGGCTATTATCTTTCTTAGCAGCTGAGAGCAGGTGCTCTCCCATTCTCCCATAAGCCAGTCAATATTTGTTGAAAAAGCCACAACAGATGTGATACTACTGAGAAGAATTTTAGCTCAAGTTGTAGCTTCTACTTGATTCAGCCTATGGAAAGCTTGGTTTTGACCACAGTGCAAGTTAAAAGCTGCAGGGGAAGGAGATACTTCAGCATGGACAACATGTTGTGAATTGTCTAGCTCGACTGGAACTCAAATTGTTATCACAGCTCTACAAGCAGTAGCAAATAACCATAATCTTCACTCAAAATACTTTCCCCTAAGTCAGGAATTGTTTGTATTTTCTTGCAAGTAGCCTTCAATTTACAATAACACAATTCTTATGGTGAACTCAGAACACCAACTCGGTAATACAAAAACAGAGTCTTGATTACTCATATGCAGTTAATCAGCATAGAAAGATCAGTTTTACATTTTCACAGGGAGTGCAAATTGTAAATGAGCTTTTACATAAAGAAAACAGAAGTCTTTACCATACAGCGAGCTTTTTATTCAAAGAAAAGACTATACTATGTCAAATAGCTTCCTTTGATACCTTTCTATTATTTTAGAACACTGTTGTTGAGTCCACAGTAAAAGATACACCACAAAACTTATACCACTCTTCCATCATCAACAAGTATCAATGAATACTCCAAAAGGATAGGAGAAAGAGAACTTACAGCACTTTCAGTAACAAAACTTTCTGAACTCAGGAATAAACTAAGATATGATGCAGTTAAAAATATAAGAGTCCATTGAAAATCCCACTTCACTTTGAAAAGTAAAAACTAACCAAACAAAAATCTAGACCGCATAATTTCTGTTGGCAAAGACTTGTATTTATTTCATTCTTAATACATAAGAAGGGATTTATTTGCTATATTTGAATTTGATTTCAGAACATTAAAAGCAAAGTACACTGAATAATTTAAGCTTTAATGTATTTCCCTGAATGGAACATGGTCTCATGAGAGGTGAGTAAGAGAATCGGTTTACATTACACAAATGGACAGTAGTGAAAAAAGATTTCCCTAAACGCAGCACGTCAATACAATTTACAATCTTTGGCTTTAAGTAAACTACTATAAATCTGTTTTTCGTATTTTGGATAATGTAAAAATCTTGTAGCTGAACCATAATTCCATTTAATTCTTATGCCTGAATAATCTGGATCATTGGAAGGCAACAGTAAGCATCTAACATATGGGTAGAAAAAGGGAAGAAGATTTCAAACGATTAATCAAAGCTAGGAAAGAATAATAAACTAGTTCTCTTCAAAGTTCTGATACTTTGAAGGAAACTGGATGTAGTAGAAAGCAGTTTCATTCTCTCCAAATTCATCCAACAGATCAACACGAGTTCTTAAATATAGTAGCAGTATTTCAGAGATAAGGACAATATTCAACAACAATTTGGTTCTCACCATACGCCAACAGAAGACAATTTACTTGTGCAAAGGTCTATTAATCCTAAACTGTACCAACTTTTTCTTTTGTAGTTTTTAGTCAGTACTCAAAATTCATCAGTGCAAGTTGTGAATTTTATGTGGAAGGTTTAGAGAGGCTGTAAAGAAGATTCAGTCAATAAAATAAAATTATTTTCCCTGATTAGCAAGTCAGATGTTTGGTAAAGCTGTCATGATGGAAGAGAGAGAGCTAAAAATCATCAGCGTCTTTCCCTTTGTGGGTTCAGAGATTTAATTTGCTAAATGCCAGAATTCAGACATGAGTCAGATCTGATATTTTTAACATGCAAGTCATGATGAATCCAGATGCTTTAATTCCTAAATCAAACCATGCTAATCAATGTATGAGACGCTACTACAAAATATATTGTTACAAATGATGCAAGAGCACTAGTTCATTTATGGTTTGTACAGCTCTTTGGACAACGAGTTGAAAGATAACGGCAACATAGCTGTCACAAAAATATGACATGGTCCAAGTCACTACTGGAGTCCAACTAATTGAGGAGCAAGTAGCCAAAGAGGAGGTGAAAGACAGCACAAATTGATGAGCCCAAGATCAGATGTCCTGAGGTTCCCTGCAGGGCATCTGTTTGGAAAGGCTGGTGGAAATGTCATTCTCCTTATTATAATGAAATGATTCTTTTGAAAAGTACTGAGAAAGGGCAGAAAGGTAGGGGGTTTCTCAGCACACACTGATAACCATATACAGGCTGGATTCCTGCCACTAGAAGTAAATGAAGGAGGTGGGAAATGGTATTTGCATCTAGAAAATATTCTTGTGCTACGGTCTGCCCCAAGATGAGCCAACACACACCAATTAATGCAGAACCAAAAAGGCAATGCTGAATTTCATCACATAGGAGGTTAAGAAGCAAGTTTAAAATTACAAAGCAATAAATTCCTTACAGGAGTAAATAGCCTGGAAACTATCAGTTGTATGCGTGTTTAGGGATGGTTGAGAGAAACATTATTACTCATCAGCTGAGTATCTGAAGATATTAAACGTTAGAAGCTAGGTACGTGGTCTGCACAGATGCTCTGGTGAATCCTACAAGTGCCTTGTTCAATTACATATTGTATGAATATCTCCAGGATACTCAAGCCACAAAATATTACTGTATAATTTTTCCAGCAAGTAATTGAATCTTGCACATATTGATAAAAACTGTAAAGAGAAAATACAGCAAAGGCCAGCAATTATTAAAAGAAAAGGCAGAAGGTTATCTTAAGCAGTCAACAAGTTCTATTCCATCCCATATAGCTGCCACTGGAAAACTCATAATATCCCGAGGTTAACTCAGGAGTCACTCAAAGTCCTTTTCACTCCTGTCATGAGAACTCTGTTTTCTTTCAGGTAAATCAAAAGGACACAAATTCACAGGGGAAATTCTCTCTCGTCTTTTTTTTCTTTTATTTTTAATTCTTTCCTTCCAGTAGATTTTGGTATTGTTTCATGAAAAATCCATTATTCTCCAAGTCTAAAAACTGCAAGGAAAATCTTGCCACCTTCTGATACATTATTAATGACAGTGGTTGTTCTGATGCAAAGTGGAAAATCAAAGAGCCTTTTCTTTTTTAAAATTGATGAAATATGGATATGCAGAGAATAGCAACAACAATAAAAACTCAGGAAAAAACTACTGCCAAGTGTGTTTGCTATTTCAGTGTTACGATTCCCATTCTGAGATTCTGGGGATTCAAGAACTCATCAGGGTCTCTCACTGTGCCTGAAACAGGAAATTATTTTTATTTCACTGCTTTCAAGGCAGTGAGAATGAGATCATGTTGTTCTTTCCAGTCATGTCTAGATCTTTACCAAAAACCTCTCTTTTCTCCAGAATTGACCTTGAAAATCAAGGACAAATTCAGACGTGGCTATTCTTATTGAACTGCACCAACTACAGTCAATACTTCCTTAATTTGGTTAAGTTACCACCAGTGGTGGTTCCATGCACAAGTTTCCTAGCTATTTTGGTATTTGCACATACAGTAACTTCTCTATCAGCTTTCTTTATTAGAAGCAGGCCATAAAAGACAAGTAATACTTGTGTGATTTGAATGCAGATATGCAGCCACTAAGTACAAAATGGCATCATTACATCAAACCAGGGCTTTTTCTTATGTCACAGTACAAATAGCATAATACCAAAAGATACACCAAAACATTTATGACATTTAGTCTATCTTGTGCAGGGAACATCTAAATTTCAGAACTTAATATGAAACTTGTAAATTAAAGTGCTATAAATGCAAATTTATTCTACAAGCAATGATCTGTCTGCACCCGTCTAACTCATTTCTTCTAGAAGGCTGTCAACCAGAGAAGAAACAATCTCTCAATACAAAAATGTATTCAAGACATATAATAACAGCCAAAACTCTCATATACAATCTATTTTGTCAGAATTTTTGCTATAATGTGTAATAGAAAGGACTGTGTTTAAAAATGGCACTTTCCATTAAATCTTTAGCCTTATGTAGACAATCCAGCTATGCACTAGGATGTAGTTCTCATAGTTCTGGAGACAGACTAATGAATATGTTTACCTAAAACACAAATAGAGCCTCATATTAAATCACACAGAGACAGTAGTTCCCAAGAGAGTAGTCAATGTCTACAAGCAGTTCGTTTTCTTTTTCAGACATGTCCGCTACTGGTTTATAATTTTAATTTTTATTTTATATATATTTACTAACCTAATCCATTGCATTTCTAAATGCAGGATGCCACGTACCAGCTCTGAGCTCTGGTTAGCTACCCTCTCTGCTGGGCTCCTCTGCTCAGCAGCATTCAAGCTGTTTGCCAGCTAGAATCTGCATCGTCCCTTCTTCCTGCAGCCCAGACAAAACTGGCCTAACATTTACATGAAAGGAGAAGAGAAAATAAATTTTTGAAACTGCTGAAGGAAAGCACATGCATGAGTGTCATAAAGCAGAGACAAAAGCCACACTTCTAACAGATATGTTTCTCATCCTCTTCTCTCACCTCCTTAACATTTCACTGTTTGAAAACTGGATGAAAAGGTCTTTTTGCAGAGGCTGCGAGTATACATTTTTCAACCCAGTTCAGTAGCCATAAACTCAAGAGCTGATCAAGAGATTTCAGAAGGCTGTCACATTCACTTCAATGCTGTATTGCAGTTGCATATTCCTCCTGCGTCTGCCAAGCCAGAAATGAGCTTTCACTCTGCTTTACACCCAGTGACCAGCAGCCAAACTGTGATCTCTGTTCACATCCCCTACAGGCAAATATATATATTTGATCAGATGTATCCATACTTGTGATAGCACCAAATTGTATTTCACAGCACAAACACAATGTTAATCCACATTTTAGATGCTCTTGTGCATTCTCCTGAGATTAGAACACTCCAAAACACCCCTCTGTTTTTCTCTGACCAGGGCATCATCCCCTGCTCTGTTCTCTCATCGTTTCAACTTCTCTTGATAAAAAACAAAAGGCCAATGTTTATTGCCAGCTCTGGTGAGACCTGATGGTCTACGCGCCTGTCTTCAAGGCTAGAAAGGTGTAGATTTTATTTTCTGTTTGCTTTCACTTGTACCTTGAGGTGCAAGAACACATCATCTTGAGGTGAGCGCAGAGCAGATGGTCCCTTCATTTTTGCTATGGACGAGACTTGAAATAGATTTGCCCCCCAGCATAAATAAATGCAGAATCTTTACTGTGTTTTTACTTTTGAGCAGATGACTAAGAGGACTCCCCTAAAGGAAAGAGAAACAAATCCCAAACATTCTCACTCCTGAAAGAGTGCCTTTCTATGCTTCTTATCCATGAGGCTTTCAAATTCACAGTGGCATCCAGCAAAGCTAAAGTAAACCAAGCATTACATATATCTAGCATTTACTTTTTTTGTATTAATAAATGCCACCAATTGTGAAAAACACCAGCTCCACCAGCAACCACATAAAAGACGCTTGTCACAAAAGCCTTCATGCCCTGAACTGCTACAGGCTGTGCTGCAGTTCATTTTAGCAAAGCATTTACCTACAAATCTTTTCATTACTCATGTTGGCCTAGAAACAGTTATGACAGAGTCCCAGGACACGGCCTTACTAAAGTCTGGAAAGCTATTCAGATGAAAACATAAGAGCAGATTTTGTGCTGTTGCACAGACTAAATGAGATCAGCAATGATAAATTCTCCCACAGAAATAGCAGAAATAGGAGCTCCAACAACAGTAACTGAACTTACATAGAAAACGTGCCAGAGCGCAGTGAAGTGGGAAATAAAGAAAATGTGATTCAGACCACCACTACTTAACCTCTCCTGGGGACAAAAATGCAGGTAAAATAGACTTAAAAAGTAGGGTCAGATAAGATGTGATTCCAATTAATACATTTGTCAAAAAGGTCAATGCTTATAGAGGAAAATAGATCAAAAAGAAGGGTTTTCAAACAAGATCGGTGATATCTAAAACATATCTACAAAAGAGACTGTAATTACACTAAATTCTGCATTTTTTCTTCTGTCTAGAGCAAACACTTCTTCACACTGTCCTTACCAATTGGATGTGCTCAGTGTTGAACTCAGCAATAGCTGCTGATACCAGGGAGTTC
This sequence comes from Pavo muticus, assembly GCA_016647715.1. Taxonomy (NCBI): domain Eukaryota; kingdom Metazoa; phylum Chordata; class Aves; order Galliformes; family Phasianidae; genus Pavo; species Pavo muticus. The sequence goes on along the minus strand of JACDJE010000026.1, from coordinate 2,530,353 downwards.
CTGGGCTTTGGATTGGGAGAGCTCACATCAATGGGCACCTCCATCATCTTCTCCAGCTGCATCATCTCCAGGCTCATAGCATTAGTCACCCTTAGCAATGTGGGACTCTTAGCCCCAGGCCTTAATGGCACACAAAACAGATAAAAAATAGACTCTCCCTGGTCCATCATTAGGTTGTATTTTTTTTTTCCTCACAGAGAATAGACGTTGTCAAGGCTAAGGAGCTTCAGTCATCAGTCTAGGACATCCAAGCCATTGCATTGGTATACTTGAGAGTATATGTTGCAGTCTATTCTACGTTTTGTTTTAAATGCACAATGCAAAATTGTTCAAAAAAATATTTCAATAGCCATTCATTAAATGGTGAGCAGCTTCATTTTGAAAGTGAGTTTTATAGCTTAATATTACATTGGACAGCAACGATAGATTAGCTTGAAATTTATTCTGTAATTAATCCCCTGGAGAGAAACCTATTTGCATGCAAAAACGAGTCTTAATTAATGGCCAAATATATTTAAATTGATATATCAGCTACTCACAGACAATTGTAGCTTCTTACTTTATTGAAATCCAACCCAGCATTGAGTAGCTTCTTTACAATGTGAAACAGATCTATAGACAGCTCTTCTGTAAGTAACAAATTATGTTTTATTTTGACTTGGGTAACTCACTAGGTATAGAGATTGATATTAGTTGTAAGGTTAGTTATACAAAAGAAAATAATTAGTTTATTATTATAAGGAAAACACCAGTGGATTTTCCTGAATTACCAACTTAAATGGATCCTGAATACCTCCAATTTACCATCTTATTATTTTTAGTAACGGCATTCTTACAAAAAAAAATCATATGTTAACAATAAACATTAAAAAAACACAATGGGAAATAAATATCATGCATGTGGATGCAGACTGTTTAGTAATGCAGCTTCTAAATACATATGAACCTTCTCATCTCTTGCTGTGTCTCATACCAAGTCTAACTTGGTGGGTATGGCCCGAGAAAGCCCATCAGGTAAGGAACCTTTCACGTGAGACTCTTAAAGGAAGGCATCAATAAACTTAAAACCACTGTGTCCTCAGGAGACCAAGCATTAGGGTGTGTTCACATTTTGGTTGGTATTTCTTTAAGAAAACTGACTTGCATTCAAACACAGCAGCTGTATTTAGGTATGTAGGAATACAGACTTCGTATAAAAAAAAGAGGTATGAAGGGACACTACTTTATCTACTTGAAAAATCCCAAAACTTAGTTTTATCAAGAACTGCTGCACAAATCCTATCACTTTGATTAGCTGTGGTCTATAACAGATGGATGACTGTCTCTTTGGATAACTAAAAATATTGATTTCATTCTAATATTTGAGAAAAGACTAACAGTGAAGTCAAATGTGAAATTGGGTAGAACAGTAATGCGTCAAGTAATGATAACTGCTGGCTAGAAGGGAAAGACAAAGTAGAGACTCAGGCAAATTTTATACAGTGTCATCCTTCAATCAACTTTTCATACATTAGTATTATATAAAACCTGAATTATTGCAACATGCATGCCCATCTTTTGAGTGATATTGATGCATTTGGCGTTTATCACTTAACACCAGGCTTCAGATTAAAAACTTATATTTTCAAATTAAAGCAGAAAATTACTTGACGTTGCCTTAGTGTTTATAGAGCGAGATCAAACGTAGTTCAGAATCAAGCTTATGGCTACTGATGAGCACAGAAATCAAATTAGGTTAACAAACTCACTCAAAGCACTGAAGCAGATAAAAGGTCAGTTTGAAAATCACATTCCCCATTACATCTTCAAGAGCAGTGTGCTCCCAAGGTTACTGTATTTCTACAAAAAACTGTGCAGGTTTTCATGTCCAATGATTGCTTTCTCCTGTGGCTTTTCTTGTGCCGTGTATTCGGATGACATTAGAGATGCTACAGAAATTGTCCCCAGGTGGCACCTGCCAGTTTGCAAGCAGGGACTTGAAAAGGAGGTAGAAAAATTATCTGTAGGAGTTTGAATTTTTGCTGTATCTCCTTACTCTGATGTTTTATTTCTTGAAATATTGCAGTATGAATAAGCCCTCCGGAATATAAGAGGTACGAAACAATCAGAACAGTAGCACACACAATTATTTCTGAAGAATTTTCTAAGGTCTTATCAGTTGGTTTTAAAGGAAATATTCTTGCTTTATAGTTTGAATTTGATTAAAATTTGAAAAGAAGAATCCTGAAAACATCTATTCAATTCTGTTTTTTCCATGAGGATTCCCACTGCAGAGAGCACGTTGCACTACACACCAGCAGAGACCGAAATGAGCACAAACTCCATAAATATTTATATCCTATCTTGTTAGGCACCACACAAAACCCCACCATGCTGCAAAGACCAACAATAATGGTAGTAGTAAAATATAAATCAAGACCTGTGTTTAACCAGTAACTGTGAAAACTGGATTTGTTACCAGCATAATTCAACAGCTACATGAAATAAAAGTGGTAGAAGTCAGTGCCGTATGCGCAGATCCCCCAGCCACAATGAGTTGGTACACACTGAGGGCTCGGCCCTTGCATGTAGCGAGTGATGAGCGCTGATGAATTCACTTGGCTCAAGGCAATGGATAAAACCTCTAACAGATGAGAATCAGAAAACTTCCCTCAAAATGAAAAGAGGCCCAAACATCAAGACTCCCATGTATACATTTTATTTTCTGCTAATTTTATTTCCAAATTATATCAGTCTAACCTCATCAGATATGCTTTCTCCCAACTGCCATGAAGAAAGTGGTATCCAGACCTGGTATTAGCCCAGATGACTCTACTGAGAACATGATTGGTATTTTGAACTTTCTTTTGCAGTCCAAAAGAGTTATACGGTAAACCACAGCACCTAAACTGAGCTAGGTGTCCAGAATTATGAAGTTCCTCTCATTTTTCTAACTGTACTTGTTTGTCTCTTTCCTGAATATTTTTCTACCCACTAATGGGCATGGCACCTCATGGGCCTGATTTTCATCAAACACGTTATTATCGATTTCATGAATTTGAACATACGCTGGAAAAAAATGAGATCCTTTCAGGCCAAGTGCCTTTCCAGTGATAGAAAAGCATTAGGAAAAGAAAACAAACAAAAGTAAAGCCTCTACAGACAGCACAGGCTGCTATTACAGACAGCCTCTTCTGCAGCACGCCTCAGATTCTGTTCAAAGAGTGACATCTGCTTTCATCAGACATCAGAGTCCAATACATTTAAAGAGGTAGAGCATAGGAACTAAATTATAAGTTATATAGTTAAATATTTCACAGAGCTTCCATACTTCTCTTTCGTCAACAGAAGATAGGTGGCTTTCCGGAGAATATTCATTCAGTCTGTCACTTGAAATGTCTCTCTTTAAAAATTAACACAAATACTTAACTTTCAAAGATGTTAGCATGTCATTACTTGTCACATAAATTGTAGAGTTAGATACTTGCAGAGGTGTATTTGAAGACTGCTGCTGAGCAACTTTCAGCGTTCATGAATAAGATATAGGACCTTTCATATTTCATTACATATACGCATACTTTCTATAGTTATGAAAGAAAAGTACGCAATGTCTATTTCTAAAGTAAATGTTCCCTTTGAACAGAACTTTAAAATGAACTGTGTCAAGGCAAAAGCCCTCAATCTCAATACAGAGGCTCTTACCCACAGACATCTTTTCATACCAATCAACTGAGTGAATAAGTTCTTTTTGGTGATAATGTGTGTTGAAAGGTAGTTATATGAGTATCTGGAGACAGAAGCAAGCCATCTCTGCCTGTACTGAATCAACTGTCAGCTAAAAGCATTAGGGGCAGGTAGAAGACTCAGATGCTCCATTTTGCTCATTTATTTTTGCTGTAACATAAACTATACAATTGGGATATGCTGGCAGGTTGATGTTGCACCAGACTGACCTTGATTTGCTCGCAGTAACGCACTTTGCACCAAAATCTCCCTCCCACTCCACAGGGAGTCATTTCCCATCTTACATGTCAAGAAACACCCACAACGGGAACAGGCTCTCTGCACTACTGCTACCTTAACACCCACCCTGCATGCTGCCTTACTTCCACATCCTCTGCTGCTCCAGGGCAAGCTTTTATTTGTTTGATATCTCTGCATTTATGAGCTAGCAGACACTCACCCTTCCCAGTTCCAGCTTTTGCTAAATGAGAAAACTCTCCACAGTTGCAGCAGTGTTTCCACACACGTAGCTGTTGGATTCAATTTCCACCTTAGAAAATTGGCATTTCTGGCCCCATACTGAAATTGCTACTAGAATTCTGGATTCTATAAAAACATTATCTAAGGAGAGGAGAATCAGCAGATCCAAACCCCATACCGGAGATAAATCACAGCACAGAAATTCCAGGAGAAGAATCTGGGAGAGATTCTAGAAAGAAAAAGCAACAGGACTTTCAGGAACATTTGCATTTTAGTTTTCAGGCACCTCCTGCTGCATCCCTCAATCCTTCATCTTCCAGGACTGACTGCAAACTGACCTCTGCCTATGTGGCTCCATTTCCAAGGAGGAGAACATCCCTGTTCTTGCCTCTAGGTTCTTTACTCAAAACCTTCTTGCTTTTTGTCTCTTGCTTTTGAACCTTCCAACAAAGCCCTTGGTAACCTTAAATTAGATTCTAGAGCACTGAGAGCTAGGCAGCAAGTTTTCTTCAAGGGACCTCTGCCCTGACAATTGCGTAGTTAAACAAGAGCAGAGCTGCAGGAATGCAATTATTCACAGGAAAAGTGTTTTAAGGCAAAGAGATATGAATGCATTTCAGTTTGATACCATTAAATGACTTGACGATTTTGAATTTGAATTGTGAATCATCCTTGCATTGTCCTCTGAGCTGAATTCTCTTTTGTTCAAGTGGGATTCATTAAAGACAAGTGAGTCATTAGGTATGGTCCAGCTTCCAGGCAGGAGAAGAAAGTGAAGATTCCCCATGTCAGGATCAAAAGAAAGAGTCTGCTTCAGAGGTTAACGCAACACTAAAGAGAATTTTTTTATGCAATTTAGTGGATAATAAATTGCTACTGATCGGTGAAGATGCAAGAGACAAAATTCTATTATAATAATTGACAGTTGTTAGAAATTAAAACTAGTTTATAGCCTTAGCTATCCAATAAAAGCTTGAAATTGACAGAAGATACCACTCACTAATTTATATACAGGGAAATGTGCATTCATCTGCCTGATTTACCAGTGCAATACACCTGTCTGATCCATGTTCCATCTATTTTATCCCCCCAAAAAGCGTATTGCTCAATTCTCTCTTATGCTTTTTCCATTCTATTCTAAAATGTCTAGTTCTGTAGACTGCGTAGGAAGCACACTCCTTGTTCCATCTGCACAAGGACCTTTCTGTTTTCAAGGCTGAGACAGTCTGCATCCTCACAACATCGACACAGTTTCCTGCCTCCTGAAAGCAGCAGTGCAACATTCTGTGCGCACAGCCATGGAAATGAACACAGCACCATCAGCCAGGTCACTGCTCTTCCCCCAACTGCAACAGCGCATTCTCCATCCTCCCATCAGGCAACGGACAGAACAAAGACCATCTGTGCCAGGGTAGCTTAGTTATGACACACTTTATGCTTTTCAGGAAATACCCACCATTAAGGTGAGCCCTCAAAGAGAGCCAGATATCCCCCAGCTCCATTTGAAATTCTACTCCATGCAAACTGAGCGCAGCTTGCATTTTCTGTACGTCACATAGGGCCATAGATTTACTTCCAGAATGATATATTCTGTCTGCTATGGCAATGAAGGACATACATGAAAATGATGAAAATGTATAGAAGGATATAGAAATGGGAAAAGTATTGTGGGAGAAAAAAATGGTACAAAACAAGTTGGATAACAAGGTTTTGTGGTTTTTGCATGTGTGTGTGTGTGTGTGTGTGTGTGTGTGTGTGTGTGTTTGGGTGTGAAGGGGTTGCACGCAAGCTACAAATTCATTTCTCTTGAAGTTAGTGACAAAAGGCATTTTTCAGGTCTGAATTCAACAGTAACAGCACACACAGACTGCGCTACTGCACAGTAATTTCATTAAACTAATAGATCTGTTTCTCTAAACCTGCTTACTTCTCTGAAGAGTCGTATTGATCATCCAGAGGAGATTAAAAGCAGCGGGTGATAAGTGACAAAATATAAAGGGAGACCCTTAGAAGTTGAGTTCGTTGCCAAAGTACCAAATGAGATATAGGACAGACTTTATTCCAGTGCCTACACACGCATGCCTAGAGCCTTGCCAAACTCACCTGGGGGCCTTTATTCCAGAAGGCAGCAGTGCTTCTGTAAGTGTTAACAGATATGCAGCCCCACATGGATATCTTGGGTAACTCAAACAGTACTAGATGCTTACATGCATCTAAATTAACTGCTCTCAGCATCTGTAACCACAACAGTTCCCTTGAATTAGGAACAGGTACACTGATTCTTCTTATTTTTGTCTCATAGACAAAAACACAAAGTACAAACAAACTGTATTTGCATACAGCCTATCGTCATAGGCCTTCAGTACCCTAGTTTTGTATAGTTTTAAATTAACAGTAAAGACCTAACCTCAAAAAACACCTGAAGTTTTTGGCAGAAGGAATGAATGACAACACTGATAATACAATTGGCAATCAACAGATATTTGGAATAATTATTTATTTTTAATAAGTATGGGAATTGAAGCATGTGGTTGTCAAACCAACACTTAAGTCTATTAAATTGTACATGGAAACAGTACTTAGAGCAGACTAAAACCAATTTTAAGTGTGTATATTTCACATATTCTGCCTTGTGGGTAAAGCATCCTCCACAGACATACAGCTTGGCTATTCACATCTCATGTATCTGGTAAAGTGAAAAGTAGGATCACTGTGTTGATCATATTGCAACTCATGGAGATGTTCTTATATAGAAAAGAACAGTACTTCAATCAGTACGAAGTGGTATTTTCCTTAATGCTTTTTAAAATAACATATAATGTGTAATCCTGTTGTACATCAACACGAAGAAATAGATTCCTGTTTCAGTTAAAATGTCAAAATAGTGTAAAAACATATTCCATATCAACGCATGAAAATTCAAAACAAAATCTTTTACCTGCAAAAACATCTTTGGGTTAGACTCAGTGGCACGCCAAACAGATCCGAAAAGTCCATTTTCCACAGGCAGTCTCTCATGCACTTGCTAGGCCCTCCAGCTGCTGTTACTTAGGTCTTTGACTTATTTCTTTGCTCTTAAGAGACAGCAGCCAGCTGGTCAAAATTGAATATCCCTCCCAGCTGGCCAACGCGAATGCAAGTACCTGCTACCCAGCTGGACACGGAGCTTCAGGCTTCAGCCAGGAAGCAATATGCTGCCTTTCACTGAGCAAGTAGACCAGCCAGCAGAAATCAAGGAGGATATCATGAGATAGAAGTGAAAAGATGTTTCGTGCTACAAAATTGAAAGGCACCGCTCCTCACTTGGGTTACATCCTCTGTGCATCCTTCTGCGTACCAACAGCTTTCAGCCAATCTATCTGTGCTCCAGTACCTGTTGAGACTACATCATGCATGGGGCTAAGCAAGGCAGGCTGGAAGCTATAGGCAGAAAACCCAAAACGCTGTGAAAGGCATCTCATCAGGCTTGGAGCTGCTTGCCCAGTCTGAAATAAAATGGCTCACAGTCCACATGATATTCTAATTAACACAACAAAATCTATCTCAATTTCATCAGTACACACCTCAGTCTCAAACTGGCATGAAGACAGAACCCTAAGGGGTTCTAATTGTGGTTTCAGACAAATTCCATGAAAAGATTTAGGTAGAACAGTATTGCAGACTGACACGTGTAACTTGTGTGCATCTGCTTGTGGTTGCATTCTGCTCCCAAATGAAACGTATGATTTCAAGTTGTGCTTAATTTTCTCGAGCTTTGAGGGGGTGGGGAAGGAGATGTTTGACACCTTATGAGGATGGTCCTTAATAGGTGCTTGTTGAATAGGAGATTACTGAACTGATTAATAGAAAACATTAGAGAATGAAGTGCATCTCCTGATAATTTTAGGAGGGATTTTTTCATTTCAGTAAACCAGTTGCAGTTGCATCAAAATCTGGATATGTGTAGAAATGCACCTTAGGTTTGTCTTCCTTCATTAGAAAGTGTATGACTTCGGGAGGCTTCATCATCTGCTCTCATTATGACCATCTCAAACTGACAAAGAAAATCAGGCAGGAAGATCTTCACACAAGCTACCCTCTGGTGCTACGTTCATAAGGAAAACAGGTTTTTTGCTACCTCTGTGGCTGTAGTTCTGCCCCTATCACTCATTTCCCTCTCCATAACACATCTGACTTGGAAGATTTTATTCGGTGGCAACAGAAGAGTTTGACAACATCTTAGGGAAGAAATCAAGGAGTATGAGCAGCTCTATGTGGACATGCAGAACTTCTCTCTACATTAGGTACAACAGCCGGAAAGCAGGGCAGACCACGGAGAAGACAAGGAGAGAAAAGAGAAGCATCTCAGAGCCTGACCTCTGAATATCAGTTGTCCTTAAGAGAAGTTAGCAGGCAGTATAAACAAGATGAGATTTCAACAACTGCTTTGACCAAATCCATCAGGTTGCTAGAAGCCCTGCCAGGTCTGCTTACAGGCTTAGTACAAGAGGATCAGAAGGCAGCCAGGACAAGCACAGACCTCTGAGGTCTGTGCTATGACTGCATTCAGCAGGCAGCTCTAGGTCCAACAGTAAGGAAGAATTGAATTCAAGTTGTACTCAGTGTACCAGAGCTGTACAAGAACAGTCTGTTCAACTGTACGATACGAAGCACTGTGATCTTCTGTGTTACATCTGACCTCCACAGCAGCTGCCTTGCAGGTGTGGAATTGCACGTGGAATGTCTGCAAGAAGCTGGACATAGAGTGGAGACATAGATCCTGTAAGGCTCACAAAAATTACTTATACTCATTCAAAACCAACAAGAGAAAGTACTTTCTATCTTGATAAAAACCTGTGAATCACAGGGAACTTTTCTTCAAAACACAAGATTACTTGAAACAATAAGATGCCAACATCAGCATAACTTCTCTTGTGGCAACAGATCCATCAAACGTATCAGCCATAACAGCACAGACAGAAAGACAGAATTGAGATACATTGCTGAGCTGTTTTAAAGTAGAGAACACAACAAGATTCTAATATTCATAAAAGAAAGATTCCCTTTATAATTTTTTCAATAGAAACTTCAAAAGAAATTGTAAAAGATACTTAGAAGCAGACAAATAATTGCAGGAATAGCTCCTGGTCCACACTTACTCAATTATGAATCAATCAAGATTCACAGATTTCCTCTCCTCTTTTTAAGGCTGTTTTCCAGAATTATCATCTGTGATTTCCATATACATGATAAAAAATTGTAGGGATTTGCCTCGGAAGATAACCAAGTAAAAATGGAGCTACTATATAAAGACAAAAGATACTGTCTAAACTGGAGTAAAACTACAGTCGCCACTCTTCTGTATTAATTCTTAAAAAGTCTAATACAAAAGGCTGTAGAGTGGAAAATAAAATTGTCTTAACACAAAACAAGTATTTTTGTGGGGTTTTCCTCTTTTCTTGCTCCCCATGCAATGTACAAGAGTTATGATAACAGGCAGTATGTACTCACAGGACGGTGAGCTGCAATGATGCACAAGCCTGAAATGAAAGAAATGAGTATTGGAAAAAAAAAGCTGTAATAAGATTTCCACTTTCTGCTGCAAAACAAATCTGAATGACACCTGTGTTAATTTATAGGTAAAAAGCTACTACAAGGTCAACAAGCAATTAGGAATTGTGAACTTTTAATTAAGATGTGATGTCTCAAATACCAAAAAAAATGATGGTTGAGAAGATACAACTGACAGTTAAGAAAGTAGGAAGAATGACTTATAAATTTGTGAAGTAATTCCGTACTGATAAATTTGGAGCAAAACCATATAAATACTTAAGGATTTTTTATTTCTTTCTCTAAAAACCTCTTAATAAAATTAATCTTTGTTCTATTTGGCACAATTTTGTTTTCAAAGCTTTTGGACCCCTCAATTTCCCACTTAATACCAGGCCATAGTTAGAGTCTATCACGATGTGAGTTATGAGCTATTTCATCACCTCTTCCTTGAAGGGCAGCACTTCCTGCAAGAGCCCTTTCCTCCTGCTCCCCTTCCACATCCCTACCATGCTCAAATCAGAGGTCAAATTGCCATTCTTATTTAACTCCTCTGGAATTCTTGCAGTCCTCCAAGAAACTGTTTTGGAACTGACAATGTAGCAGGACTATTTGTCAACACGTCACTTTGGTCCTGCTAAAACCAGCATAGCATCCTGGAGCTGAGGGCATCATAAATCCACTTATGTGAACAGCTTCATCCATCGCTGCTTCTGCCAGTCTCACTACTAATCACAGCAGTCTCAGTGTTTTCAGAAGGTTTTTCGTTGCAGTTGATTTGCATGTGGCAAAGGCACACACCTTGGCAAGTGGGGAACACAAAGGCAGCTGGCCTGAGATATGCACCCTCCATAGAAAATAACATATGCTGATTCTAACTTGGACCACAGGGAAAAAAAATTCAATGGCTCACATGTCACTGCATTTATAGTGAAAGTCCAGACTGGGTTCATTTCACACTACTGCACAGCTTAGCAGCGCCTATTTGATTGCCAGACTTCCATGCACCCTCCTTACATCCTTGTGGACAGGTATATACCTTAAAAACACAAAGAAACCTGAATATTTCAAGGGCAGTAAAGTTTTAATACCCTAAAATTATTACTCTTACCCAGCTGTTAATGTTTTTTTTTTTTAGTAACATCCCTAGAATTTTCCAAACAATTTGTCATAAAAATGTCTCAATATACACCTGCATACAAGCTCCTGATAACTAGCTATACATAGCAACCAACATATTAAAATGAAAGATTTTAATTAAACAATTGCATTCCAACCCTCAGGAAATTAAGTTATAGCATAGAGAAACAACAGGAAAAACAAAAGAAAGAATCACTACCAGCAGCCACTTTCACAGATGGGTCCCCTTGTACTTGACAGGTTTCTGTAAATGCTTTGGTGGGGCTCTCTGAGGACTGTTACCCCTTCCCCCCATCACTGGAGGTTTTCAAGGCCAGGTTGGATGGGGCCCTGGGCTGCCTGGTCTAGTATTAAACGTGGAGGTTGGCAGCCCTGCCAGTGGTGAAAGGGTTGGAGCTTGATGATCCTTGAGATCCCTTCCAACCCAAGCCATTCTACGATTCTCTTTGGATAATTCCAGAAAGCCTGCAAAGATTGTCTCATGCTTCTATTAACAACTTATTCAACTGCAAATATTTAACACAAAACGTACAACTCTGTAAGTATTGCAAATCAGAGTATACAGTGCTAAATTTTGACCTGATATAACATGGTGGCTCTGCTGAGCTGCTATTTAGATTCCAGCCTGTTGTCATGAATTAACTTTTCAAGGAGGTATTAATGGTCCGGCCTCTTGATTTTTCGCTTTTCAGCTCTGTTGCCTCTCAGCCTTATAAGCCTATTACTGGATTGCTTCACAACCTATTTACCTCTGAAGCCTAAAATTCCCAACTGCCAGACAGAAAAGACATTCAGTAATTAATTTAATCCCAGACAAGACATCTGTCAAGGCAAAGGGCAGAGCATGTTCAATATTCATCTTCTAGTATTTTCAGAAACATAGCGTTTGATGAAGAATATGCCAGGCACAGCTGTTTAGGATTTCTTCTCACATACTAGAAAATTTGGGGTTTTTTTTGGTTTCGTTTTGTTTCACTAAAAGGGAAAGATATTGTTTGTTACATTGCTATACAGTTGAGGCCATAGCCTAAAATATCTTCTTGTGTTTTTTACCAGCAATGCTCATACTTGCTGTTACTATTTTGCAGTGAATCAAAAAGCTATGGGCTTTATTGTATTTCTAGGCTCTGAAAGAATTCACTTTCATCAGTTTCCCTATCTTAACTAATTCCAGCAAACTGATAACAGCAATCAGAGAAACACAGATCTATCCTACTGGGTTTTCTAGCACTGAATGGAATGTTACCATCCATCCTTTGGAATTTCAAAGCTGGAAAAACATGGAAACTATACGTAACTGTCCTTGACAGCACACAGCAGCATCACATACTTGGAATTCTTTAATTTACGTCTTCCTTCAGGCTGTTACAGATCAGAAACTGGTGAGCCAACCTCTCCTTGTGATGCATTTGAAGGGCAAAGCGCAAAGGAAAGCATTGTGGACGGCATAAACACAGACCACAGTCAGTATTTGCTTTAAACCATTTGTCTGTGTTCGAAAAATCTTACAGTCACATGAATTATTAAATGACTTCCGGATATCATATTTGCTTATCTCATCTTTTTCTTAGGTGAGAGAGCCTGATAAATGTCTTGCTTCTTGGCACACAACCTTCCTCCACGTGACACTGCCAGAGGTTAGGACTATGCATGTACCACCTCCAGCATACACTGCAGCAACTGAAAGCAAAATCCCTGAGCAGCTGACAAGACCTGCCCTACTCACAGGGGGCTGCTCTTTCAGGTGAGGACATCCACCATCCGTCACCTCCACTCTTTCCTCTGCACCTGTCAACACATTGAACCTTCTGCCCACTTGCTTTGGTGACAAATTGAGTCGCTACAGGCATTTTGGAAAGCATGCAGGATCTGCAGAGTCTTGAGAGTAGAGCAGAATCTTTTGAGCAACTGGACGTTTGGATGCCACCCTAAATTCAGTAATTGAAGTTTTCTTGCTACATAATTGATATCACTCTGATTAAATAACACAGAAAAAGCAGGTACTGGAATGAGCAGGATAGCTAAATTTTGTTCTCAAAGCCATTTTTATTTGTGTAACAAGTGTCATTACCTAAAAGGACCCAATTTAGCTCATTTTTACAATCGTTATTTCTACTAGTATTATACAACTCCCACAAATACTATTCCAGAAAATAGAAGGCATAATTCCTCTTCAGATACCTGAAAAGAGATGCAATTCAGAATCAAAAGCTTTTTCTTCTTTTTGGCCATAATCACTGGATTTTTCCCAGCAAAGTCAATGCTGACCCTGCCCAGTGTCTCCACACAGTCTGAATTGTGCAATACTGTTGGCTGGAGGAAACCTTTGGGGGTTGACCTGTCACCCTGACTGGTCTCTCTGTCCAGGCAGCTTGGCGCTTGGGCCTTGTCCAGGCAGGACCTGAGTACCTCCACTTTGCCTTCCAACACATCAGGTGGCTAATGCTCCCATGAGAAGAGGGGCTGCTGTGACTTTTTCTGGCCTTTAAAGGTTTTATTCACTTTCTCCCCTTTACCTGTGGACAGCTTCAGTAAACGTCCCTCTTATTTGTCTTCCTCTCTTATTTTGGTCAATAACTCTCAACTGCACTTTGAGAAATGACCAACAGTCTTTAAACCAAAAGCATCATCAAAAAAGGTAGATTTTATTTCCATGTGTCCTAACTAAGTCAGTGCTGCTTTATGGTCTCAAAGCAAAGAAGTAATTCCTTCAGCTCTTTTAAACATAGCTGTTCAAAGGGTATGTGTTACATCTGCTAAGCATCACTTTGAAAGGCAACATCCCTTTTCATCAGTGCAATTTCACCACCGAAATCGGTTGTCAACACTGCACACCCAGAGACCTCTGATCTTATGCCCACACTCATTGCCCCACCAGAGACCCCAGTGGCTCAGGACTGCTGGCATGATGAGGCCCATGATGAGCTAGATGAAGCGTGATTGTGTTAATCAGTGGTTTCATAGCAGATGATTGACGTTGCTGCTGCAAATAATTCCAGTTGCCTGGAAAGGTCCATCCCTCCATAAATGTTCTGTATGCAGCACTGTGTTATCTTCATACACACATGTAGAAGCATTCATGGATACACACATACGCAAATAAATTGTACAGTGCTGTGAATTATTCTCTTTTGGCAAAAATTCAAATGGGTTTTGGCATTTAAAGGGCTAAAAGTCATGGAAAACTGAGAGAAAATAGTATTCCTTTGATCACTATGTGCAGCAGTTTTAATGGCTTCCCTTATTTTCACAAAATGAGACCAATTATTTTCTCATATTTTTCATCATAATCTAAAGAAGTTAATAAATTCCTACTTGCCAGAAAAATCAACCATTTATCAGCCATTCACTTACTATGGTTCTGGAAGGACTGTGTGTCTATTTTTGTTTCAATCCATGATTTCTATTTGCAATGACCATCATTTGTTTTAGGCATTTTCCCTTAAGGCAATTATTTCAATTTCATACTGCATGTTAAATGCTATCATTCAACAGATCTTTTCTAAACTGGTAATTTACGCTGCTATATTGAGTATATAACCTGCACAGAGCTGAACAAGGGAAGCATTTACATTAATTCTCAAAGCTTGGGCTTCTGTTAATAGGTGACTACTGAGCAAACAAAGTCAAATGTCTTTAAAAAAAAATCTTCTGTATTCCACAGAAATGTTCAAGAGTTTGGATTTAAAGAATAATAAAAGCTGTAATCTTACAAGCTCTGTGCGTCCTGACCTAAGTGAAGACAAGAAGAGTTGAGTGAAAAAGACCAAGGGTTTACATGATAAAGTTCATAAAGAGGTGAGAATCACTCCATTGCAAGAATTTTCTGGAAAACGTCTTAACAAGAGATTTATATATGACGACCTCTGAAAGTTTTTATGCATTGGTTTCTTCCCACATTTAAATCCTGTGCTGAAATCCACGGGGAACAAGTAGCATGCACCACTACATCTATATTCAGAAAGCGTCCGTGTCGTGAACTCGAGATGATACTTCAGCAAGGCACATTCAGCTCTGATTTACTAGGACAGACAGAAAATCCTCAAACTACATCTGCACAGAACATAGCCAGCGTGAATATAAATATTACTTTTATCAGTTCGTGGTATGGAAGCAGAACTGGAGCGGGGTGAGTTTAGGAAAAGTAAATTGGGTATAATTAGCATTAGAAATAACGTTAGGCGAAGTTAACATCAGGCAATTATCTTTTTTAACAGCTGCTAAGTAGTGTTAATTGGCTGCTATGGACTACAGTTTTACAGGTTTTACACTGCAATATACACAGCAATTAAGTAAAATGTACTAGGTGACATAAGAAATAAGGGAAGTGTCAAAAACATGATTTTTGGATGAGGGACTTGAATTAAGACCTCAGCCTAGTGTTGTAAAACCAATCTGATTTTGCCAGCTGAGCCACATTGACATTAAACGCTCTCCTGTTATGTCACACACCACAGAATATCCAACAATGGCCTGCATCTCATGCATAGATCAGCTCTACTCACACATGATATTTGTATGGAAATTCATGAACATATTTGCTTGCTTCTGCCAGCATCCTGGCTACTTCTAAGGATCAACAAAGGTATCTCATGAGAAGAGTTATCAAGCAGAACTAGATTATTTTTTCCACGCTAGAAATCTGAGATTTTTTTGCAAGCCCAAAACAGTTCTCCCAGCCCCACATTTCTATTTAACGTTTAGGCATTTAGATGTTAGTTGCAAGACCATGTGAGAGTTGCAAGACAAATGTGTAAAACTAAACAAATCAAGCTGGATTCTGTCTGTTTGAAACCGCAGAATAAATATCTTTATAAAGACAGAAATTGTGTTGTAGGTGAGGAAATCTTCCACAGATAAAAAGGAGCAGGGGTGGCTTAATTCTACAATTGCATTTCTGGGATTCACTTAAGGTAATTTCAACACAATCATCATTTCCCCTTGTCATTCAGACACACAGAGTAAATTAACCCCTCTAAACCCCAAACGAAATAATATACACAAATAATATCATTCTACTTGAAAAATCGTCCTGCTGTTAAATTAATATTTTACTTTGTGGACTTTATGAATTATTTGTGCAGTAAAGTGTACTGCTCCATTCGTACATGCATTAACTCCAATTAGCACTACTGAAAACTATTGAGCTCCTTACTGACATCAAGATAACCATGAGAGCATGTATTCAGAGGACTAGGAGAGGGGCTCCCTAAAATCTGAGCATGACTTACTTTGAGATTTTTATCTATTATCGAGATAGCCAAAGGTAGTACTGATTACTCTTAATTCAAGTGGAGATATTCTGTATGTTCACCATAAACATAATACAAATTCTAGAAAAAAAAGGAAATCTGTATATAATCACTAATATTATTAGAGCTAACAGGAAACACCATTAACAACTTCATTATAGTCAGGTGAAATACGAGGAGGGGTGTTTAAGCTCAAGTTACCAAGTTAAAAAAAAAAAAAAAAAGGAAGAGAAAAAAGTACAGCAGAGCAAACAACATGACCAGAGACAAGCTTTGCTGTGAAATTTTCTAATTACAAGTTATTCCTCCTTGTGCTGAGTCACTGCTCACTTGGAAATACCTGTAGCAGACATCCCAAAGAATTGCTCCACTTCGGTTATTGATGTCAGCCAGTTTCTTTCCACGTGGCCAAAGACGACTTAAGTAGTACTAATTGTAAGTGGGTCAGATGGGGGCAGCAACAAACAAAGCAGTGGTAAGATGTATCTTCATCTTTGGCTCGTGTCTGATTCACTGCTGAGTGACATGATTTAATGTGGCATGAATTTTGAAGCGTGGTGTCTAGACAATATAACTTGACTCAGCTCACTACACCCTTACGTATAATACAGTAACAGCTACTGTAGACTTTAAAACACCTTTTTTGCAGAGCAATTTCCATGTAACAATGGGATTGGCCCATGACTAATGTCATACACAGCAGGAATCCCTCATGAGGACACTCTTAATATCCGAGTGAACATACTGTATTGAAAATAAGCCTTCAGAGCCTGACTAATTTGGGCAGGTTGCCATTTGAGAGAAGCACTCCATTTTGTTCCTCTGTAGCTGTATTTCTCCTCACATTTTGCTTTCAACCCATTTCTAAAAAGGCTTTCCATCACCTAGAGATCCGCACAGACTTCTTCACCTTTGTTGGTCATTTTAGCAACCCTTCATTGAGGTTTCACAGAGACGAACGATTTGTGCAAGGGAAATGTTTTATTCATGTTTGAAAATGACCCAGATGAAACCTAAAATAATAATTCACTCCTCTCTGTTTTTAAGAAAAAAGGCTACATCTTGGATTTAAAAGTAACAGTTTTTAATAACTGCTAGTGACACATCATATTCTCTGGGAGCTCTTCATATCTTGTCTATATATAAAAACTGGACTTGAATAACAGTTTCTCCAGCAAAAAGTCAGTGCCTACTGATTCTACCAGGTACACAAATGGCATCTGCCAACTGGTTCAAGTAAAGACCTCCAGAATTCAAACCAGAAGTGCTTAAAAGCATCTAGAGATCTTGTTACCATTCAGTAAGGTAGACAAGATGCTGGAGTATGTGCCTATACCTCACATCTAAACACCATCAAGACCTTGAAGCAGCAATATACTACGGTTACACAACACTACCAACATAGCTCTTCCCCCTGCTTCTGCTTTCTGTTATATGTTCTCACCACACTCAAGAACAATGTAGAAAAAAAAATATTTCCCATATTATCAGTGGACAAACTTAGGGTTCTAAAAATTACCTTCACTTTAGTAGCAAAGTTTCATAGACTTTATGTGCATGATACACAAATCCTTTCCTAATCCCCTCAAATATAGAAATTAGCCTTATTGTCATGTTTTTCTTAAGGTGACATGATCCAAATTGAAGACAATACTCTAATAATGACAGAAGAAATTAAAATATTTTAAATTTAGTGGCATTTTCCTTGATATTGTTTTCCAAGTTCCTTTACAAATTTCTCTTCCAAGTTTTTCACTCTTACTAGTTATAGCTAGATAACTATATAGTTATATAGACTAGATATAGACTCTATAGACTAGATAAAACATATTAATACAAAATTTTATAAGATATGGATTCAAGGTTTCCAATATCCTGAAAGAAAGTCAAGTAAGGAATATTCAAACCAATAAACAAGTCATTGAGTACATCGATCAAAATCTGATCTGGGGTTACTTTGTTTCCCCAAGAAGCTCTTAGTAATTTAATAATTATTTTGGTATCAGAAAGCAAAATAGGTGAACCTGAGCAGAGTACCTTCCTGAAACTTTTTTTTTCTTAAACTAAATTGTACTTTCTAAGGTGAGTAAAACTCTACTTTAAATATTGTCTCAGTAAATGACAATTTTGTCGTCATTTCCTAAGTCAATACTCATAGTAGAGCTGAGCATTTAAAGATGCAGCTAAATTAGTAAAATGAGGTCGAGTATGTGGAAAATAAATCTCCCCCTCGCTCCGATTCTTCCCTAAAGCAAACCACAATGTCAGTAAAGCTTTTCTCCCAGGACTGTGTCTGATGAACTGCACTTTTCCACATTCTTGGTTGTAGTGCTATGGGGAAGCTCAGACCTAGGGAAAAACTGCAGTAGCATAGAAACAACTCAATGTTGAGCTTAATCATTGTTGCACTTGTAAGTACATATACGTTCATGAAAGGTTCTGAGCAGTTACCATAATCTCTAATTATTGTACTATTGGTAAAGTTACTCATTAGAACAAAAACAAGACTAGCAGTCAATGCTCCAGCTCCTTTGAAGTAGAATAATTATCACAAGATTGATTTCACTGTAAAAATCCAAAAAGCCCAGAGAAGCTCTACTATTTATAGTAACACATCCATAATCTCCAGACAGGATGTCTATCTAGTATGATATCCCTCAGAGAGAAAAACAAAAAACCACACAAATCTAGCACATAATTCAATCATATCAGTCATACTGTGCGTGATCTCTTCAGAAATATTTCTTCACTCAAAAAAAACCCTCTAATAAACAGTTCAGTATTTTTCAATAGTCTGTAAGCAGGCATATTCCTGCAGCTTTATAGGGTGTTGGTTGATGCACTTGAGCTTTGAGCTGCAACTATTAAGAAACATAAAGAACTGGGGAAGCGGCATAAAACTCAAGCTAAATCGCAATAACAAGTGAAGTTGTCAGGTGAACAGTAAAAACATAATAGGGATGAGAAGAAAATTAAGGTATTATTCAAGAAGAGTGGTAAAAACTAAATGAAGGTGGCTACCCTGTCCCTCCTCCAAAGCAGTGTTTAGTAATTAAGGCAATGCAACTTACCAAATTAGGTACAGATATATCCCAGAGTGATGCACACAACACAGTTTGTGAAGGTTTGGAGGGTAAGGACCAAGTCTAGGGAAGACGCATCAGAGAAGCAGAAACTGGTGTCAATAAAACCCAACTACTTTGATTTTTCCAATAAGCTTAATAAGATTATCACTTTACTTAAAGTTACAGAAGAAGTGCTACTCCATCATACACTGTCTTATGTTTACTTAGTCTTATTCATAGCTACAGTCCCAAGTTTAAAGCAAGTGTGAATTTGTGGGTTAGGTTTCCTACAGCAGAAAAAAGGGCATCAACTTTATGGATAATCCAGCAGTAACTTCAAGGTACGCCAATAAGAAGTACCCAGCTTCCCAAACAAGAGCCAACAGGAGACAATGCTGGTTTTCAATAGCAAAAATCTGAGCTCCACTGTGCATGGAAAGCACAGAGCATCCATGTGGAATAATCCAGAGATAAAGACCTGGGTATTTGCTGCCCTCATTGCGTATATACAGGGTTACTTCAGAAATTGGAGAATTTCAGTCTAAGGTACCTGTACAGGATTTTATAGTTTCAAAGAAACACGACATGGAACAGAGGCAACCACGGAAATATCCACAGCTTGAAACAGTCGGGTCCTAGGGTTAAATGGAGACAAGTTGAAAGCTGCTCTCGAAATGCTCAGATACACTGCAAAGCATTTTCCTTAAACAAACACAGGGATTATCCCCACATAAGTACATTCCTTTACACAGGGGCAGACAGATAAGGGAGGTGGAACAGAAGCTATCTGGAACTCTTGCTCCTGGGCAGATGGGAGCAGCGCTGCCTAAAGTGAGCACAATGTGGGCTCCACTCTTCATTGCTCAGTGCCCTAGGAACACCTGTACACCTACAGCACATCCACAGCGTGGTTCAAACAGGTGGCAAAAGGAAGGCTTGCCAGAACAACCTGCAAGGAGCCACGCTGCTGTGTGAGGAGGCACAGACAGGTAGCCCATGGCCATGGGGAGGCACAGTGTGACTGCCAGGGGAGTCTCATCCATAACACCTGGGGACCATTCTCCAGATAGAAGGAAAGAGCTCTGTTTTGTAAGCTTGAAATTTTGTCAGATGAGAAAACTTGCAAAAAGCATCAACACCATCTTCCTAATATGCTAAAGCTGCTGAGTTCAAATATCATGCTCAGAGTGCAACTGCACACTCTGTGAAAGGCATTTCATCTGGCAACAAGGTGAGCAAAGTGGAGGGTGATAGCCTCAAGTTGCTCCAGGGAAGGTTCAGGTTGGATATTAGGAAAACTTTCTTCTCCAAAAGAGTGGTGATGCACTGGCACAGGCTGCCCAGGGAGTGGTGGATTCCCCGTCCCTGGAGGTATTCCAGAAACATGGAGAGGAGACATTGAGGGACCTGGCCAGTGGGCATGGTGGGGGCGGGGTGGAGTTGGGCTTGGGGATCTTAGAGGTCTTTTCCAACCTTTATGATTCTATGAAGTGGATAGCCAGTGTTCATTACAGAGGCAGTGCCTGCAGAAACACAGTACATTGAGTGCAGACCCTTGAGCACAGCCTTGCCAACAGCTCATCAGAGCTACAAAGTGAAGCAGAACCTACAGCCTCTCACTCTTACCTGCACAAAACCACAGACTGGGGCAGAGATCTGAGGACTGGCTTTAGACTGAGCAACTGATTGAGCCCATGGATAACCCGCTGTCCTCATTCAGCCAAATCTGTCAGCAGACAGCCTTCATTAAGGCAACCTTGATTCTGTGCACTTGGTTACTTTCGTTACGCCTCTGACACATAAACAAAGCTTTGCAAGAAGTAGCAGTAAAAACTTCAAGCATGAGGTATAAAACACAAGGAAGCAAAAAGTCATTTTTCTGGGAACTTAATATTAATGTTTATTAACAATCAATATTAATAGTCCATCTGAGTTGGTGTGTGCTGTCGGGTATGAAGACTAACAGTCAAAATGAACATGCAAATGCTTTAGGGGATTGGCAATGGATGCACTCAGAAATGAACTTATATAAATAATTATTTCAAAAGGATCATTGCAAATCTTACCATGAGCATATTACATATTGTGGAAAAATAATTTGACTGTGCTAATAGCTTCAAGAAACAGACAAAATTTGAGAAGCACAAAAACCATTAAAATCGAATAAATATAAAAAAATTAACTTGATTTATTTCAACTCAATGTGTCTCACCGCTAACCAGTAAATGTCTTGGAAAATTAAAGTAATTGCAGGAATCAGACTTAGAAGGGAATTTAAATTCAATCTCTTATAACCCAAGTATTAATAGCAAGAAATTCTTGAGCCATAGTTAAGTTTATTTCATGCCATTAAACACTGGCACTTACTTTATCTGACATTTAATTCTGTTCAGGCAGCAGCAGATCAGTAACTCAAATGGTAAGTGCAACTGTAAATATGGAAGAAGTGGAATTTATGTTAAGTCACTGAAGTTCTTGTTAGTCTATGAGAAATTTAGGAAAATTGCCAATAAAGTGATGAAAAAACAGGAAATCAGTTTTCACTCAAACTCATTATGCCTGATAACACCCATGTGCCAGGTGGGGGAAAAAAAGGCCTCGTAATGTTCACGTCTGCAAAATAAAATAGTTATCTGTATACATAGAGGATGCCATGGTTACACATACAAGACTGACTTGGCAAGATTACCTGACCCATCAGGCTGATACGAGGGGGAGGAAAAAAATCACATGGGTGAAACAGGACATGTGCTGTTTGCTGTGGGATGGAAAAATATCTCAAATGTGAGTTTATATGAGTTCAGGTCTAAGTGTCCTTCCCTCTGAACAGTAGACTTAATTTGATGGCAAATTGTGCTCAGAATTCAGTGATTATTTAGTAGTTACCTTTTACTTTCTTTGATTTCTTAATGAACTGAAAAATCTTTAAACTCAAAGGTCTTTAGATCCCTGATGAGCTGTTACAGATATTTCTGAGTTAATTCCATCACCTCGACCAAAGATACAGAAATATAAATGGATAAGATAATACCTATAGATCACATTTTGTCACAGAGCCCAGCAAGCCTAAGATACCTACCTCGCTCAAAATCTGTTCCTGGGAGACCTTTGCACATCAAGATTTCCTAGCTTCCAAAGAGCAGCTCTGCCTTAGGCATATTTGATAAATAAACAATTTTGACAGCAATGTCAAGACAATGACAAAACCTAATAGATGACATTCGAGATGCTACTGCCCTGTTTCTAAACAAGCACAGGACCAGCAGGAGCATCCCACACCTGCGCATTGACGCACAATGATCTGTTCTCAAGTATACACTGACTTACTACCACACCGCCTACCCAATGCGTGCCTGATGTGCCGTCATACGATAATCAAGTATCATCAACCACCGTGGAGACTCAGAAAAAAATTAAAATAAAATTAATCAGTTTCAGTGCTTCAAATGCCATGAAATTGTCCTTTGGCATAACGTTTGCAGAACTTCGAGCACTGTTAGGTTACAAATAGATGCTCTCTTACTTCAGAAGCCACTCAGTGGCGTGTGGAAGCATTTCCTTTCCTCTGGCATGCTCACCATACAAGACTTCTTTCAAAGTAATTCATGCAAACAGAAATTTTACCGGGAGAAAAAACAAAATACTGATGAGATCTCTATGGTTTGGGGGGACAGGTGCTGGAGTTGTGGTAGCCCATCAGCCTCCAGAAAGGGCTGGCAGAGTGTTGCCTATAGACACTTAAGAGGGAAGAGGGCTAGGGATGACAGAAACAGATAACTCAGTCCATTGCACCAGGGCTATGTTAGCAAGCTTTCATGTAGAATAACACTTAGGAATCCTACGGTTGTAATTTTCTATATCGCTAAGTGGAATTATGAAAAAGTGTAAGCATGTTTTAAAAAGCCTAAATAGCTATTTAATTGCTGTCTGAGCAACTGCTGCACCATTTATGTCCTTAAAATGACAGTAATTGTATACAGACTTGACACGTAAGCTCTAAGAAAGCCTCTTGCAAATTGTTGGCACACAAGGAAAGCATAAATGGCAATTATTTGAGCTCTGTAAAAAAATTAAATAAAAATTTCTCAGAAAAGATAATACATATAAGTGCTTCTTCAATTAAGAAAGTATCAGCATCTCAGTTAATCTTCTGTTTTCAGGGAATTATATGGTAACTAG
This sequence comes from Pavo muticus, assembly GCA_016647715.1. Taxonomy (NCBI): domain Eukaryota; kingdom Metazoa; phylum Chordata; class Aves; order Galliformes; family Phasianidae; genus Pavo; species Pavo muticus. The sequence continues at coordinate 2,507,006 of JACDJE010000026.1, read as the reverse complement.
GCTGCAAAAAGTTGCTCCAGGCTGGAACGTAACCAAATAAATTCACAGTCCAAGCAGCAGAATTTGTAGATGTATTTCAAAACAAAACAAAAAATAACTAAAAAATAAAAACAAAAATTGAACCATCTTTAACTTGCATAAAGTGGAAATACATTTCAGACAGTTGTTCAGAAATCATGGACCAGGCTTATAAATGAGTGCAGTTATTAGATAAGAGCTAAATATTTACCTACACACGTCTCTTACAACCTTAATGGGGAACAACAGCAGCACTGTTTTACTGGATAGTGTCGATGGTTTCTGTCAGCCTTTTGGAAACTATTCTCAAATTCAGTTGTGTCATTATTGGATCCAAAGCATTTCTGATTCAAAAACTTTCCCACCCGCACAAGGAACCTCAACTGAGAACATATGAACTGAGACCAACAATTAGAGTCTCACTCTATTTACTGCCCTTATTACCATGTTACCTCATTTTATATTCTATGTACAACTCTAGGGGTTGACATAAATGACATAGCTATAAATGTTCAATGCCCCAGTAAAACGATAGAGCTGTTTTGAATCTAGATTGCAAATGGAAAGGCTTATTCCACAGTAAATAAAACTTCATTGGAATAGATTCAATCCCACCCTGTAATTTATTTCTTAGAAGTACTTTGTAAACCATTATAGGAATAGTGGAGAACCCAAGAACAAATATTTGTCTTGTTACAGACCCAGTAACAGGGAAGAAACTATCACTGAGGATTTTGCCCTGCTAAAATATAAAATGGTACCATCCCATTGAAATGGACAACAATACTGTGCTCTGTCCCTAGATAAGATAGTTTTAACACTGCTTTTGAGCCCAGGAAAACTGAAAGATAATCCAAACTAACAAAAAATGTGAAGTTAAGTGAGATTATTTTGAAGTGCATTAAGAACAAGGCTTCTCAGACATTCAGAGTTGAGCTAAACTGAGTAAACAGTGTTATTTCTATGGTGAATTTAAGAGCACTTGAATTTTAATTGTTTGGTTGTCTACAATTTAAAATGTATTTCAAGTAATCCAGTTTAAAAATCCACTTGGATTATTTTCCCTAATTATTTTTCCTAATTGTGTTCACCAGCCTAAGGAAACCTGACACATCCTTTGGAACACTGCTATATAACAGAAACCACATTGCTTCTGCAGCATTGATGTCCACAGCAGCAAAAGTGATATATAGTTCAATCTCCTTCAGATCCCTCAGTTTTGCCATCACTGATAGCATGCACATATTAAAATTGTATCTAACAATATGAATTCCATGGTAAAGTATCTCAAACGGCCCCCACAAGATCCTCCGTCTCTCCTCTACTGGAGGACAGTAACAGATATACATACATATGTATAATCTTTGTGAAAACAGCATGATGACCAGTCTCAACGACTGTAATCGGCTGTTAATTAGGTTTCCCTTGAACTCAACCTAATTGAAAACATAGCTGCCACCCATCTGCTCCCCTGCTCAGACTGCCACAAACACACTGCAGAACTCCCATTTATAGCTTTTTGCCTTTCTAATTATTTATTGGCATCCAAACGAATACATGAGCTCCTCCCCTCAGCCCAGGTTAGCTAATGTTAAATTGTTACAGCTTTTCATTACAAAAACATAAACTCAAGGCAGAACAAAGAAGAGCACCCAGGAGCAAGTGACAAAGTTGTTTTCTGTCTTACTGAGGAGCACCATGCTCTGTTTTTATACATCACAATTTTGGGGGATATGGAGTGGATGGAGAAAGCCCTGAGAAAAGCTACCAAAGCAGTCTTGGAAGTACAGCCTATAAAGATGGATGGAGCAAACAGGAGCTCCTGAACCTTGAGAAGAAATGACTGAATGGAAACGTAACAGCTTCCAAAAAATGAAAGAAACAAGAGAAAATGGAAAGAATAAGCTGTTCCACATCCAGTACAATATATTTATCTTTTAAAGGAGGGAAGAAAAAAAAAAAAAGAAAAAAAAGAAAAAAAGTATATTAACACTGGAATAGATTGCCTGAGAGAAGGAAGGATACCAGAATCAATTCCCATAGGCAAGAAAAGCACTTTCCAAGAGGGATGCTTTGGGGTAGAGTAATGGATTACCTAATCTCCCAGTCCCATTTTTCCAGGACATGATACATTCATATGCTTCAAAGCCATAAGCAGTATTATCAGCAGAATGTTCATAACAGACATGACCCAGGCAGTGCCATTTATTGCATGTGCCAGTGCAGCACAGCAGGTGACACGGACATATTTGGTTTCCTGCCTGCAGAAGATTACAGTTAGGTAACTCATACTTCCTAGAAAATTCCTTTGCTAAAGGAATTAGAAGTTTCAGACAAGTCTACTCCATGCTTCATTCCTCAGTCCTTAACGTATCTGACCAAACATCCTCTGACACAGAAGAGACAAAACGATCATGCAATAAACAAAACTGAAATCCAACTGAAATTGATTTGGCCATTTCAGATCTCATCAGGTTGGTCCTACAACCACAGCCCTACCCTGCACTGCCAACCCCACAGGTACAGCTTCACCTTCCAAGCTATGAAAGGATTGATGCTCCAGAGGCACCTCAGCTGTCCTTCGAGAAGGGTACGCTTCAGTTAGAAAAATGACTCTTAGGGCTGCCTAGGGAAGCCAACTCAGGGAGACATGAGAATATCAAGAACTCACTCACTGTGCAGTGGGTGATCTCAGGAGAACAGATTGCAAGGAAAACAGACACTCCTGACAACATCCAGAAAACTGATGAACCCATTCTAACTCAGCTGCTCAGCGCTGCTAAAGAAAGAACAATCTTTTCCTGGGTTGAGAAACACTGTGAAGTTTTGGAGGCAGATGGGTAACACTGTCCTTCTCCTTCTGCTGGGACAAGCCTTGTGAGCAAAATCTGCCTCCTCCCTCCTTCCAAGCGCCTTTGCAGATGACCGAATACCAAACCAGAAGAGAGATTCCAACATGGAAAAGCCACAGGTCTCCTGCAAGCTGGACATACTTGCTGGACCAATGCATCTATGATTTTCTGCAACCTGCTCATGTCATCTGATTGCAACCGTCTCTGTCAAGAAAATGGTTAGTTCGTAAATAGAGACTTCTACTGCTGGAGGCTTCTTCAATGCACTTTCTATCCAAGAAAATTCAGCCAGCCAGCCAAACACATCTTTAAGGGAAACAAACATTCAATCCAAGTGCTTCTGTTCATCCTTTTGTGTAGGGGAAAAACGGGTGAACCATTTGGATTCGTAAAATATTAAGCTGAAATTTTTGAAGCTTTTTTGTCACTCTTTCATGTGGACTGGCACCCAATAAGATTACAGATCCTGTGCGGGTCAGCCCAACGGCAGAGCCACCTACCATTCATAAGGAATAATATTTTTGATTCTTGGGTGAGAAAACAGCAAGACAATTATTAATAGCATATCTGAGTTCCAAAAAAAATAACCTTAATATTTTCTATTTAACTATTCTTACTGATCCTTAGCATTATAGTCACCACTGGAAAACTTGGGCTGAGTGTCCAAGGATTGAGAGCAGTGCCATAGTGCTGACACAGGAGCAGGCATTTGAATGGACAGACATGCATTAAAAAATCCAGAACTTTCATACAAGATGTTCTTGCTACTTGTTCCACAGCTATTTTTTCTCCAAACATATTTACTTTGGATTACAGATCAAGCAGTGAAAATCCCAAGTCAAGAGGTGAATGCTTTGGAAACATGTAAGCTGATGAAAATGGGTTTCCAGAAAAACCCACAGGGATAATTAACAGGTTTGTTAGTGCCCCTGCTGGAACACAACAACAGACAATTTTAGTCTTAGCAAGTCATTTTGTTTGTCCTAAGTTTTGCTTCTTGTGCTTTTTTCTTTAAAAGGAAAAAAGAAATTAAGTGTTTTCCGTACATAGGCCTCAAACTTTACCTTTATTTTGGACACACAATTAGTAATCTCAGAAATACAGTGTCGTTTTACTATGGACAGCAAAGAACTAACACAGCTCGGTAGTCTGATGATAAAATTATAATTGAAGGCTGTTCCTAACTTAGTTAAAGTAAAAAGTTACCAGTGGAAAAATCTGTTGCAAAAGAAGTCTATCAGGTTGGGTGCGCAAAGAAGTAATTTGCTTTCTGACTTACTGGAAGCAATCCAATGCAACAACTGCAAAAGGCTGTTACCAACTCACTGCTGAAAAATGATTGTGAAATAGATTTGATTTACATTTTATAAAGGTCTTATTAAATGAAATGCATCTGGAAACTCTTATTTTTCCCTCTGTCATTTGAAAGTATTCTCATGGTTGGGAATATTCTGAGCTGCTCTTCTCCTTTCCTTTGTCAGCAGCAGGGATCCTAGTGCTTAACTGAAGCAATTAAGAAGCTGCAGATACTCTGCACGTAAACTATTTTATTCAATTTGAAGTCAAAACTGCATAATTTTATGGTTTCTATTTGTTATTGCTGAGGAAGACTGAAGCAGAGAAATCCAAATACAGAGCTTTTTTTTTTTTTTTGAGCTTTCTTGCATACAATTTACCTGCTTCTTTTGCCCAGTCTCAAGTGACTTAACACTGCAGCACGTGATCTCAGCGCTTCACTGAATCAAAATGATTACCGCTACGAGAAAGAGGTGGGTTTGTTGTATGTTTGAGTATCTTAGACTGCTTGCAATGGCCTTGCAGCCCACTGATACCCACCAGGGGGGCTAAGGTGTGTCTCTCAGAAGGATGTGTTGGCAGCAGTGATTTTTCTGGCCTGGCTGGGGGTTACACCGACACCCTTGAGTTAATACGTAGCAGCTGACACAGGTACTGGTGTGAGGACTAAGGAATATGGTATGTCCACTTCTCCACTGCAGCAAAACCCAGACTGGTTTTGCTCAACTCTGCGTTGACCCTCCAAGACTTCCATCCATGATGGAAAAAAAAAAAAATCAGGAGAAAGCGCTGCGGAGCTCCTCCACGCCTTCACATTCCAGCTCTGCTCATGTTAGCCTCATTACAGAGCAACATATTTTATTTCAGTGCTCACCCACCCTTCCAGGCAACTTTCAGACCAACTGAGAACAGCCACCTTAACCTACCAGACCAAATCAGAAAAGCTGGAAACCAGAGCAAAACACGAAGTCATATGTAAAATGTGAGAGCTGACAGACTTACTAAAAAGAGTAGAAATCCAGCCTTCCTGAATGCAAGCACCTGGATAACTGTGTCTATGGTCGGTTGGGTACCTTCACTCAGCCTGGGGATGGGGACAAGTCAACACAGGCACTCTTCAAGTCACCCATGTGCTCAGCTTCCTCCTAACAGAGCAGCTTCGTAAGCACTCCTCGCTGGTACTAGTTTTTCATTCATAACGTATTGCCAGCTAACCTGAAAACTGGATCAGGAATTTTTTTTTTTTTTAACTATACTACAAAAAAAAGGGACCTAAAAAAGTAATACATGTCACAGAAGCTGAGGAGAAACACACAAAGCCACTGAAAGTAATCTGGAAAGTCCGCGAGCAGAGTTATCTACCTGTTCTTAGATATAATTTTACAGTTTTACATCCTATTTGCTTCAACATGCACTGCAACCAATTTATCTCAAGGTAACTGAGATTTTTCTAATGTTTCTATTGAAGATAGCAACAGAGGAACATCCAGAGGAACTGGCACGCTATATAGGAAGCTCAGAAGCTTAAATCATTCCAGGCTCTGTTAAGTTTTCCCATCAGCTGCACTTTTAAAAGGAAAAGAAAATGAAATTTCATTTTAATTGAGCTACTGGCTACTGTTAACTCATGTATTCATGTTATAGAATCGTATTCTCTGCACATGCATTTACACCGCACGTGGCCAGTCTACAACACTGAGGGCCTTCTTCTACACTATTACATTTGTCTCAGTGCTTGCTAAAACAGAAGAGATTGCAGATGACCTAAATGTGTCCTCTGTATAGTGCAGCTGAGAGAAGACTATATTCAGTTTGGAAAACAACTTTAAAATAGCTTTTTACCATATGGAGATCATTAACTTCCTGTCGGATGCATTAATCTGCATTGCTACAGAGTGCTTTTAGATATTCTTTCCCTCCAAAACTTTCTTGTCCCTTTCTCCTGTGTCCCTTTGGGAAGGCAGGGCAGGGAGATCTGAGGGGAAGAGGAGAGCAGCGCTTCTCCCAGGGTTGCTGAGCACACCTGGAGCAGGGAGATGAGACAGGACAGGCTGAAAAGACATCTCTGCTTCTATTTTAAGAAATAGAATTATTTTCTTTTTAAAGATTTGTTCACTTCCAGGCATTTGAGAGTCCAAAATGCTTACACTTCCCTAAGAACACCCCTCCCTGTTGATTTCATTCTACAAGGTAGTGTTCCAAACAGTGCTGCCTTTGCATTTGTTGCAGCAGGTACCAAAGATGCTTTGAAGAGCAAGTGGGATCACAAAACTAAAGACAGCCTTCAATGTGTTACATGGCATGGTATCAATCAACAGAACAGCCATTTTCACTTTCTTCCAGAGAGAAGGAGACCTCCAAGATGCTCCAAAGCTTCCCACCCAATGAAGAAGTAGGAGAATTACATGATGTTCAGCAGCAAGGGGCAGTGCTTTTACGTCATGTTAAATAAGAAGAGTTCTGCCTTTTGCATGCAGAGGCAGTAGATGCCTGGAGATTACAGGAAGATCTCATAGCCCTTGGCCAGGAGACTTGATGGGTGGGTGGTGAATCTGTGAGGACAAGGAATGCAGATGTTTATCGTGAACCTGTGCTCCGCATAGAGCTGCAAGGCAGAATGGTCAGGATTTTCAATGTCAAATGCTGGCATAACCAACTTTTCAGATCTGCATTTCTATTTCTACTGTAACTACCATAAAATTACTTCTCTGCTAAAGGAAATTAAGAGGTTTTTATATAAATGCTATTAGGCAGAACCTCTATCCTTAGAGGTGTTCAGTCACAGATGCTCTGCTGTGAAAATTAAGTTAATGCAGCAGCTTTTCATAAAAGAAATGCCTCCTCAAATATAATCTAAAAAAGTATGATCCTTCTGATAGATACAGCTTCAGAGAACACACAGAGCCAAACAGACTGCTCCCAATCACAGCAGTTCCCCTCTACCATTCCTTTGTAGCACCAGTTATCTCAGTTTCCCTTAAGAGACCAATATAACGATATAAATACTATCCAAAACATGGTTTTCCACCAGAACTATTGAATACTATGTTTTTATAAGAGATGATTCCTTAATTAAAACCTTTCACTTCTACAGCTGCTACAGCCAGATCCCATTCCTTCTTGCCTGTCGCCTTTTTACTGAAGCCATGATTTATTGCTGCAGCCAAGCCAGTGAGTACCAGCATGACCTGCATGGCATTTCTGCTATTAGGTTCTATGCTCCTGGGCCTGCAGATACTGTCTGAGGTTTTGATATATGCAACGCTCACTGAACCTATAGCTATTAGCAGGGAGTTATTTTCTGTACTGTTTTGCTGCTTGGACTATGCATTTATTCCTTCAAGCATGACTTCCACAGCAAAGGAAGAAGGAAAATTTTTAAAACTATTACAGCAATGACTTGGGTTACCATATCCTTCTAACTTTACTACTACATCACTCCTTATTTATTTATTTATTTTTTAAAGGCAACATCCATTCTGTACAAATCGAGTTGTTGATGACTCTATTCTTTCCCGTTTGTAGTCTTTGTCTTGCTAACTCTCCATTGATTTAGTACCTTATATCTCCTTTATATGAACTTTAGTGAGGTCATTTATGTAATTCCACCACCTTTCTTTTCTTATTTTTTTTTATTTTTAAATCTTTTTCCTCACTGATATGCCATCTGTTCCTTATATACACTGAAGAGGAACATATTTTTAATTTGCTTCAATGAGATCAGTTTTATTCAACTCACTCACCATGTACGTCAGTCTGGGCTAATTTATTTGAGTGAAGTCACCCATATTCTCTCCACTTACATTTCAGTGATGTACATTTGTCAGCTTGGCTTCTCCTAGGCCAGTTGCCTTCCTTTCAACCTGTATTTACAATAGTAAACTGCACAGAAAAGGATCAGAGGACTCCAACCATACTGCTACAAACTCGTGTGATCAGCATGTTTTATAGTTGTTTTGAGTAAGATGAGGCACAACAGTCAAGGCTTAATATAACCTTAGTTGCCCTCTAGGGCAACTACAGTGAGATTTAAACCACAATATTTATTCAACTGGGTGTGACAGAACTCAATCCCAGAAATGCTAATGCAAGTTAAGAAGCTTCTTCCCAACCATCTGAGGCCCAAAACAGACACAGTCTGGAAATTCTGGACAATCCAATGTGATTCTACGAGTACTTGTTGAGGAGCCAGACTGATAACAGCTCTAAACTCAGCAACATGTTGAAAGTATTAAAAAATACAAGATGGGAGGATACTGATAGTGGTAAATGCATATCCAGTTACTGTATTTGAGATTACAGTAGACTTTCTCAGAGAAGAGTTGACCTTTGCTTCATGTACCCATGACAGCACCCATTGTCTCTTGGGTAAATGGATCAGCCATTACCACGTCTTCCAAATGACCAGAGTATTTCTAAAAAGTTGTTTAAAGACTTGAGGAATTCTGGCATAGTTTTGAGTTGCCCTTCATACGATTCCATCAAAAGTTTCCTTTGACCTTTTAAACAAATATCCAACATCTCTCTTGAAATTTTATTTATGAGTATTTTTCCCTAAAACTATCTTTTTCTAAGCAGGAAACTAGTTCTAGGGAAAGTATTTCAAGTGTTTCAGCCAGCGCTTGTTCTTTGGATCAGTGCCAAACATGCCAGCAGAAGGAAATAGCTATCCCAGTTCTCACACCACTGTACAGAGGGTTATTTATTTATTTATTTATGAATCCAGATGGGTTCATTGCAAAGGAAGTAAATACACACAGTATTTAGCTAGTCCTGGGATGCCCCAGCACTGCAGCTATCAGCTATAAATGCAAACATAGGTTATTTATCCTTGAAAAGATATAAATGAGTACATATTCCAGTAAAAGGCAGCCTCACCTGCCATCTGCAGCAGGCTTCCTCCAGGCAGCCTGCACAGCTCAGACTTGACAGCAATGCCTGCACAACACAAGCCCCAGTTCTGAACAGCTTTTAAGATCCAATTCCCCACGTCTTCTAAAAAGCACGCTCAGTGCAAGATTGACACAAGCCATTATAAATCTTCCATTTAAAAAGTCCCAATAGCTCAAGAACTTAAGGCATATTGTATTTCCCTCAACAGCACAAAGAAAAGTACCATCTTCTATCTTAGCATTCAAAATCTATTCCCACAGAGAAAACAACTTATTAGTAAACAACTAACATTTCCCACAGTGAAAACAATTTATTCCCCACAGAGAAAACAACTTATGAGCAGAAAGCACACTGGAAAGGCAATCTGGATTCTGCGGAGCAGCTGCTCATCAATAACACTGCTTTTCAAAACATGCATTATAACGACCTCTATTAGAGCACGCATAGTATGGTGTATTACATCAAATGCCTACATTACCGTGTCTTCATGTCTTAAAGAGTGGAAATACATTAAGCCTTCTAATATACCATGCATAATCCTGACACACCTGCAAGTCAGAGTTTAGAAATTGGGAAGTGAAGGCTAACATCTTTATCTTCAACAACCCCCACACAGAATAGACCAGTTAAGAACAAGTCTCAGTTTCCATTTTTTATCTTACCAAAATGGAATAAAGGCAGTTCTCAAAACATGAGGAGTCAAGAAACATGCTATCAGCAGGCAAAATGAAGGACAATTAAAGACATAGTATAACCACAACCTCCCTTTTTTAGCAGTATAAGAATGAAGGAGCAACATGAATTCCAGTAAAGCAGATAATAAAGATGAACCTTCTCTGCTCTTTTTTTCAAGTCAGATGTCTAGAAGACAAAGTTGGAAACATTTTTCTTGGGAAAAACAAAAACAAATAAAAAAACTCCAAAAAACCAAACCTACTAGTAATTAACTTTGTATTGTTCTAGGCAGGAGCTTGGATCCCCTCAACACATAACCTACACGCAGCATTTCTTAAGCCACAGTTCTGAGGAGTTTAACCGCCATCAAGGCGACCCAAGGTTTGCGTGTTTGCACAGCGTGATCGGGGAAGTTTACTGAACTATTCATCATTCCATTCCCTCTTGTCCAGAGTCACTGATTGTTTCTTGAAGCAGAACAGTTCTGAGAAAAGGTCCACATACTTTGCAAACTAGATAAATCAAACTTTGACTGCACTGGTACCTTTACTAGCAGCACTGGAGATAGATCTGTAATGCTTCAGCATATTCTGTGTCTTTTCAAAACTTCAGGAGTAGCTACCTCTTTGCTCTTATTTTCCTTTCTTTTGGTGGCAGAGGGAAAAGATAAGGCACCCTCCTTACATTCTCAGTCTAGGGACCTTTTGTACCATTGACTTTCTAATTCCAACAACAGCAACAGAGCTAGCTAAGCTGGCTCCTTTTTCATGTTTCTGCATTTCATCTTTCCAACTCATTACTCTGATTTCCCTAGAGAACACATCCCAGTCACAGACAAATTACAGATTAGGACTTCAAAATTTTACCCAAGATCAAGCTCTCCTCATTGACACAACCACAACACAGAAGCACTGGTAGTCCTCAATCAGGAAAAAATGACAGCACTTACATAATTCTCAGGTTGGAGATCACATATAGTGAAGTAGAGGTTTGCTCCAAGTTATAAAAAGCCAAAACTGATTTTTTGTTTTCCAAGAAGCTTGTAGATGACAGCACTGAATTTCTGATGATGCCCTCCCAGACCAGCCAGCACATGGACAACTGATCTGCACAAGGCATTTTCTGCCAAGGCCTGAGCAGACCCACATCTCACATTCCTTGCCATTTCCAGCTTCCTCAGCATGGAAAACCATTGCACTAAAGCCAACTATTTCCAGTTCCATGCTAAAAGATTGCAGGCTTTGACCCAGTAATGAGGCAGAAAAAAAATGGGTGTGAGACGTTCTCATTCAGTAGTATGATTTATTTCGTATTGGCAACTCAGACAGCTCCTGCACTTCCTCCAACCTGTTTGCTTGATGGATGGTGCCCCAGCACAAGTGGGCAGAGAAGCTGCAGGGGTGATGACAGCCTGCCCTCAACTCTTGTTTGCTTAGTGAACCAGAGGGATCTGCACAGCCTTCAAGCACAGAGTGAGGAGGACTGGCTACAGGAAAGAAGGAAAGAAATCCAAGAAGCAATAAGTAAGTAATGCGAGGCTCCCTCGCAGGTGTGAATCTATGGGAGACTGACTTCCCATCACTTAACAATTGATGTTGGATATGAGCAGAATCAGGCCTTTTACAATTTTATTGTTTTCCCATTATATTTCATGTTCTCGAGGCTCAGCTTTGTTATGAGGAATCCACGACTGGGTCCTCACGCAGGCACAACTCCCATTAGTGTCAGAAGGAGTTACTGTACTGCTGCTTACTGAGAAGAGAGCAGACTTCCCTGTGGCAGGACTTCTTTCAAAGAAAAACTACACGAGAACACTCAAGCAAAAATATTTGAAATTTTAAAAGCCTTCAGGCAATGATTATAGCTTTGCTGGCCCTTCAGAGGAGCATAAAGGGCCCCATTAAACAAAGTAATATTAGCATTCGATAGCCAGCAGTAACTCACTGGTGTTCTATTTCAAACAAGAGCGTGAGCAGGTGGATACTTTTGCTGATCTGCTATCTCTCTCTTGCCATCTTGGTCAATAAATGATTGCTTTCAAATATCAAGATCTCCATTCCCACCCAGTCAGACTCTCCACTGGTTAAATGTTTCACTTGACCCTGGCCAGCTTGTAGCAGTGGAAGATATGAAAGAGCTCTGCTGCAAATCCAAAGGCTATCTTCTGAGCACACCTGCTGCACAGTGCACGGGGTGGCCCCACTCTTCCCAGCGTGGAAGCAGGGCAGCAATGCACAGAGAGGTGAGGGATAAAGACTTCAATCAAAGGGATATAAGGTAAAATTCCCTTTTTCAATGATGCGAGCTCAGTGAACAAGTAAACGCTGCACTCAGTGTCAATGGAGAGGTTGTGACAGCTCTTTTGTTTTTCTAGTCTATGAGACTGTCCTGTTATGGAAACCTCCTCACAGTAATAATTGCTGTTTTCATTTGGAATTTATATGGCTCTGAAGCGATGAGTCAAAATATAAAAATTAAACCAAAATTTTATAGTAAAAAATTTACTCAAGGTCATAATTTTACATTGCCGTAAAGAACTTTGCATCTCTCTTCCTCTGAAAAAATCTAAAAACAATTCACTTCCAAAAATTCAACAAAAACACTTAATGAACTCAATGGTAGTACTTATTTATCCTTAATTTCCATTACCAATGTGCTTTTCCTTCCTTCTTTCCCCAGACTACAATAGTTTTTTTCCCCACCATAGCACAAAATCATCAATCTCTGTCACAACCAGAATGGCAAATACTATTTTGACTGGTTACATTGCTGGTGTCCACATATGTTCTCTCCTTTGTTAACCCAATCTTTTGATTTCAGCATTGCACTTAAAAGGTGAGTAGGGGTTGCAATGGGAGGATAAGGTGTGGAAACTCACTACACCTTGTTTGTCTACTGTCCTGGTACAGGTCAGGTCTGCAAATAAAGTGATAACTGTGGGGGAAAAAAAAACTATAAGAATTCGCTCTCAGTCATTTATGGAAGATCTCCCGGAGCACACAGATGTGTTTGTACAACTCTTGAATAGTTAGACCAGAGTCCATACGCTCAACATTCACACTCACACACGCCAGGAGCAACATCCCATTTCTAAGCACCATCCAGCAATGGTTGGATGCAATCTGCCACAAGCAGATTGGAGCCAAGTTGTTGAGCAGAAGATACCAAGTGCTCACAAACAGAAAACATGAAAAGAAGGCAACATGGAAAGACTAAAATGATACAAGCATATCTGGAAAAAAAAATGGCTTTTACCTCTGACAATTGCATGCAATTTGTCAAGCAATCATTGCCCCCCAACTATTTGAGAGTTGTGAGTGTCCCCAGACCCGTGATAAGAAAAAAAAAAAAACAGAAGATGAATGAAGCAGAGAACATGGCCAGAGTTCAAATTCACTTGTAGAAATCCAGACGACAGGTTTTGCTGTCCAAAAGACACAAGGAAGCCTATGTTCTGATTTGTATATTACAATGCAAACAGATTGCAAACAAGTTTCTAATCACTTTGTGTTTCAAAAGAAACCTTAGTTAATTAAAGTTGGCAGGACTTCTGAAAGAAATGCAGCAGTAACATTCAACCAGTATTTGTTGCAGTCACACATACACAAAGCATGCTTGTTATTCCGTAAGTATGCCCGTTGAAGCAGACCATGAACATTTTGGCAAGTGACACAAAGCAACAGGAGGTTGCTGAGATAGATGCGCTGTATGCAGCCCTGTGTTACACAGGGCTAGGGTTTGCAAGAACACAAGCTACAGACCCACAGACTGGTTTCAAGAAGGTAAACATCAAGATGATCATTTTCACATAGCATCATTGCTGTACAGCTCTGAAAGCCAGGCTGTTTTGCTGCAACGACTCACAAAGCTCCTTTACCACAGTCTTTCCCTTACAAATCCCAGAGTGCATTCAGGACACTGTAGAGCTCCTTTCCACCAGCAAGGGACTTCAGGTACTGGAAGTCAGTGGATTACTGGTGATCACTTTGAATCCTCCTTTCTTTTACATGGTACCAACAGGATCCCTCCCACTAGGAGTCAAGAGAGCCAATTCTGGGCATGTCCTTGCATATTAATCATTTACAATACTCCCTACACATTGCCATCTTAAATGAAAAATTGTTTTTAAAAGTGTATAATAGGTAGTGAACCCATATATCTAGTGCTTTAAAATGGAAAAGAGTATTTTCCCTTTATTCTTGATTTTCAGCTTTGGTCAGAGATAGAGCTTTAGTTGATATATGCACGTCTTCTGAATTACAAATGCAGTTAACTACTAACATTTAAATTACTTATTTTTAAGAAGTACTTCCCATAGCAACTTACAAAGTGAAGTTACTGCTTTACAGATCAACTCAAGCATGTTTGGTAACTATCAACTGCAGTGCAATTTCCTGTCCTCTTGTTCCTGCATTAGTTTCTTCAGCTGATTTTAGCCACTTTCACTGCTGTTACACCCACATTCATTTAGTGAATGGAACTAAGGCGCTTTGCTCAAAGCCAACAAAATCCAAGTCTGCCTTTCCTGCATGCATCCTCCCATGGTGGGACTGAACAGATCAGCAAGCAGGTCCTACATCTTTCCTAACTAAGCTGTTCATCTTCACACACAATATCATCAATTCTTAACCTACATGTGAACACTACCATAAGACGCTGTAAAAGCTTTCCTTTCTTAAGTAGTTAGATCCAATTAATTCTTGATAGCCCATTTAATACCAGTCTGCATGGATATAGTTCATTTACCCGCAACTGGTGCCCTGGCCCAGAATTAGTCCATTTCTTAGTCGCTGATAAAAACAGTCTTTAGAAACAAGCACATCTCAGTTTCCCTGAAACAGCACCATTAAGCATCCCACTTTCAGCACACAGGCTGAGAACACGACTATGTCCTCCTGCTAGGCTCTTGTTCTGGGAAGTTGTGTTATAACTGTTGACAAATGTTTGCTATTTTGCATGCAATTTTACAGAGTTCAGTTAACCATTTTCCCAGTTTCCTCATTCAGCAGGGAGGTAATTCACAGGAGGTGGCTTCACTTGCAGTGGTCTTCAACTTCCTGGACATTTGGTTCTATAGTTTTCCTAGCAGTTAAATTCCAGAAATGTCTTGGTCCTTTCTCAAAATGCATAAATAAGGTGGAAAAGGAAGAATATCTGACATTACTGGGAAGGAAAATGTTCCAAGTATGTATTCTACTACCAAACTGATGTAAAACCCTCTTCTATTAATCTAGAGTATAATCAGAAGCTGGGTACGATATGGTATTCATTGGCATTCTTGACATATGCTTTTTGATAAATGCTACTGAAATAGTTTAATTACTTTTTTGTGTTAACCATTCAGTACTGAAAGGACTAGACACTTGTTTATGTCATCTCAGAGCTCAAATATGAGATGCAATTGACATTTCTGCTGATCAAAAGGATCAAATTGCTTCTGCGTTGTATTCAAAAGAAGCTTTTTCATAACAGAGCATCTCAAAAGACTGATTACCATAATATAATCAGGTCTTTATAGGAATGGGATCAAATGCACCTTTGCACATTATAGTGTTGAAGTGATGTTAATTATCTTGCAATGGCTACATTGCAGTTTATACCACTCAGATTTAAGAAAAAAAATTATTTATATACCATGATCGTTTTGACAAAGTCGTCTGCTCAGTTCTTGAAGCATTATTCAAATATTGAAAGCAACTGTTTGTCCTTGGACACATTTAAAGAAATCAGGGCTTTTTGTTCAAACCAAGTGCCTGTTGACTAAACATATCCCTCAGACTGTCAAGGAGCCTGCATATTGTGCTGGAGAGAGCAACAGGTGCCTTTAATGTTAGCAGTGAAAATAACAGAGGTGGATTCTTTCACATGGAGAGGCTTTATACAGTGCCTAGAGGGGGCGAGTCACAAAGACTGCAGCGTTTGCCTCTGAAGAACTTCAGCATTTTGTAGAGCTTAAGTCTTCAGGCTCTGCTCTCAAGAGCTGGGATCATTCTGAAGCAGCAGAAATGAAACTAATGGCTTTATAGTAATAAATGGATTATTGGAATAAGAAAGATGAGAAGCTGAAGTAATCCTTAATGGGAATGCAGAAAAACCAACAAATTCAGAAGGAATAATAGAATCAAACCAGTGTACAGAAGTACTTCAAGAAAAACAGTGAAAATTAGTGGCAGGAAGATCAACTTGAACCTCATGTAACAAAGACTGACTGAATATATTGGTTTCCTTGTGCAGCTTTCTGCAGTACAGCGAGCATCAGCCTCCCAGCAATGAGGGTACAGACACTGAGCATCACTAGGCCACAGCTGGCATCTAGTATTCACCAGGACACGGCCCAGGCAGCACTGCCAGCACTACCACAAGACCTCCCCAGCACCTTCCAGGCTCGTGTGGAGGTTTGTATATCCTTGGAGCATGCCAGAGAAGAGATACTTATGTGGTTATCTCCTGAGCAAACCCCAGCACACAATGTCTGGTTTGGAAGGTGGATGGCTGACTGCTCACCTTGGAGAGCACCGACACAAGCTGAATGGTCATCTTAATTATTTCACCCTTCTAATTATGCAAGCAAGTTAGGGCAGAACTAGGAAGCACTGACAGCAGAAAGCATCCAGGCTACCATTGAGAGAGAGATGGACATGAGAGCTAGTACTGAAGGTTGGGACTGTCTCTGTAACAAAGCACTAAAGCACTTGGAGTTGACAATGAGAGGGCAATGCGATAAGAGCCGACACCAGACAGAAAACAAAGAAAGTCATCAGAAATAAAAATAAATAAAACTTTATCTCAATGCAGTAGGAAGAAAGTGGATCAGTGAAGGGATACAAAATTGATGGGGCTGTCAGTGCCAGAGACAATGGCAACAACCTCAGCTGCTTCAAAAAGGACTAGAAGGAAGTCAGAGAGATAAAGGATGAGAGACTGGATGAAGACACAGCATTTAAGATAGCTGATAAGATTCTGACCTTTTTTTTTTTTTATAGAAAGAATTTCAGAAATATTGCATAAAGGAATTGATGATCTGAGGACACAACAGCGGAGAACAAAGTCTTCAAGATAACTACAGGAAGATAGGCTTAAAAGGACAGAGTCACTGAACTAGTTACTATATAATCAATATTTCCTCTTGATGGTTATGAAACTGCAAAGCCACAGCAAAAAACTGATATTTTCTCTGAAATTTAAGATGTTCAAAGAGAAAAGTAACTTCCCAAACTCCTTTGAAAATCCAAGACTAACTGATGACATCCATTTGTTCTAGTTAAGGTATGGAAATATATAAGTATTCATGACTGAACTTGGAACCTTTCAATGACTGCTTCCTCAAACTAATCTATTAAAAGGGTTCATATTGCAGCTCTGCCTGTCACATACAAGTACTATCTCAAGAAGCTACACAAGAAAATGAAATTTGAAAATGTTGTTTCATAATTCTGGAATAAATTCAGAGATAATGAAATAGCTACCGCGCTGTTCCACTTGAAACTTAATTCCAGTATAATTCAAATGCACTGCACTGATTACCCATGCCATTTGACCGAAAACAACATCTATATTCTTACTGAAAGCAGAGGAAGAAATATATCTCAATTAATAAAGACTCTTGGGTTTCCAGACCTTGCAGTCTCATACATTTAAAAAAAATGCTTTATTTGGCTTTAAATGTGCCTGTTCCATATAACAGACACAAAGGCTAGAGGCTCACAACTGCTCAGGCCCATGTGGCTGTCATTCACTGCAGGCAACTGGCGATATGCTGGCAGAATCTTTTTCTGATGAGACATCCGTAATGTAGCTGAAGTCACTTTGAAATAGGATTCTTGTATCACACTCCTCAAGCAGAAGCCTAAGGGGATATCTGTTTGGAAAACCATGCACTGTATTTTAAATTTAAGGAAATATTTTAATGCACAGAAAGCCACCTCCCAACCAACGGGAGATCGTGTTGTACTACTTTTAACCTGAGGCTCATAAGAACCTTTTCTCTGTGAAGAGGAGGAAAGGGAGAGAAAAATCTCCTGTGCTGTACAGCATCCCCATGAGTGACCCCAGAGAGTAAAGAATCAGAATGCAGAAGGGAACTTGAGGTCATCTCATCCCACTTTCTGCTGAAAGCACTGCCTTGGATTAAGGTATTCAGGAACGTGATCAGCCAAGTGTTAAACTTTTCCAGCAAGGGACAGCCCTCTACTGCTCTGGACAAAACATTCTAATGTTTAATAGTTCTCATGATTTCCCCTCCCATTTCTTTTCCTTATAATGGCACAGAATCTCTTCTGAAGCAAAGGGCACCTGTTGGCTCTGATTCTGCCACAGCGGAAAGGAAGATATACTTCATCTTCTCTACCATTACTTTTTCTCACTGGAAGACTGGATTGCTTGAGCCTTTTCTTTGCTGGGCCAATAAAGCCCCTTAAACTTTGCTGACGTTTCAAGCAAAACTCTACTCATTTGTTAGCCCTCCACAGGCCCTTCTGCAACTTTTCTCTCTTCAATGGAAGGGAACCAAAACTGCATCACAACGTGTGCCAAGTAAGATTATCATCTCCATCCTCTGGATGCTGTAGCATTCACATTTCCAGAGGCATGGAGGAACTGCAGGACAAGATTATGCTACTGCAGACAGCAACAAAGTGTTTCAGGCTGTTTCACCTCTTTCACTACGTGAACCTGAGCGATGCTTGTTATTGACTGTTCAGGCAGAGGGACCGTTATTCTCAACTGTATATAAAGTCTCTGAGAACTAAAGTTTTAACAAGCTATTCGAGGATCTTAACTTGGCTCGGGATTTTAAGAGCAGATACTATAAACAGTCACAGTGCAAACACCATCAGTAAATGTTAGCTCTCCCCTTGCTCGCAGTAGCTTTGCAAATCTGCCTCAGTTCTGACGTTGAGAGTGGAAAACCAAAAACATCACAGAGAGTAATGCTAAAACCTGAGCAGCAAAAACATGAGTGGCAGCTCATGCTACCGTAATGACATCAATTAGTATTTGCCTGGTGATAGTATTAAAGCAAACACTCCTAATAGCAATGTTTGATACATCACTGTGGACAAGGGATTCCCCTTCCATCTCCACAAGCAATCCCAGTAATTAGATTTCTGCCATTTTCTTGAATTGCTGTGCTGTTGAGTACAACTGCTTTCTGATAGGGACCTATCTGCATTTTGTGCAGCAGCGTAGACAGGATTGCTGTATAAGCTACTGTATAAGCAAATTGATTAAACTTCTGCATTTGTACTGGATTTCATGGAATGGAATCATTTTTATAGCTGACCAAATAACATGTATGTAAGATCCTCAAATACGCCAAGATTTAAAGCTAATTTCAGTTCCAGAAAATGTTCACATACACTATTGAACAGCCACCACCTGATTCAACACCTCCAGCAAGGGCAGGCCTGCAGGCACAGAGAGCAGAAGACACTGCCCCACCACAGAGGTGACATAAGGTGCAGACAGTGGGGGCTGAAGAAGCCCTGTCATTCATCACTTTACATCACATCACCAACAGGTGAAGTGAGACTATGCTTATTTACAGGCTTCCCTTAACAGTGTCTAAAAGGATACAAATGAAAAAAAAATACAAGCCACAAACAAAGCATTTAGGTTTTCTACACAAAGAGAGAAGCAACATAACTTCTGTAGGGGCCTGTTGGCTCTGCTAATCGTTATTAGTTATTTTGCATTTGGATTTCCAGGCCAAGCAAGGGAAATGTAGGGAAATAGCTGTAGGCAGAATTACTCAAGACAGGTGGGGAACTGCATCTGTGATGCAAAGGAGTTCACTCCACCCTCACCTCTGCAGCATCACCCAGAGCCCCCGTGGTGAAAGGGGAAAAATGGGGCCCTACACTGACAACCCTGAACTAAACACATGCAGAACAACCACCCTCCCATAACACAGGTTATCCATTCTAACTAATTAAGACTCAATCAGGGAACAAAAGGGGCATGGATCTGGGTGAAACCAAGAAACAGGAGCCTCATTATGAAAGTAGATTCACAGCAGTCAGATAAAGTTCAGCTGGTTTCTATACCAGAAAGTCAACAGAGACAGTGCAAACACCATACTGCAGCAACAAAGGCACGCATGTTGGAAGAAGGCTATGCATAGTGGCGTGACAAATAAACTCATTAAAGAAACAAATTACACACTGCCAGCAGAATACCATCTACCTTACAAGTCATCAGAGCTGTGGGTTTTTAGATCAACCCACTTCATATGTTGAGAGTATCTGAGCTTGAGTAATTGGCCCCAAAATAATCCTTTTGTTTCTAGATTGATAGAATCACTTGTAACTCATCCACGGAGTGCCAGAAGATTAAGCTGGTAATGAGATTGTACCTTTCCCCATTCTCATTAGTTTGTCAGGACAAATAATTGATGTGCCATTTTCTGTTCCTGCCATGAGGATGGATTAGCATTGTGATATTTTCACTTCTGAAGAAGCTGGGTGGTTTTTGCCTGTGTGTTTTTCAGTGGCTTTTGTTGTTGGGTTTGGATGGTTTTTTTGTTTGGTTGTTTTTTTGTTTTGGAGATGATTAAAAAAGCCTACCAGAAATGCACAGAGGATCTGCAGGCCACAATACATTACTATTCTGTCTAAATTTGCACACTCTCCCTTTTGACATTATTCCATAGTCCTTTCCTACCAAAGAATAAGTAGGATTCCTATTACACGCTTCAGGATCCACAGCTCTTGCTCTGCAGATGCATCCCAGAATATTCCCTCACAAACGCTCATATTTATACGAAGACAAAGCGTTGATCAGCACTTCATGTCCTCCTCAAACCATGCAGAGATCCACATGTGTATGGCCTCACATCCCAAGGGCACTGCACATTATTAACACCCCAAACCTCCCAGCGATTTCAGTCAGGAATTCATTCTGATACACGTCTGTCTCTTTCACCCCTCAAAACACAAGGTTTGGTACGCCAGCCTCTTGCACCACAACATTAAGGACAAGCATCTTATAACATACACAGTGTACTGCCATAGGGAGATGCAGGAGTTTCTTACCGCTGCTTTATTTTTTGCCATGCCATACTAACAAGACACAGTGCCATCAGTCTGCAGCTGAGTTAATGACGCGGGCAGTATAGCTTAAAGGTAGAAAAAACGGTTCTGATAAAATGCAAGATTCCACAGCCTCCTTTGAAATAGTTCATATAATATGAATGAATTATGAATAAGTAACTGTTCTTAGCCAGCATGCCACCAGAGAATAAGAGAGTTTTTGTAACAAAGGCATCCCTGTGTGTCATTTACAGTTTCATAGTCCTCAAGCACACACAGCCATCCTAAATTCATGTTTTATTTGGCATGTCAGGAGATCGTAGTCAACTGGTATAGCAATACTTCATATGAATGCACAGACACCTGTATAAAACACAACTGCACCAAAAGTTACACGTTTAATCTTGTCAGCCCTCACATCAGCTATACAATTAGACTCTATGACTGTTAGACAGTAACTTGACTATAACATGTATTTTCAGACTGAAATTATAACTGAATTCAAGTTGAAGATTCTTCGCAGACCTTTTTTTTTCCCCTGGACATATATTCTGCTGATAGATTAGGTGACAGGTTGTTTTTCTGTAACTGATACTAAATAAGAGTCCCTTATCTCAATCTAGTACTTTCTTTCCTTTTTCCTCTCCTAATTATGTTTTCACAGTATTCTGATCCTTTATGTATTTCATTAATTTTTGCAGTCTATAGAAACTACCACCCTGATTCAGCGTTTGTGCGGCTTGAATGCCTGGAAGTTACTACTCAGGTTCCAAGATGAGTAAATTGGCCTCAAAATAAACCATCAACAGTAACACTGAGTAATAGCAAAAAAAAAAAATCATAATAGAACTGAAAAAAAGTTGGCAGGTTTCTTTATTCTCTGAGACTTATATTTTACTTTTATCTGAAGAGTTGCAGCTGAATTTTATCTGCATAAATGCCTACAGAAGAGATATTTCCATTTGTTTTTTCCACTGGAAATTCCTTCCTGCCTCCACCTCTCTCCAGACTGCTCAATTGCTTGAATTCATACATCTATCCTGCATTTTCTTAGAGAAAGTGATAAGTAGACCCAATGGTAAGTATCTGTGTTTTTCCATTCCAGCTGAGAGCTGGCTGAAGGTCAAAGCATAAATTACATTTACTACAATACATTTTGATGGGCTGAATCAATACCCATGATCAAGTACGTCGTGCAGGCTCCCAGCAAGGACAGATCTCCACTCCTGTCATGGATTCTTTCCACCTTTAAATCATAGCTATCTCCATTTTTCCACTGTCAGAATAACCCTGTTTTCTGACAATATGGCAAAACACATTCTGCAAGAAATGACATTGCTCTCCTCACTCAGTTTAATAAATTCCTCCAGGATTTTTCCACAGAGGTAACAGAAAAAAAATGTAGAAATCTATAGAAAATGTATGAAATCCAAATATCAACAGTGTCTAATTCTCTAGCAGAGCTATGAAGAGACCTAGTTTCCCCCATGTTGCTTCTGTGTTAAAATGNTAAAGATATTGAAGAGGACAGGCCCCAGCACCGACCCCTGGGGAACACCACTCGTGACCGGTCGCCAGCTGGATTTAGCTCCATTGACCACCACTCTCTGGGCCCGGCCCTCCAGCCAGTTCCTTACCCAGCCAAGAGTGTACCTGTCCAAGCCACAGACTGCCAGCTTCTGCAGGAGATTTAGACCTAATTGCACTTAATTTTCCAACACAGTACACAGAAGAGAATTCTAAGTTCTAGCAGTTACAGGATGCGTATTCCAACCTTTCCTCCATTCATTTCAGGTAGGATTTTAGTTGTTTGTTTTTCAGGACATCCTGGTAGTAAACGCTCAGTGTCAAAAGTTTTCAAACCATATCTGCAGACTGCAGTTTCCATTTACAATTGACTGCTGGGGGGATGCTCCAGGGATTGGCAGTAAACTATTTAAAATGACTCAAAATCAGTTCATTCCAAACAGAATACCATCTATTCACACAAAAATAGTAACAAAAACAAAACAAAAAAAAGAACCACCACGACCATACACACACAAGGAATATAATATTTCAGTCAAACTATTCAGTTCAAATTTTCTGTCAAGAGGGACCTACAAAGTTCAAGTCCAACTGCCTGACTACTTCAAAAACAGCTGTGCCATTTCCAGGGACAGAGCCCAGCACCTCCCTCTGCTTCCCCTCCTCAAGGAGATGCAAAGAGGAATGAGATCACACCTCAGCCTCCTTTCCTCCAGTCTGGCTGCCCAAGCTCCCTCAGACTCTCCTCATAGCACATCCCTGCATGACCAACCAGTGACCACTTACGAGCCAGATGTAGTCCCATTTTAGTCCCTTTGAGTTCTACCATTGAGCCAGTTCATCACCCACCACTGCACATTCACCTGTGAGGTGTGGATTGGACATTCACCTCACAGTTGGACAGTTTGTCCAGAAGGATACTGTGAGAGATATTCTCAAAAGCCTTATTAATTCCAGGAAGATTACATCACTTTTCCTTCAACCACTAAGTGGATGACCTTACTGTAGAAGGAAATGTAATTACGAATACAAGACTTTCTCTTCATGAATGTATGCTGACTATGCCTGATAATAGCTTTGTTCATTAGATGCCTTTCACCAGCACCCAGAATCATTTTCTCTATAACTTTTCAGTCTAATCTCAGAACCTGGAAAAGTCTGTAATTTCTTGGGTATCAAACCCACAAATTCTGGCACAGACAGTCTTGGATTCAGGCACTGATAGCCCGGGTTCACCTGTCTCTTTCCATATCTGTGCCAAAAGTGGGAGCACTGGGGAAAACACTATGTACCTGTGCTCCAGAATCCTTGAGCCATCTTCCCAGGGCTCTGTTCTTGCTACAGAGGTTTGGTTAATCTGACCTTAGTGAGAGAACTTGCTCAGATTCCTCTTCTTCCATCTTTCTACAATCCTCATCTATCAAACCCAGAGCGTCAGATCTATTCTGTCATCTGCAGATCATCAGTAGATGCCATGCTAGGGTGGCACATGCTAGACAGGGCAGAGCACAGCTCCATGGGCTTATCACCTTCTTGGACTCACAGATGGTTCTCAGCTTCCCCACATCCTCTTGAGTTAGGTAGACCCCATGCATACAGAATATTTCTGAAGCAGCAGCACGTAAGATATTTAAGCACATATATATATAGTCCTGGACCACTTTTAAGTGTTTTTCTGACAGCGTATATCATTTCAAGACTGCTTGCAGCGTTTATGCATAATTAAACCAAAGTCAGACATGTGATTAAAGATTATGATTAAAGGTCTGACACTTCATTTATCAACAGTAACTGACTCCATAACTGCCTGCATAGACATGCTGTTCTCCAAAGGTTCTGCTGTGATCCTAGACAGCCCAGCAGCATGAGCATAAAGAGTACACATACTGCTATATAACTTACAGAAACAGCCCTTCCTGGCAAGGTACTGTCATAAGCTCAACACACTGAATGTGCTGGGAAGCAAGAGGAGGAATGTGGGAAGGACAGACTTTTCATACCATACTTCAGATATTGGCCTGGGGTATGAAGAAGCCATAGGTATCACTTCAATTCAGGCCAAGTACATTTTTTTCCCCAGGTGAATAAAGCCCTTTAGTTCCCTGCCTAAGAGTCACCCTTGAAAAAGAGTCATGTATATCATCCAACACTGGGATGTACAGAGGCTACTAGGAATTTGATTGAAAGTTTCAGAGTAGAACCAAAAATTAGTCATGTACATTTCTTCCCTATACATTAATATTTCAGTTTTATTACAAATGCAGTGAAAGTCAGAAAATGTACGCTGAGCAATCAGAAACTAAAGAGTTCAGAGGAGTTTCTTTTGTGACTGTATTCCAGTCTCTAAAAAGCCATTTTCAGCTAATGAAATCCAGGCATCTCCAAGGATGTAAAAAGTTGTTTTTTCAAGGACTGTGCAATCATATTGACTAGAGCAGAGATTGACTCTGGATTCTTCTTCTTCTTGCTCAGATTGGAAATGACTGTATTGATGATCATGACAATACGTTCTTCTTGCACAGCCCTGTACCTGCACTGAACACGAGGACGGTGGCAAGGCAGAAAACCACAAGTTTAGAGAGATCAAGGGAAGTAAAAAAGAAGTACTTAACCCTTTATGCTTAAAAATAACAATAAGAAAAAGAAAGAAGAGGCTCAGCAGAATTAAGTAGGCAGATGAACTACATGAGAGAAAAATCTGTGGTTACCATGAAAAGGTGTGTGTGATTTTAGGACGATCTTTTGTTTATCTGTTCATTTATTTATTTACAATAATATGAGATCAGGAAGAGCTTCCAGAACAAAGAACCAGATTGACCTGGCAATGCTTCCTTCTAACAGGGAAGCATAGAGAGCACTGCACAAAGATGAGCAGTTTTCCACCCTACGTAACCAAAATTCATTGCAAAGGTAGAAGCTCATTCAAAAACAGACAGAATAGATTTAAATTCCTCTGGAGACTTTAAAATCATGAAAAAAAATGTGTGGAAGTTGGTTTTATTTGCTTTTCAGAAGTATGGTAACAAAATGCCCTGCTCCATAGAACAGCCTTTCTGTGCTGCATACTGAAGGTAAAGGAGAACAAGAAACCCCAGCAGTCTCCTTTGGCACTGAATTTGTCCAGATTTGTTAGCAAAGCAGAGATGCTCAGTTTCCAAGGTTTGCCTTAAGGTTGCACTGCATAGCTATACTTTGTCCTAGAGAAATATCTAATCTCCTACAAATTACAGCGTGGCAACAAACACTAATAAAGTTCCTATTTTTAGGACGTTTAGTATTTTTCAGTAGAGCAAGCTGAGGATCAATCAGATGGCATTAGTAAAACAGAACCTGCTTTTTTTTTTTTTTTTAATCAATAATACATAAACAATGAAAAATGCAATATTGATTTGCAATTGTCATTACATTAGTCCCATAGAGAAAAGACAGCTAGATCAGAGTGCTGAACAGTGCAGTCCTGATAGATCCCACCAAACGCCAGTGCAACTCGCCCTGCACCTTTGGAGTCCCTGTGGTGAAAATCAGCAGAAGGGACAATCCCCATCACCTGAAAGTGTTCTCCCAACCTCCTTTCAGTTAAAATCAAATGTCTTCATCTTACGAAAGCAACACTTCAAACTCCTTAGTGATGTATTAGTTTTGAGACATTAAATCATGAAGTTCATTGTATCTCATATCTCGGTAAGTCACCCACTGATAAGTTAAGTGCAGAGCTCTGTTTTGCTGCAGCTTTTTGTTTTAAAAAAGAAAAACAATGTCAAACTTGTGTAGCTCGTGGAGCCTACATTACTGTCGCCCTAGGGCTGCAGTAACCTTGTACACTTTTCTCACTGAGCTCATTTCAAAGGTGAGGGCTTTTTTTTTTACTGTAAGAAATAATCCATATTTTATACCCCACAGCGAGGAAAGCCCCGAGGCTCACCTCTCAGGTGTTTAACCATATCAAAGAAAGGTCCACCAGCACACAAAGGCCAAAAGACTTAATAATTCACAACCTGCATTGTGAAACAAAAGCAGTTTCTCAAAACTCTCCCCAACTAAAACACTTGCACCTTAGAGAAGTGAAAGGAAGAGCTTTAAAAATAAAGAATCAGCTACGAGATGGTGCAATTGACCCAAAGAGGAGTGCGACATTACAAGAGCTCAACGCTGTGATTTGGGTCAATATGATTGAGTTCTAGAGGTCCGGCAGCTCTGCAGATGGGCAAATGTGCTGTGGGAGGACTTAGGTTGGTGGGAAGGAAAAAGAAATTAAGGGGAATTTCAACTCAGGAACTGAAACTGTGCAAGAAAAGTCTTATCCAAGCCCATCTAACTAGGATCTGTTTGCTTTCACTTTCCTGAAGATTTATGTGCATCCTTCAAGGATTAATTGGAGTTCAATATTTAAATTCCCTAAAGAGATCAAGTATGCCAAGAAACGTGGGTAATCAAGCTATCCTGTAATAACACACTGTCCACAGTCTCACTTGAATTGCAATAGCTCAGAAGACTTGAGTTACTCTGTAAAATGTCTCTTCATGGTTTGCCACTCCTTTCAGTGATGACACACATACAACTTCTCAGAGATTGCTGTGGCAGTTAAAAAATGAAAATTGCTTGGGCTGAGGCAGATGTTTTCTGATTGTTTCACAGTGAAGGCATACACTGGCCCCATTGTATAAATATCCCAGGTATTCTCAAACCAAGTGATTGTGCTAGACCACAACAGTCATAGCTGATCTTCCAGCCATGTACTGGACTCGGATCACTCTGTAACTAGGACAGTTGTCTCTCCAACATTACAGCAGCAAACTTTACCTCCTGCCCAACACAGCAGCACATCTGCTGGATGTGTGCTTGCCAGGTGTTATTCTGAGCCATTCACAGGGCAATTTTTTGCTGAAGAAACAGAATCTTCAGTGCTCCTGCTGCTAGGTAGTGTGGGCTAGGGTGGCTTAAATGCCACACAGCACTGTGGGCATTTGTCAGCTTGTCAGCTCTGGGAAAACGATAAGTACTGTCATCCAATGATACCCCATCAAGCAGTAAATTCTTGAAGTTAAAAATGAAAAGATTTATTTGGATGTGCTGAGGGCATAAATCTAACAAAACTGTCCCAAGCCTCCAATGCGTGTGCTCTGCACAGCTCCTGTTTGTGTTTCTGCAGCTCTGCCCAACAGGAGAAGGGTCAGGGAACCATGGGATGCCTCAAGGCACTGGTGGAGCAGCAGCCAGAAGTGCTGAGCTGCCCTTCCCCAGCTGCTAGGCAGTTCTTCACCCTGCAGGCACACTGAGTGGGCAAAGGCACCCATGCAAGCGAGCAGCATCCATCACCACACTTCTACTTGAGAAACAGTTAGTCCAGGATGAATTAAATTATTAGTTACAAGTCAGAGTAGCCTATCTTAATTACATACCATCAGGGAACTGTGAAATTCAAACATACAGCAAAAAACCCACAGGGCTCAGGTGTTTGACACTTGCTGTCACCTTTCTTCACATTTTCTGAATGTTACTCATCGTATCTATAAAGCAGGGGTTAAAAAGCAGTGCCTTGAGGACCCTACATACGAATAGCTGCATCAGAGCTAGGTAGTACAGTGTGAGTTATTAAATGAAATGTAACAGGTCTGCCCCATTTCTTAAGGAAGATTTCAGCTCACCTGGGAATTTAAAAGAAGTAATTCCAGATAAATCTCCAATTTTCTATTTCTGTAACATGTTTTTCATCCTGTGTTTCCTCTGTGAAAGCTTGCAAGTGAACTCCCCCCTCCCCTCCTTTTTCCTGAACTATAAAGTCAGATGTCTTTCAGCATGCAGAAGTCACTCTGATCCCCTGGGTTTTTTTTGCACCAGAATTTGGAGTGATGAATGCTTCTGCCTCACTCCCAGCAATCTCAGCTGTTTGTCTGTGGGGTTTGCAAGAATGAGCAACTGAAAGAAATAATACAAAGCTGGGGAAAAAAAAAAAAATGTATGCTTGTATAAAATAAAAATCTGATATAAAAGCAGCATTGATAGCAGCAATCCTGCTCAATAAGAGAGCTGCTGATAGGAGTTATGTACTAGATGATACAGCTTCAAACAAGGACATAAATTATGTTACATTACTTCACTTGATTCTTTGGGAAACATTTAACTTTAGAGTAAAAAACAGTACAGGATTTTGCTGTTGAGAAATAATATCATTAATTGCAATCTGCAGCACATTCACTCAACCGAACTTCACTGCAAACTACCTTATAATAAATACATCATTCTACTGCTCACACGCATCCAGTATAGGGTTACTAGAAGAGTTTGCTTTGCTGTTAGAAAGGCTGTGAAGAAACAAATGCTAGGATAAGTTTGGGATGATATACACAGCAGCTGGTCTTAGTAAGATTACAGGCACTTTTCCTTTCATCAGTGCTTTTCTAGCCTTATTCTACCACTATGTGCTTTTCATGTTACTTGACTTAAGCAGATGGAGATTCAAACAAGGTAAAATGCTTTTGAGCAAGTTTTCACCTGTTTTTGCAGCCCTAGAACTGCCTGATCATTCAAATACAGCGTACCTCACTTCTCTCCTTACCAGCTCCCACCCCATGCTGCTTACTTCAACAACTGCTCTATGAACATCTGCTCTTAGGATGGAAATTGAGAAGTGACGCAGTTTTAACACTTGTTTCTCATAGAGACAGAAGGACTGCAAGTATCAATGCCATCATCCAGTTTAGCTTCATATTTCAAACATGCTGGACAGCCTGACTGCATCATTAATTTCTGTGCCTCACATACAAGTTCGACGTTTACTGGGCTTTCCACCATCACATTAGTCTAAGTTAGAACAACCAGTTCTTTTCCCTTTTATTCCTCCTTTTAAACAATATTCATCATATTCATGAAAACCAATCCTGTCTGTATTGTAGACTTTAAAGAAAGTGCCCTGGCAGGTCTACCATCTAACATCCCATTTAGACTTATTTATTTGTGCTAAAAACATGGTCTACTGAAATATTTCATTTGCAGCGATCCCTCTTTACTGTCTGTTCAGGCTTTAAGAATGAGCTATGACAACCACTTAAGGGATGAGCCTCATGACCTCCTAACATGCATCCTTCTGAAAGAGTTTAGCACCTGAAAATGAATATCTCCTGGAATTTTATTGCCACTTATGCTCTGTACAAGATCTACTACCACTGAAGCTGCATGATGGCTGTGTAGTTATGCAGATATGTATTGCAATGAACATTAGTTATACTCTTATAATCAGAATAAAGTATCCGAGTCCTTGCTGAAAGCAGTAATCTTCCCAAGTTCCACTGAAGTATGGAAAAGAGGTATGGAAGAAACGATTCTTATTTTTCATCCACTTTGCTCATAGAAAGCAAAGCTGAGAGCTATGTATTGTGATGGATGCACACGGAGCCTCCTTTCCTGTTGGAATGCACATCTTATGGAGAAAGGCATGAAATAGGAAAGTCATTTAATTAAACTGTCTTTATTCAAGATTTTGTGTATAATGACTAACTAATAACAGCATGCATCACTGCTCCAGCCATATTTAGAGACATGCACTGCTTCTGCTGAATGTATTGGGAGTGAAAGTTTCTGTGTTTCCCAAAGCTCTGCTGAACAAATTAAGTTTTTAATTAATTTTCTTTTTCATTATTTCCTTCCTTTCTTCCTTCCCCCCACCAAAGATTATGAGACTGAAAGTAAAACGACAGTAGCGATTTCATTGTGAGCTATGAGCTAAATGCCAAACAAAAGTAACTGGTGAGCCCAACAGCCAGACTGCTGGTGCTTAAACCAACTTGCCTGACCTCACTCAAGGGGCTTCATATCCATATGAAGCAATAGCTTGATGACAGCGTTAGATGTTAACATTTAAAAACCAACTACATGAGAATAAAATAATAAAATGATTGATTGCAGCTGAACATTCCCAGTACCTCCAGTTGAGCAAGCCTTTTAAGTTGCCAGGAATATAATGAAATCACCCCCTTTCATTAAAAGAATGCTGACCAGGTGTCACAGGTCTGCAACCAGGGCATGGGAGCAGCAGCAAGAGGGGTGAGGAGTTGTGCCAACACACATGTAGACAAAAGTAGATTTCGTCCCTTGCCTAAAATTAAGCATTTAACTAAAAATGCCTACAGATAATTCAGCTTGTGTGCAAAACCAGGTGAAGGGATCGCTCCCAGAATCACAGTTTTTCAAAGTATTACATGCATGAACATGCAGACCTTTAACAACAGATATCTATAGAACCACAATCAAGATGAAAGAAGAGTCCAATCTCTATTCTGACACTTCTGTTTATATATTTTTTTCTGTTCACTATGATAAATAAAGGCTCCTTAATACAGTCAAAGCAAGGTAAAATTAGAGGTGAAATAGGATAAATAAACCTCAGCTGGACAGTCCACTTGCATAAAATGAAGAGCCTGGTGTTTTTTCTGATGGTGTTATGCCATTAAGAACCCAAGTCATAAATTCACAGTGAACGTTTGAACACACTCGGGATCCATCTTAATAACTTTAAAAACTCCCCCTATTACCTATAACATTCACAGGAAGCTGACTGCTGGAGCAGAAAGAAAAGTCTCACATTCTTCCTGCAGGAACTGTTTGTTCCTCTGCAAGCGCATTGTAATTTGAAGCTATTTATTCAGGATTCTTTTAATGGCTTGCTTGTGTTTTCTTGTTGCTTTGCACTTCTATGAAAGATACATTTCCTTATTTTCTAGGGAATTTTGATTAACTAGCTATCTTAAAAGAAGTCATGCTTCAGAGAAGCATCATGTTTACACAAATAGGTTTGATTTTAGTTCTTTAGTTGTAAACTGGATTTTGTTGCATTTCAGTTAATCTGGGGCTTTGTTTTCTTCTTTATTAAACAAGGCTAGGCTTTTCTTCAAAAGGTGATAAAACCACCCAAGCCTGTTACAAGTCCCACTGATACTGCAGCAATACATTTCAAAGATTTTGTTGATACAGCTTCCTACAATGGAGGCAATATGCGGTGTCTTTTCAGAGCTCTTAGTAGCATCTGAAATTGAGTATGTCATGCTGTTTGCATGGAGCTAATGCACAGTAACAGTCAAAATCCAGAAGTCTTCTGTTGTCAGTTGCTTTTCCCATGACATTTAAGCTCAGGATTGTCTTAATTTGCCAGAAATGTATCCAGTGGAGTAAAGATAATAAAATATCCATGAAGTAAGGCCTGAATCAAAGATTTATGTTTGCTTTTGAATCACATTAGAGGAGTGGCAGACATCTGATGAAATTGGGATTTGTCATGTTCCTTGCAATAACACACCAACTCCTTTATCGTCTTTAAACTGAAGAAACTCGAATATCATCAATCAATCTCCTTAACTCAAAGGAGCAATGTTCACTGGTACACAGATCAATACTCCTTTCATTACCCTACCTGCTACTCTCGAAGGCGATTAGCCAAGAACTCCACATCTGTCCCATCACAGCATCCCAATTAGGGGACACCAAGTGCAGTTGTCTGAAAAATTTCTCATTCCTTGCTCTTGGAAGGGGTCTGAATCCAAAACTTAAGGAGCAATATCAATGAGTGTGTGCTATTTCATGAAATACAAGTGGAAGACTATCATGGATAATATTAAATCAGTTAGAGATTGTTCTTTGATAGCCTTTATAGACCAGAGTTAAAGCACAAGGTCCCAGCTTGCTGAAGTTGCCATTACTCTCACTGCATCAGTGCTACACCCTGGGCCCCTGCATATGACCTCATTGTAATTACCTCATATTTAGCAGGAAGAAGATTAAGCAAGACAACAGCATTTCCTGCAGGCTTGGTTTTTTTTCCCTTTTTATTCCCCATTCTTTCTTCACAAAGCTGCTATTTGATGCAGAAGCAACAGGGACAAGTTAACACTGCAAGACCAACCCATGGGGGGCACTGCCAGTGCCACTCCTACGTGCAGCTGCAAACCCAGGTTTGCAAAGGGAATAGGGTACAGTTAGCAGCACTCCCTAAAGAGATGCCAAGAGCATCTGCTTGAATTTAAATAGATCAGTGGTATACATTTTCCCCCTCTAAATAATGTCAAACCAGCAGAACTCCCCCTTGCAATAAGGAGGAGGATATCTGAATTTGCCACTGAGGACTGAGAGGGAGCTTGGCTGCTGTCAGTGGAAACCTTCCAAGCACTGGTTTGTTTTTGCTCATACATTTAATTATAAATATGTACATGAGCTGCTACTGTTGCCTCTTTGCTACAGTTAGGAAGATTAATTTGGTAACAGCCATGCGGGATACGGAACCAAAACTGAAAGCTGCAGTTGCTTGACAACTATTGTGTACTTTTGCCATCTACATTAAAAACAAACAAACAACAGAACTATAGAAGAAAGTGCTGTGATTTTTTATGTATTATATTTAGAGCAAGCATTTGCTGTGTCTTTCCTTGCACGCCCAGCCAAAAGCTTCCGGCTTGACACCCACATCATCCGCGCCCGCTCCCTGCCCAGCCAGTGCATGCCACAGGCAGCTCCTCGGAGTTCAGTGTCGGTTCAGCTCCTGTCCCTTTCACCCAGGTTTTCCCGCAGCGAACTGCCTGTCACTGCTCAGTTACTTCTGCGTCTCTGCAAATTAACTCCGCATTTGGCACCGCTCGGTGTCTCCGTGCGGGCGCTCCGAGCCCGCTCCTGTACAGCGCATCCCTACAATCTGCCTGCCACCTAGTGCTGAGAGAGGCGAGAGCATGCCTCCCGTCTGACGCTTCCAGCTCTGCTTCAGCCTTCCTCTTCACCAAGCTTCCAAAGAAACACTCACGAGTCCTAGAAAACATTTTGCTTTTGGCTCATATATTGAGCCCATAAATAAAAGAAGCAAACCAAGGACAGGCAGCATTGCCTTCAGGCATCGAAGTCCCATCGTTCATTAGAAATGAATGGATGCCCGGGATTTAAAAATAAGGAAAGGGGGAGGGAAAAAATAAATCATGACAATTATTTTCCTATCAGCCTGATGAACATTAATGAAAAAAATAGAACGAAACACTGGAGGCCACCCTCAGGTTGCACACACTGCATGCGCTACAACACAACAACAGTAGTGTGATACCTTTGGATAGTATTGGAAGGTGAAATAAGACTCTAGAGGCCATTAAAAATGATGTAGAAATATAAATGCATGTATTTTCATATAGTTGATAATTCCTTAAACTATATAATGCTTGGGATTTTTTTCAGGAGGGGTTGGCAGAAAATTGCAGTTCTCTCAAAGAAGAACATAGGCCCCCTGCATTTTACATGACTGCAACCAATTCTGACAAACCCCACCAGCAGTTTAGAGACTCCACGTTATTCTCCAGCAGAAGCTGAACTACTCTGTGTTTTCCTGTGTACCAAAAAGGATGAGCCCGTTCACGTGGTGGGAATCAAGCCATGGATGAGAGTCCAAGGGCTGGCCATAAACTGAGCTAACAGCTTCTATACACGAGCAACCTGTTCCTTAAACTGTACAGATTTCAGCCTCTAGCAGCAAGATAAACATCTCCATAAAGCTTGAGAAAACCAAACACAACTTCCTCGTGGACTGTTCTCAACAGAATTGTTTTTCTTTCTTTGACCAACCTTCACAGATGAGAAATTCTATGTATTTATCACAGACACGGGTTGTTATTAGTGGCATCACTGTAAATACAGGAGTCCAGTGCAGCACAAACCTCTGCTCATTCCTGCTAGCTTTTCACCAAGAGGATCTACCCTACCAAGTGTCTGACTTCCAGGATACTTGAGACTTTGGAGTGAAAAGAACTTCTCACTTCCATAGAAAAAACCTGGTTGCTGCAGACACAGAAGCAAAAGCATGAGGTGGAAATCCCTAACACCAACACACAGGAGCTGATGTTTGCTATTCTTCACAGTTGTTTGAATTCCCTCCTCCTCTTCTGCATTTTAGCCAGGCTTTCAACATTACCATTCACGTTTTTCTTCTTTTGGTATGAAATAATGAATAGAATCTGATAAATTAATTGTGAAAAAGCACTTCATTAACCAGAGTACCCAGCACACAGCTCTTCACTGTCTGAAAACACTTGTGCCAAAATGATGTTGAAAGCACAAATTCTGCTTATTTTTAACACCTTAAAGAACATCTCAAAAATTGCTAAAGCAGAGGCTTGTTTCTTAAGGATCTCAGTATCAAGGAAAGAAGAAATCATAAAAGGCATTACCTTAATCAGCAGAAATGCTCCAGCCAAACAAAGTTTCCCCACCACTTTCTACAAAATCCAAAGTAAAAGCTGAGCCACCCTCTAAACCTAAACTCATGCCCACAGCTGGTCCTAATGACTGACCCACCCCTCTGGCTTTGAAAGACACACCTGGAGTGGGTTAGCCTAACATTCCCCAACAACACTTTTCTCTTTCCTTGCATGCTGTCATAATTCTCTCATACGTTTTGGAAATCTCACTTGTATCAAGTTGTTATGTCCCAAAGTCCTCTGTACGTACTCTTGATCTACAATGTCTCACCACAGACGGTTGCTCATTCAGCAGAGTTTTCAGGTAGATCTTTTAGGTTTCTAAAATTATGGTTAGCTAGAATGAAGGCTATCCCCGTGCATATTTTTCTACTAAATTTGGCATGAAGCAGCTCTTGTTAGAACTTTCAAAGCCGTGTGTTGGCCAGGTCAACTCATAAGCCCAACTCATGACATAGGTTTAATCTTGCATGAAATAGCATGATTTTTTTGCTGTACAAGATGGTATTGCACAAAACATCCTCACAGTGGTAAACTGGTTGAAGTCTTGCTGCCTTTGAGACAAACATGATTTCATATCCCTAGATCCTATTATTTCATGAAGCCAAAAACAGAGTTTTGATCACAGCTCATTTACCTTTTCCAGATAATGTTGTGTGATGACATTTATGATTACACCGAGGTTGTTCCTATGAATGATCTGCAGTCATTCACAGCTTCCAGGTGGCATCTGTTAAGCAGTTCTGACTGGGAGACCAGATAATGAAAATTCCAGCTGAAATGAAAGTAGTAAAGTATCCTTCACCATTTCTCTGGGATACTGCTGGGTAAATTTCTGAATCAAACAATCAGCATGATACCTCCGTTTTATTTTTTATATTGTTCATGGCAACTCAAAGACATTTTATCAGGTATCTACCATGAACTGGCCAAGAGCAGCAGCTCTGCCCAGCACTACCAAACAGGGTCTACTAGAAGCTTTTAAAATGAAACCTTCAGCCCAGCTATGGACATCATGAGCCTCCACGGGGTTACCTGCACTCAGCTAAAGTTAGAAATCTCATAAAGGCTCCAAGTATTTTCAGCATAAAATGAAGCTATAAGACAGGGGCAAGATGTAATGCTTTCAAACCCTGAATGATAATAATCTAAAAGCTTTGTTTCAAATTGTATAGATGCAGAAATAGCCAGAAATTTGTTGTACTACCTACAGATTTACAGATCATTTTGCCAATTCCCTGTGTACCAAACTGTTAGTATTCTCTAAAAGATGTGGAATGTTATGTGCGTTTGCATCTTAACCAGTGTTTTTCACCCCCTAGAGAGCAATTATTTTGTTGTTTGCTGACAGCAAAGCATTTCTTTAAACATGAACCCTCCAGAATTTATAAGATTGGGCTGGAGCTACCCTAGACTATGTCACATGATACTTCTAATCAAAAGCACCCTTTTCAGTATAGTGCCTGACCCAAATTTCCATAGTCAGATGGTGGCAGATATGGGTATATCGACTTGTGAGTTGATGTTTCTAAGGCTTGTCTCCAGTTTTCTCTAGGTACTGTTACTTAAAATCTGAAAGGATAGGTTTCCCCATGGCATGATCAGGTAGGATTATGAGCATCTGCTATTTTTAATGTAAATGTAATATTAGATTTTATTGTAGGATATTTCAAGAACTCTCAAAAGAATGACCACATATGTACATTCTGTAGTGCTTCATTGCTCAGCTGAGTATCTGGGCTCTCTTAGTATTGCTTGGGGCTGCCTGGTGTGGCAGAGTCTGGTTTAGGAAAGCTGCGTGGAAAGGAAGGCTCTGCCACAGCACCAGGTGCCATGGGCACGACTGCTCCTGTGTTTTCTCCTCCAGTTTCTCATCAATTAATTCTAAAATTCAAAAATAGAGTGCTGAAGAATTAACTCTCAATCTCGCTCTCAGTCACTATAAGCCATTTCACTGCTTGTTCTTCGTTGGAAGGAAAGATAAGTCTGCAAAGCTGAAATCTATAAAAGGAAAATTTACCAAGCATTTTTAAAGTCAGTAGCTTCCTTACCTCTCATACAAATAGAAAAAGAAAAAGAGAGAGAAATAAAAAAGAAGCCTATGCACAAAAGCCATGAGATAGAGCACCCTGTATATATACAGTTCCAAGTGCACAATACATGGTGAAACATTAATTATATACAATTCCACTAAGTAATATCATTGAAAAAAATGCACCTCATTAAGATTAAAATAGTCTTACAGAAGTCAGAAATAAATGCCAACACATATGCATTCAAGTCACTGTTCTTTCTTCTTTCTTAGGCTGTTTTTTTTCAGTGAACAGAAGAGTTGGGGAAGAGGGAAAAATCAAGTAAACATAATCAAGTAAACATTATTTCTCACTTCTAAGAAACATTGTCTTTCAAAATATCCCCCTTGCTTTTATTCTAATTAGACCATAATTAGAATAGTTATCGTCATGACTATAGATTTATTTTTATGGCAACCTAAAATTATACATGTCATTTTTATTTTCTGTGAACGCCTCTGGGGAAGATCTGAAAGCCAGAGAATTCAGTGTAGGAAATGGGTGGCAATATTCCTGGCAATGCCTTCCCGTGCTTTATGAGAGAAAATAAAATGGTGTCCCTCAAGAGAATAGGATGGAAAAATGGCTCAGAGTTATATCCTCTCAGACCTCTTGGAGAGCATTGGTGGACTAACTCATTTCTTGGAAAATATTCAGAAAGTAAGTGACCAAAGCCCTGAGCAGCCAGATTCAATGCCAAAGCCAGCCCTAGCTTGAGCAAAAGATTTGGCCAGATGTCATCCATAGGTCCCTTCCAACAGAAGCTATTCTATGAATCTATGAGCAGTTCATAATGTCACGTCATTAAGATATTTCTTCATTATTTTCAGTTGTGTTTTTTTAATTATTTTATTGCTATAACTGTCATAATTTGATTGTTTAACAGAAGAAAGTAAACTCTATACTCCTGTTCTCCCAAGTTAATATTTTGACATAGCCCCAGTATTTTCAGGGAAGGAACAGTGGCAAGTCAAAGATTACCATAGTCATTACAACCCTTACACAAAATCAGTATATCAAAATGTAAACTATGCCTGTGCTAAGTAAATGTTAATGAGTAGTATCTGGAAAGGTTAAATATAAATACACATAATTACATCTTGCTAGTGACAAGAAATTATTAGTTTCTTTCTTCCTCAGAAGGCATTGCTCCAAAATACTAAACTGAAATAAAAGTATATATCTAATCCTGCAATCATAATAGGACTTGGAGAGCTACAATTATATCAATCAGTCAGAAATAAGTTGAATACATATCATTGCTAATGTCCTCCATCTGATCTATATTCCTCCCTTCCAGAAAAATGCATAGACTTTAGTCAGAAACCTGCTTGGAAAACAGGAATTTAAAAATTGCTTTGAGAAATCACTTCATTTCATCTTTTATTTTAAAAGATATAAGTTCACAAAGAACAAATCTATGTTTTCATTCATGGGCAGAAGAGAAGAAGTGTGTTTGTTAAAGAAATTATTTAAATGATCCATATTGCCTTTGATTGGAGGGGAAGAATTCATTTTTCTCCCCTGGAGGAAAAAAACGAATACTAACTGCAGTAAAACAGAGCCATTCCAAAATGACATTTGCAATTAAAAAGAGAAAATATTTAATGAAAGCTTGTGAATACTTTGCAGTGGCAAAATGGCTTTTAGCCTTTAGAAAATTTCCATTTTAATATAATTTACTCAAAGTACTAAGGCAGTCTTTTTACCAGATGTAAGGTGAATGCTTGTTAAACTCTAGAATAGAGATGGGCCGGCCAAAGTCGTGTTTAACAATGCTGTCGGTTGCCAGCAGTTTGGAGGAAGGAAAATTTTATTCACTCTCTTCCATTAGTAGCTATCTACTGACACCTACAGGTGTGCCCAAACAGTCCCAAACCACGTTTTCCAGTATAAAATCAATATATTATTTGCTACCTAAAATTCATGACAAGCTTTACTAGCACATACAGTTTCACAAGAGATATGAGATACTTTTATAATAATAAAATTTATAGTATTTATGCAATTCAGGGTTGTCTGAATGCTTAAATCATGGTCAGGGTTGTTTGTTTGTTTTTGTAAAACATAAAATTAGTGCATTTTCACATTTTGACAGCTTCTGTGTTTGCTTCGTCCCAGCAGTCCCAGTGGTTGGGATATTTCAGCTTCACCAGAAGACTCAAATCTAGGAGGAGAAAGAGGACAAAAAGGGAGGAAGTTCAGCCACTACAATCTATTTAATCTCAAGTAAATCTGAATAAAGGATGAAAAAAATGAGTGCATTTGGCAACTTTACTAGAATGTGGGGTAGTTGAACAGAAACACGAGACCAGACGGAACCAGTACAGCAGAGGTAGAATACTTACTAATGTATTTATTCTCAAAGGGTAGCCAAAGTGCAAAACCTCACCAATATCCATTCCTTTTTGTTCTCTGCTCTATTTTGGTAACACTGTAAATCATTGTCAATCACATTTATTTAACTATATATGTTCTGATTAGCTATCTAATGGTTTTAAGAGATGAAAACCATTAATTCTGATTATAGTCTTAAAGCATGCAGTAACTCTTCCTTTAATCTTGATTGCATTGCCATAATGAAACAAAGGTCATTAAAAACCCAGTCTATCACAGTGGCCATGTAGCTGCCATGCTCAGTGCAGTGTCAGTGACCTGATGCTTTTGGAGGTTGAGTACACCTTGGTCCCTCCCGGTTCTCTTTGGAGGCAAGTCGGTACCATGGCAGCATGGCATGGTGCTGCAATACAGCAGTGGAGATTAAATCCATACTAACCAGCGGACTGTAAAAAATATTACCATCACTTTACAAAAGAAAGGCAAAGACTATTAGAAAGCATGGTCTGGTTTATCGCCACAAACACATCTAAACTAAGTGGACGGGATGTGGTTTGGTGGTGGGGAAGCTGGTGGAACTGCCCCGTCCACTCACATCTGCTCCCACACCAACAGTTCTCTAGACATACACAATAAAACAACTCAAATTTTCTAAAAAGTGTTAGTCCAGCAATAAAAGATCATTTCTATTTTGACCTTTCAGTAGAAGGTAACCTATTTATAGAGAAATTACTCTGCAGTTTGAGTAGAGCTGGGCAAGAAATATATTTCTCCTGCTGATATCTGTTGTCCTGAATGCTTTGTGTCCCAAATTAGTGTTAAAAATAAAAACCTAGCAATTTCTTGACAACTGATAATCAATAAACAGGTTTGTACTGAGCCAACTAAAATATTTTCTTCCATTACCTTCCAAATACTGATTCAACGTAGGCCATTTTGTGTTTTGTCTTAATTAGCGCACAATGCTTATATTACACAACAAAAAAACTTGCTTCCAACTAAGACAAAGTTTTCATTGAACACGTTCACACGTTTCAAAAATAAATATATCATTAAGAAGATTTTAAATTATTTTTAGTACTTTTTTTTATATCTGAACATTGGCCAAAATTGACTTTTGCTTTATTCGTTTGCCTGCTCTGCATGTTTGTGGTAGCAGAGGCCAAGTCTACACCTGGTGGGCCCCCATGCAATGCATCCATCACGCACAGCTCCTGCCCACTGCCAGCTGTGAGCACACAGAGCCGCCAGCCGCGAGCTGTCTCTGACGCTTGCTCTGACACATTTACATGCTTAAGTCAAGCAGTGGGTAAAGACATCATCAGATCCTAAAATATGCACCATTCTCATGATAATTTTTGAGTCAGATATTTAAAATGTTAAGCAAGATCTTGTATTTATATAATTTCTATCGTGATTTTACATTGTGCATAACGCTAGCAGTAATTTGAAAGGTCACAATACATTCTACAGAATCACATTAATTTCTTTAAGATGTTTCTTATTCTAAAGCCTGTTTAAGTTTTCTTCTTTAAAACTGCAATTAAAGCTTTCAGGGGAAGTCTTTCTTACTCTCTTTACATTATTCAAAGCCTCCTCTCAGTTCTCATTGCCTACATAGCCTCCCACGTTCAGACCTGACATACAGCCTCTTCCCTTATACCTGTGCAAGATGCTCTCTGCTGCGATGTCTCCTCTGAGCAAGGGCCCGATATATTACAGAGGCCCAATTTGCCAACTCAGATGTCATTGTGAATTACTAATTATGTCCTGTGTGACACAAATTCATCTCCTGCTTCTCCTGGTTGCTTAACCAGGAAGCAAAATCAGGCTCACTGGAGGCATGGGGCAGAACCCGTTGTCATTTCTAATTTCAAGCCCCAGGTCACCAGTCCGCACAGGACAGCATCACTTGCTGGCACTGGAACTGCTTGGTTAATGCATTTAATGAACTGGAAAGATTGTGTCATACAAGTAGCATCACTAGTGAAGATAAATTTTTTAAACTGCAAGATGAGCTGTGTTCTGCTCCGTTTTGTGTTCCCTGTAATGGTCCAAACAGCTGCTTCAAGTGTTGGGAGTCACTGCTGCACAGCAAAGCTGGAAAACAATTCAGCCTGAAAGTGCCCTACATCAACCAGTATTTTCTTTTTATAGCAGGCCCCTATGGAACAACAAGCTTCTCAAACTTTTTCACATATTTGACCAAATATGTGGCCACAAATGTAAACTATAGAGCTTGCTGGTGTGACAGAGTCTCAGAAGTGCAAAGGAAAGGCAATGGTGGAGAATGATCTCCCTGGGGCTCTATATGCTGGAGAGTGCGGCAATGGGAACAACCACCACCAGAGCTGCTGCTGTATGTCCAACTCAGCTCTTGTAGAAAGAGATTCCTGTGTTTGCAACAAGAGCTGAATTATGAAAAATAAATCTGCCAATTAGTATTTTTCATCAATAATTTCCTTCATTTTTATGAAGTTCTGTCTGCCATGGGGAACTGGGAGGCAGGGGGGAGGAAAATCTTTTTTTCCTTTTGACTTTTCCTCAAGATTTCTTTGTTGATGCCGTATTGGAACTTCACGTTTTCCATCTGATTTCTGAAAATGTTCACTTCCTGAAGAATGTAGTGCTAAAGCTTAAAGTCATGCCTTTTAATTGTGTGTGCTTGACTGAAGGCTGAATTATCCTATGGGGGTATCTGCCACCTTTTTCTTCTATTTTGAGCTTTGTCATTTTCTGTATCCATAATGCATATTAGAATGAAAAGGTTGAATGGCATCTACAACCGGCATTCCTAATGAAGCTGAGGATACATGGGACAATTTGCTAAGTCAGTAACATGCCAGAGGCTTTATTTTGCTCATTTTAAATAATTCATATATGAACTTGTTCCTTTGAGTTTTAAATGATCACTCAGTACCTGCTCCAATCCAAAATAATTCTCTCTGCCCTTCAAAAGAATGTGAAAACCAACACCCCAACCACAGTTCCCCAGTAAAGGCAGTTATTTATTTCAGCTCTTGCAAAGTGTGTTTGTAAAACCAGTCCCCTCCCAAATTGTTCTTTATACAGTCCTGGTAAGTGAATTAAAGCAAAGTTCTCTACAATAACTGAATTTAGGGTACCAGATGGCTGTCTAAAATAGCACATATTTCAGCCTCCTGTGTAGTAGCCAAGTTGATTTAAACCAACTAGAAGCGAGGTACGCTTTAATCAGGTCAGCCAACAGTTATTAGATCAAACTTGATTGAAATTCAGAATTTTAGTGAAAATAAATCTGCTACAGATCCAACATTTTCCTCCTACAGGGACCCAATGGATACAATTCTCAAGATTGTATTGTGGAATTAAGAGGAGAAGAAGGAAAAGGGCTTCCTTGCATCGGTCTTGTAGAAGCGTTCAAGCTACACATAAAATACTACAAAGACAAAATAGCTGAATCTTGTACTTGACTTGCACAGCTGTAAATGATAAGAAAGCCAAAAGGGGAGAATTTGCGGAGCAAATAGGACATAATTCTTTCTGGAGTTTGAGCTGCCTATATTATCATAAATTTTCACCACTCTTTTCATAAAAATCTACTTGCTAAATATAGAGGTAACTTACAAGTGAATTTATTGTGCCACCTGAGATACTCCTGTCAGTGTCTTTTAATTTTGATATTCTTCATGGCTCCGAACCATGGAATAACAGCTGGGCTTTATCCTCCAGGTAGTGAAGGAGATCTCTATAGTGCTTTCTCTTATTTTGCAGATGTTGTGTACAAAGCTGTTTCAAAAATAGATTTTCCATCCTGAGGGACAATTCCAGAATGTTAAGATTTACTTTCATCTCAAAATCAAGATGAAAAGGGACATTTCAGAATTATTTTGAAGAAAACATATTCAGGAAGAGATGGAGATCAATTTGGAAATAACGGGTGAAACCAGTCCAATGTTTAAACATTTCTCACATTAAACAAAGCAAACAAACAAACAAACAAACAACAACAAAAAAACAACAAACACAACTGAAGCCATTCAGATGATCTGAGACTCTTG
This sequence comes from Pavo muticus, assembly GCA_016647715.1. Taxonomy (NCBI): domain Eukaryota; kingdom Metazoa; phylum Chordata; class Aves; order Galliformes; family Phasianidae; genus Pavo; species Pavo muticus. The sequence continues at coordinate 2,464,054 of JACDJE010000026.1, read as the reverse complement.
ACTTGGTGTCCCTAGGCCCAAAGAGATTTGTGTCTGTACCAGGAAGCTCCATCCCCAGAAAATGCTTGCGCTTTCTACAACTTTAACTTAGCTCCTAGATGGCTTGAACCAAATGAACCTGACAGAGAGACTGCATTCAACAGAACACTGATAGTTATTGTCACCTTAACCCTCTGCTTTTGGCATTATCAAATCTTTTTTTTTTTGAGTATGATAAAGAACGACCTGCAATATTCATAAATACAAGTAAAAAGAAACCAGAAATCATGGCAATTCAGCAGGAGCTGCTAGAATACGGGTCCAATTAGATCCTATTCTTCCAGCCCCGTACAGGACAGAAAATGTATATCCAGAAAGGACATACACAGTGATGATATATATATTTTTTGTCTTATAGCAACCAATTAGAAAACAGGGAGGCTGGAGAAGATTCATTCATTAGTGTTAGATATGAATCTGCCTTTTCTCTTGAAGCATTTAAGACTTAAAAAAAAAAAAATTGTTGCTTTGATTTGCCTTGGCTTACTGCAGCATGCCCTTATTAAAAAGATGTTCAAAGGATAAGCTTGTGCTGCAGATTGCCATTAAACCACACTTCCAAACTTCCTTGTCTAGACAGAACAGAAAAAAAAATGAAATAGCGATATGCAGAACTGATCAATAGCATACTTGCTTTTCTTTCTTTCTGCCAGCCCTCAGCGAGCAGCCCCCAGCTCTTGCAGGGCATTTTGCAGCTCCTCGCATGGTGCACAGCAACCAACCATGGAAGTGGGGAACAACAGGGCCAGACTGAACCAAACACCCAAAAGAGCTGAGCGCTGAGCACGTGAAAACCATGGCACCAGCGAGCGGCATTTGTGTAGTACAAATGTGCAGAATCTAAAAAAGCATGAGTGCATTGGAAACCCCTACGTTTTTCCCTCCAATTCCTATAATGAAATGATGCCATTTTGTGCTCGTAGTTGTGATAGCAGCAGCAAGCATCCAAGTACTCCTTCATGTTTTTGTCTATTTACTTCTCTTTCCATTTTTAGCTGTACTCGTATTTGCCATTTGTAGCATTCCAGCCACTTGTGAGTCAAAGGGAGCTGAAAACTGCAGTGCAAAATGAACCAAATGCTTCTAGTGGGTCCTAATCATTAGCCTGCATTGAACTTCGGACTATTCATATGCAGAAAAGATTACAAAATCAAAGCTTCATAGAGCATTGCTTAATTAATGTCATAAGCAGCAACAACTACTGGGCTGTTATTTCTATGAATAAGCTTTAGTTAGAAAACTTGCACAATAACCTTCCTTATTACGTAGTACCTTTAAAATGTCATCTCTGATGAACTTTATCTTAGACCATTCAGAAAGCTGTTCCCAAGGCTTTGGAGGGGTGGAAGAGACAGAAAAAAATAGCATTTTTTATTCATTTATTTGTCACGAATGACATATAACTATCCAGAAACCTTCAGCAAGGCCATTTTGTTCTTTTTTCACTATTCTTCTTATTATAATAAATAAGATAAATTAAAAAAAGAAAAAACACAACCAAAACCAACCAGATTATTTGTTTCAACCTCTATGTCTGCGTGAGTGCGATTTCTGGGTTCTAGACAATGCAATTCCAGGTTAGTAGCACTGCAATAACGAGAAGTATCTTTGGGGCTGTTAAGTCTAAATCAGAAACAGTCCTGTAATACTATGAGTCACTTTTCCTGTCAAGGATGAAAATAAAATCTGATGATATTAGTTCTCCATAACCAGCATTATGTAGAAAAAGTATCCACGGACAACAGCAGATAAATCTGTGCAATGTCAATACTACATCTGGCAATTATACATCCAGAACGCATCAGAGTGCAGAAGAACTTGTTGCATGTTTTTTACTTCCCATAAGATAGTTATTAATATTAGTTGTGTATCATCATCCCTTCACTATCAGTATTTGAGGACTAAGCCAGGACTAAATTATGGAGGTCAGAGTTTGTTCATCAGGGCTGAGAATCAGGAGGCTTTGAATTCCCTGACATCAGAATCTCACCCTGGCCCGTGAAAGGAACCAGTACAAGATCTATGCACAGCTTAAGACACTTAAGTCTGTAAATTAGGTCTGAGATAGCGTTAGACTGATGGCAGGTCTACCCAGGGGTTCATTTCACTCATTGGATGATTTTGAAGATATTTCTGCTGAACGTTTTGATATTTCAGGCTGGTTTTGTAGCATCTAAATAGCTGATAACCACTAATCTTATTGTTTGTTTTTTTCCACAAACTACAAACATTTTACTGTAGCTAGTATACAGAAGTTAAGTTTGTTTGCAAAAATGATGGTGAGTTTTATGGTAAAATGTTTGGGTAAATCATTTTGTTTGATAACTCTATTTAAATTAGTGCCCGTTTCTTCTATTCAGTTTTTAAAAGCAAAAGATGAAAGCTCTTAAAACAATCCCCAAATTCTAACCCACAGGCCTTCTGAATGTACCTGTTTCTGCAAAGATTCTTTGGCTGTAAGGCTTCTTTTATTTACTGTAAACTCCATTGCTCACCGAGTATTTCAAAGCCAAGGATTTGCATGCATACACACATATGTAAATAAATCATTTATATAAAGAAACCAGACTAGCAAGTATATATCAGCTTTTCTGTTCTTCCCAAAATGGCCACTCATTTGTATACATATTTCAAAAAAAATAACACTTCCATTTTTCATGCACGAGTTATAATTCATATACATTACTGCACTGAGAATCATTACTTTTTTTTTCATATGGATAAATGAGAGTATTGCTGTGACTGTGAGGGAGATACAAAGGAACACACACGGCAAATTAATCTACGTGTAATGTCCTACTTCTGTTATTTCATACAATTAATATTTATAATTTCCCTTAGTTGCAATCACATTGAGGTGGAGAGGTCAATATCGGTGCTGTATACTAACAAAAGCACTTATCAAATACCAGGGGGTGGCACTCATTTCTCCTACTTACTACCTAGATCCTGAAAAAAATAGAACATTATTAACTTATTAAATGGTTTTAATATCAAAATGAGAGGTCGCATTTTATATTGAATGTGGTACTATGGAGTAACATACAGTGGGTTTACCTGGCTCCAGCACAGCAAGAAATTCTTAAAATGTTCTGTTTTGCCCATGAATAAGGATTTCTATGTATTCTTTTCGCGGAAGAAGTTTTTGCTCTTAATTAAATTAATTTCAAGGTATAAATAAGAGGACACCTGTGCACTGCCTTTTCACTTAATAATATCGTGCTTCGTACCCTCTAATGTTATGATTCACTTTTTGGAAAAAGGGAAGTTAACATGAAAGATTTCTCTACTCCAAAACGTAATTATTTTATTCCTTAAAAACACACCAGTAGAGCAATTGTCTAAAGAAATCAATGTGATACTGGGGTCTAGAAATGATCAGTTACACGCAAAATTTAGTCAAGCAGAAACAAAAAGAAAACAGCAGGATATCAGCGCACAAACTTAATTGCTTAGATTTCTTAAATTTCCGAAGTGAAAGGTAATACATTAAGGAACCTAATTAGATATTGATTTAAATAAATTTAGCCTCCTGGTGACTAAACAGCGTTTACTAAGGGTTCTGAAGTAAATTAAAAGGAAGAAGGAAAAAAACCAATTTTGCACCCTGGTCATAAGCAGGCCATACCTAAATGGAAGTCAATAGGGACCCAGGATTCAGAGTGAGATGCTAAATGTCCAGGTTGAAGGGCAATTATGAATTACATGCTTTCATCGTATAAAATCACAAGACTTACAAAACCATAATAATCATCCCCTGAGATCCTGGAAACAAATGCAAAAAGCACTGAAACAATGCCATGGAGCTAGGAATTGCAGTTTCCTGGAAAAGAACAATGTTCCTATGGTTCTGTTTGCTGCAGAAAAGTGCACTGGCAGGATAGTCCTCTACCCAGAGACATTATCGGGTTTGTAAGAATTGTTTCCCTTTTGGTGTACATCAGCAAGCATGCAGGGGGCACGTCAAGGAATGAAATTATTGCTCTCTGTATCATTGAGACCCCCATCTACACTACTGTATCCAGCTCTGGCCCACAGAAGGACAAGAGACATACACAAAAACCCATCATTGTCATCCCCATCCCCTCCCTTCACAAGGTGCTGAGCAACTTGGTCTAATTTTCTGTCAATCCTGTGTGGTACAGGGCTTTGGGCTCACAGCTCACCAAGCCCCTTCCTAATGTAAGATTTTTCGGGAAGGATTCTTTCCATCCAGAGGGAAAACTTGCCAAGCAACTGAGTAAAAAGCAGGACTGAACCCCTTTTAATCCTTTAAATGAGTAAAATAAAATATTAGAGAGAAAAAAACTTGGAATCCTTTCACCTCTGTCTCTCATTCCTCAGTCTCCAGTGCCTAGCACTCTGTCGGTTTTGTTACATATCTTATGCTTTATCTCTAACGTGTGGTTAGACTGTGCCCTATACTTTGGATGCTTCTTTGATGGTAGGATGGTTCAACACTCTAACAAGCTTCCTGTAAAAAAAAACAACCATTATACTTTACTTGTTGCGGAATCATTTTACCGAGGTATTCAATTGTGAATGGGGAAGTTATTGTAAATCACTATCACCAAACCGGCATGAATTGCTACCAACAAATTGAAGTGACAGTTGCTAAAGAGACAGCTATTGTTTGTGCCAATCATTCCTTGGTGCACAGGTTTTGTCTGCCTTAACAGCACTGAAGCAGTAGTTTCCTCAATGAAGAGGTGCTTCAAACCTCCTTCTTAGTTAAAGCTTATTTTTCTACCTGAAATACAGCAGCTAAAACATACTACCTAAAACAAGAACGCTTGTGTACAGTAGGTGCACAGCAGCATAATTGAGAAGTTGTTTATGTAATCATTTGCACTGTTCCATACAGCACATGATGCCAATCTCTAGTTTAAATATACTATTTAGAAAGTCAATTAAATACTTGCAGATATTTCATATTTCTTCCCCTCTTCTCAGTGCATCACAGTACTTTGGGCTCTTCTCTACATCACCACATGTAGTCTCTGAGAAGTGAATTCAGATGGAATTGCAAAGAGAATGTTACCAACATTTGTAGGCAGAAAGCACAATGTACTGTCACATTAATCATGAGATCAGAGAAGGTAATAGAAGCTTTGAATTGACTTTCACCATTTGCTACTGTTGATCTCCGCTGCAGAAGTGCTATCGAGGTGCTAATAGTATTAGTTTTCTCTGATTTAAGGTTCCCTACAGATCCAAGCCAATGTTTTGGTTTTATTGACATTGTTCTCTGAACTACAACTCATTAAATTAGCTAGAAGTTTGTTTTAGATTAATTACAAAATGAGGAGCTTGACATTCCCCATCTGGAGCAGAGTTTTCAGTTGGCTCCTGCTGGGGGATGAGCTATTTGATTCATAAAAAGGTACCTAATTTACGAAAACAGCTGCAAGTTGCACCAGGGGAGGTTCAGGTTGGATATTAGGAAAAACTTCTCCAAAAGAGTAGTCAGGCACTTGAACAGGATGCCCAGGAGGCATTCACAAATTGTTTAGATGTGGTACTAAGAAAAATGGCTCAGTGGACAACATTGGCGATAGATGAGCAGTTGGACTAGTTGGTTTTAGAGGTCTTTTCCAACCTCAGTGGTTGTATGGTTCTATATCATTTCAAGCTTCAGATTTTCCCATTAAGGGCCTTTACCGTAAGGGCTAAAGTACGCTTTTGAATTACACCAAAGGAAAGGTGACTACAAGTTTGGATAGGAGTAGCGTTGTTCTGTGGCTAAACATCTGAGAAGAAAGTCAATCTTTTTGATTAATTTTCCCTTCCTTCCTCCACCCTGTTAAATACAATTATTTAAAAATAATAATTGGATAGACCCCAAACTCTCTGTAAGTGGCTGAGAGCTATGTCCAGTGACCCTTCTTGCTGATGTGATTATTATTTTAACACAGTGTCCAAAACAGAAAATATTCAAACACATCAGAATACTTTTTCATATAATCCTCAGAAAAGAAACCCATCCCAAACCAGTATTACTCTGTGGGCTAGGCTAAAATATTATCAAAGAAGATTTATGGGAGTGCAGGCATTGTGAGACATGTAGACCAGGTACGCTTTCTAACTTTAATGAGGGCTGTGACTCAGGAATGTAGTTCTCTGAATACTGAATCATGTTGTGTATACGAAACCTCTTACTTGGGTCCCCTTCACAGCAAGATCTCAGCACTTCTTGCTAGATGCTAACTTGCTAATGCTCCTGTTACTCCTAAACGTGCTACCTCCTGGAATGAGCTCTTACTCCCCTCCCAGTAACTCAAAATGAACAGGCAAAAGTGAATATTTTAAGGTATCCTCTTATCATGGATATGATTAAAGCTTTTATAAGCAATGTGTTCATCCTATCCTTTCACATTAGTAGAACAATTGTATTTTCTCTTAATGGATTTTCCCAGAGTCAGAAATTGCAAGGCCATCAGAAGAACTACAGGCATTTCCTCTGTGCCATAAAGCAGGATTCTATTTCCTGATTCCTTCATCTATCACAATAATTCATGCTGAAATTAGATCATACATTTTAGGAAGAGATTCAGTCTTGTTTTAAAGAGTCTCATTGATGGTGCGTGGACTGCATTCATTAGTAATCTGTTCCAGTGCTTAATTACCCTTGTTAAGAATACAAGTAAGAAATTGTCTTATTCCCCTTTGACCTTTCCTGCATTTGATTTCCTTCCATTTCTCTCAAAGTTTTCTGACAATGTCTCCCAGATTCTCTGATAAACATCCCTGCTGTTCTAGAACAGGCCGTTTTAGGTTTTGCCCCCAGGACAGTTACATATTAATTCAGGATCTCCTGTTCTTTGCCTAGAGTGAAAATGATCTGCATGAATACCAAACCCTAAAGAAAAGGCAAAGGACAAGCAGAAGCTACAAAGAAACTTAGTAAATGCATTATTTTTAAAGTTATGTGGCCTGTTATCCAGTAACTGAGCGTCTTGGCTTGCACCACAGCTATTTTTGGACAAAAGTCTAGCATTTAAAATTCATATCCAGGATGTTTTCTTATACCTAGAATTTATTATTACAGCCAAAGTACTGTGCTGTAGTACATGCAAGGTGCTTGATTGCTCAATCTCTAGTTCCATTGGATAAGATTAAATCACTATCAGTCAGAATATACATAGAAATAAAGGACAACTAAAGGCACTACAGCATTTTCCAGCTCCCCTCTATCTTACCACCGCCACTACATCATCTACAAAAGAACAAAGCACCTGGCACACCATTTTTTTTTGTTGAAAGTTTCAGGCTTTCCATATTGTCTCAAAAGACAGAGCCTTTCCTTCTCTTTTAACCTTCCCAGCTGGGCTTCAGGATTTCAGTGAGTCCAGAAATTCAGCTCATCTGCTTTGTCCATCTCATACATGCTTGTGTACCCATCTACAGCACTCGGGACTGTCTCCAGCTTTCATTCAAGCCAATAGAGTTCTGAAGATTTATAACCTGCTGATACAGGTGGATAAAACTGATTTCTGTTCCCGTTGAAGCTATGTCACGATTGTTGGATTATTGATCCCTCCCAAGGTGGACGTTCGCTCTAGTATGGCTGAATTCTTGCAAATAGACCCCAAACCTTTAAGATACTATCTGGGCAATAGGCAGAGCACATGTTGTTGTATGTATGTATTTGTATCTCCGTGACTCCTACATGTAGTTTCCATGGGAAAAACTGCAGAATGCCTACGCACAGCAATTTTTAGTGCAGCAGGGCTCTAAACCTATCATCTCACAAAAGTGTCCTTTTATAGCCTTGTCAATCAGTGTATAATTAGCTAAATTTACATGCAGAACAGATGGGAATTTTGGAAATGTTTCTTTTACTAAATGCATGTGAAGAGGAAAAAAAAAAAGAACCATGACTTGGGGATTTAATATATGTATGCATTCTTACTGTGATATTAAATTCTAAAAATATATGCAATACAGTATTCAGTAAAACACTCCAAATATTATTAATTAAAACAAACAAACAACCACTTTCCCTGATAATCACAAGAGAAAGCGAACGAAGTATTTCGCTGTGAGAGGTAAATATCAAGTTTATGCTATTGACTTCAGTAGCTGAGTAGCCATCCTCCTCAGAGGAGAACTCCTAGCCTTTGTGATTCACAAACGTGACTGGGAAAGGGCAAGAACATTCAAGGAAAACAGCAGTCCCAGACAGTCCCTAAAGAGGAGCATAGAACTCCCTTTATCTTGCTGTGGTGATTGTTCTCTGCCTCAGTAGAAGGGGAATATTTTCTGCTTATTAGAGCAACCTGTCCATGCATTTACTTGTGTATGCTGGAATACAGGATGGCACATCATCATATTTGCTTCTTCCAGAGCATGAAGCTGAAGCAGGAGAGGGAGAAAGTCACAGAAGGAGCTGGATCTTGCTAACATTCTTGCTTCCATCCATGGAGCATTTGAGAAACTGTAGTATCCTGACAATAGCTTGCAGAAATATCCCATATTTCAGGGTCTCTACTACAACCCTTGCATCTACCTTTCCACTAACTAGCTTGCTGCCAATTCTCTAGTTCATGAATACAGTGAGATTTTATAATCTGTCATTTATTTACTACTTCCAATTTGTTTATAATGGTGCTGAAAATAAGTTATACAGAAAATTCTCCCAAATGTGATGACAGAGTATTTTGCATGAATGCCAAGCTACTGAATCACTTCGAATCAGCGATGGAATCCACGTGACTTTGGCCTCAAAGAAAGTAATCTCTTAACATACGTTTATGTTCAGAGATCATACTTGTTACACCCAAGCTTTGGATAAGGGATTTCTGTAGCCCCTTCTTGACCTTGTCACTGTTTAATAGCACTCATCTACTGAACACCTCTGATGAAATACAGAGGATTATATACCTAATTCGAGAATCATTACTACTTTATGTATATGCTAATCCAATAGAATAATACATTTAATAGCTGTTTATGTTTCCTCATATGCTGCTTTACAGTAGTATTTTCTCCCTGCTGAAGTCCTGGAGCAGATTGAATTTTCACAATATTAAGGAGATAAAAGAATGTAGAAAATTGGACTTTTTTTCTTCTCTTTGCACACTTCCTAGATACAACAGGTTAGCTTTATGACAGCTCAGTTTGGAGCTGGAAGAGAAACTGGAATGCTAGATTAGAAGGGAATAAAATGAATAAAAGCCTTGAGATGAAAACTGTACCAATATTCACTGTTTTGGGGAAAAAAAAAAAAGATCCTTTCAGTTAAGTTAAAATGAAAACCTTCCCCCCCCCCCTTCCCCACATCAAATTGTCAAATACGTAATGGACACTCATTCTTGGAAATTAGAACAGAAGCTCGTGGCTATGAGCACTTTCCTCTGCCACTGACCACAAAGACGGAATCTCTCGGATGAGGTGCTAATGTTCAGGCTGCCAAGACAAGTGTTTCTATGAGCTGCACTACGAATTTTGCAGCAGAAATAATTATACATCACCAAATACTTCAAAATACAGCATTTTTTAACTACCATTTGAGATTTTCTTTTGAAATCATATCTTTCTACTCAGACGTTATGTTTGGTATTTCTGCTATTTTATGTGGTGACCACCTCCCCTCCCAGCTAACAGCAGTGGGAGCAGCAACGTCAGGTCCTTTATTAGTATGAATTACCATAAAAATAAGTGAATGTAATATGATTAGCGCTTGAATTTGATTTATTGCATTCAAGAGGAAATGAAGGGCAAAGGATACAACTTTGTTTATTATGGATATTCAAATAAAGACTAAGAAGATCCCAGCTAGTTAGGCACTGAAGTGTTAGAACACACAAGCTGATAAACATTCAGCTGTTTCTCCTTAAGGTACAAAGTATAAATTAATTATATCTTGGCAGGCAGAGTGACTACAGGGTCCTTGGAGATGAGTAGAAATAGATGGAGGAGACTTACCTTGGCCGTTGGGAGTATCAAAGCCATGACAGTGGGATTATTGTTACTATCGCTATAATCAAGTAACTCATAGCAAAAAGCCCCCCAAAACATCATGAAAAATATTAGGAACATAAGACCTCCCAGCTTATTAAGTTCTGTCACTTTTTATGGTGTGCAGTTTTCTGATGTAATTCCTTCTAAGAGACGTTCATCAGCCCAAATCTTAAAACTGAATTTTTAACATATTTGGTAATTCTTAAAAAGAGAGAGAGAGAACATCATATTCTTTCTTCCAACCCATATCCCTTCTTGAAATAAATTGGATCAGATTTATACAACATATCCATGGACTTACCTCGGGAGCTGAATACAATGTAATGTAAAGGAGAGAGAAACTTCCTAATTCAATAATGTACTACAAACCTTCAGGTATTTTTGCAACAAGCAGAATAGAAAGGTAGTAATAATAAACGGGGGTGGAAATGGACTTAATAGAAAAGCACAGTTTTTTAAAACTGTTGAGTTTATTATCAGGAGAATACTATCTCTGCTTTAAGCCTGAACTCTTGAGAAGTCCTTTTAGACTAGATTAGGGGCCTGAAGCATCTCTCTCATGAGGAAAGGCTGAGAGAACTGGGACTGTTCAGCGTAAAGAAGAGAAGACTGAGAGGTGATCTTATCTTATGTGATCCTACACATATAAACTGGGTGGGAATCAAGTGGTATTAGCAAGACAGCTATGGGATTATTCTGAGTTACTGGCATGGAGAGTGCTTCCCCATTCCTGAATTCCTAAAGAGTGGTTAGTAAAAGTAGAAAGACAAAGTGAAGATGTGAAGGCTCCTCTCTATCTGTTAGCAAGTCCTGCACAATGATTTACTACTGATCAGCAGACTAAGCTGCACCTTGTTGACATATCACATTAAATAAGACTTTTTGATCTATTGCTGTTTCCACAGTTTTATATCCAGATTATTGAATTTTTAACAGTTTTAACAACAACGTTTCTCTAAACAAATCTATCCCCAGAATAGGCTTTGCACATTTTGCTGGTAGATTGGAGAAATAAAGGTGGAAACTCCAAATTACAGCGTTCTACCTATGGCATCTGGTTCTCCCCTACAAGTTTCCCGTGGAGTCCTGCTTCTCCTCAGATCTGTCACGTTAACACATACCATTCTTCCACTTCAGTGATCCTTTGACAGCATGTCAGAGTGGGATCCTCTCAAATCTGCATCAAAGCAGAAGTGGGTACATTTCGAAGTACGAGGCACCATCATTAAAGAGCTCTCTGTGTTCCAGATGAAACCAGCGCTCGAGATGCAAAGCTAACAATAATATACTCTGTCATCTCTCATATTCCACAGCCAGCTCTGTCTAGCCCAAGTAGTAACACACAAAACACGTGATGATAGTCTACTCATGGAGTTTAGCAAACAGTTGATTTTGCACAATCACAGGAAAAAAAAAACCAAAACATCTCCATGCTTTCACTTCTCTGCCAACTCAATAACTAAGTTTCAGTTCAGTATCAACGTGGTACCTTGTTGGTTTCTGATGATTAAAAGATTACTTCACGTTGTAACCAACATAACTCTTTTTTCAAGGACAGAACTTGGAACCAAAGTCTGCGGTGCCTCTAGGTCGTGTGTCAGACACTCTGACTGCAGTGTCAAGATAGGGATCTAAGAAGCAATGCTTTGCTGCGACTATACTCCCTCCTACACATGAAGAAATGCAGCTTTCCTTAATAGTAATATTTTTTGTTTATAAAGGTGCCTTTGGATTCATCAAGTAAAACGATATATATCCTACTTCTTCACAACAAATCTGCATGTGTGTTTGCAAGTAAAATCAAATTTTAAAAGAACAAAGAATAGTAGAAAACTGAAAAACAGAGCATAAGAAGGCTTTGAGATAACTGTGGGTTTTTTGACATGGCAATGCAGTATGTACTCAACCACAACCACACAGACTGTTCTTTGCTCATCTCAGATTTGAACTTCAGGGAACCAGCGCCAAGAATTTTTCCAGCTTGGAGCACAACTCCTAAGGTAATGAAATTCGTTTTCATCTGTCAGCTTTTATTTTTGCTAATGAAGTCTGCAAACATGCTTAACTAAATAGCTGAGTAGGAATTCTCCAGACACACAAGGATTATTGGACTTGATCCGAAGCCTGGTATAATATCAGCACTAAGGTAGATCTGCCATTGGCCTTGTCTCCTAGACATGTGTTTGAGATTTCCTGTCTATGGACCAAGCCCAAAAAGCGTGGTGTTGCAAAGA